>WAAF01000478.1:17634-79918 GCA_013400475.1 Tricholaema leucomelas
CCCCAGCCTGTATCTCTCCATGGGGTTGTTGTGGCCAAAGTGCAGCCCCCAGCACTTGGACTTACTGAACGCCATCCCCTTGGACTCTGCCCATCTGTCCAGGCAGTCAAGGTCCTGCTGCAGAGCCCTTCTGCCCTCCAGCCCAGCCACATCTGCCCCCAGCTTGGTGTCATCTGCAAACTTGCTGATGACTGACTCCATGCCCTCATCCAGATCATCTATGAAGATGTTAAAGAGGATGGGGCCCAGCACTGATCCCTGAGGGACACCGCTAGTGACTGGCCACCAGCTGGATGTGGCACCATTCACCACCACTCTCTGGACTCGGCCCTCCAGCCAGTTCCTGTAGTGTGAGGAATACAGCTAAGAACAGTCCTACTGAATTTGGATAGTCCAAGGATTAAAAAACTTCAATGGAGCTACAGATGATTATACTAGCAGTAACTCCTCCAATGGCTGCTTAAGACAGTTTTATTAAAAGAAAACTTACATATGATCAGAATAAGACATAATATCTTAGAAGCATAATTTCTGGTACATTTCCAGACAATACACATTGAAACATATTCCACATTGTTTTCCTTTATGATGAGCAATTTGCTAGGTTTTGTGTACTAGTGAAAAAGCCAGGTACACTAGGAAGCTTACAATTATATGGCAGGTCAAGAGACTGACCTCAAAGAGTCTTTTTCATCATAACTAATAGAAAACTGATGTAACAATCACTGTTTTTCAACCAATAATACTCATCTTACTATACCATAAAACAACTTGTGAAACAAATCCAAAAGATGCATGACACAGCAGAGCCTGAACAGCTGTTCCTTATGAAAAGGAGCAAGCTATACTATGAAACTAAGGAAGCTCTCCATGAGAGATTTCACTGGCGTTAATAAAGATGTCCAAAAACAATGACCTGCCAGTGCCAAAGCATCTAAGCTGCCGTGAGGACGCCAGCATGCCTTTTCAGATCTGTGGCTCTTTCCTCTTTTCATATGAATGATTTTACTGGATCACACAGCACACAGCTTTAAACAATTGTGCTTGCAGCTGATGTAGTGGTAAGAGAGAGATTCAACCACTGCACTGTGACAAATGCCCTACACAGCAGAGAGAGCTCACATATATAGATGGTCTTTCCAAGGTATTTTTTTGTTTGCCCCTGAACAGAGTGAATGAAGTCTATAATTAAAGATTTAGCAACTATTCAGCAATGTGAGCAGCTCTTTCTTTTCAGGACAGAGTGCTGTAAATTGTAAACATACATGCTTTTAAAGCAAAAAATGACACACAAAATAAGTTTTTTGTTCATGACCCAGGGTGAAAGACATTCTACTAAGACCACAGGAATAGCAGAGTAACAGGTAAAGTTACCAATATGAGGAAACCTACACCTTTGAATTTTACAGATCCATGAATAATGAAATAAGAAAGTCATTAATGTTGCATTACTCCTGTTAATCTTGTTGCCAGCTGGTACTATACAACTCATATTTTTTAAAAAGTACTTCACTAAGACCTAAAAGCCATTTCCAAATGTGTTGAGAGTTGTTCTATTACTGCTGTCCTTTCATTGAAAATATTAGAGCAAGACTTCCTGCTCATCTGAGGTAAACAAACAGATTTACACATCCTACTGTGAAACCTGGTTTACCACTTCTGGTGCTACACATAAGGCTACATGTAAGCACACATCTTGAAAACCCAAATGAGCAGCACCTTGTTTGTTTTATTCCTTTGGGTATGTTTATCAATATCCAAAACCTGCTAAAAGTATATGTATGAAGTGACAAAGCCCATACCGAAGAAAGCTAAAGGCTTTAACAGGCTAACAATATAGCAGATGAAAATTAAACATAAACTATTGCTGGAAGGTTTAGCACATGAGAAATTATGAGTTTCTTATATCTGCTGAATTTCTTCCACTACTTTCTAAATGCACAAATACACTGGCACAAACACTTGCATGTTACAGACTTTTGTACTCCTTGAAAAGAACAAAAGATAAAAAGAATTAATGGATTATTAATTAGTGTTTAATTTTTAATCAGTATTTACAGTTATAGTAGAATAGGGTTTTTTTTTAATTTGTGGAAGACAGCTCATGCATTGCTACTGGTAACAATATGTTATCTTGTTTTCAGATTTTTTTAAGTGTTTGTTTGTTTGCTTGTTTGTTTTCCCCCAAAAGAAGCAAATAAACCAATATTTTTGGTTTTCCTATTTACAGAGGCAGCCATCCTGTACTAATCCAAATAATTTTAATGCCAAGTCATAATCTTTTCACACTGTGAGAAGTTCTACTCACACTTCTCATTTTGAGTTCATGGAAGTACTACAGTGTAAAAAGCTGCAAGGTGAAGGAAAAACAAACAAAAAGCGGGGGGGGGGGAACTAAAGTAAGTATTTAGCTTTATTTTTTGGAGCTTTGCATGAGGAATTGAGTTCTGACTGTGAATCACTGGCAGGTCAATTTCTACAATGATGAAATACTAAGCAACAGAAATTACTACCTAATTTAATTTCGTTAGCAAGGTTTCTCATCTGGCTGAGGAACACTCTTTTCTTTGCACAGGAAAAAGACAATAACTTCTTCCTTTTGCCCTTAATACAGAAGGCATCTCAGCTGTTTGGTAAATCAGTAACCCCCAGACTGTTAAATAAATCAAGTGGCAGCTGACTAGAGAGTCAAAAATGCCATACTAAACAGTCTTAAGTATACTAGAAATTCAGTCAGACAGCCAGGCAAGCATAAGTGGAAAGGAGATACAAATGGGCTTTTCAAGTTTGTTGCAATTTTGGAAGAAAAGATATGGCACAGGTACAAGGGATCAGGGAAAATAAAAAAGGCATAAGGAGCACAAATAAGACTGTAGCTTTTAAAAAGATTTCACTGTACCTCTTTATTAGTGGAGGCCTCTGCTGTACTGCAGACATCCTGGGGACGTTGCCTACTTGACGATTCAGCACCCCGAGGTGAAGAGGAATCTGGAGATGGAGACTGACATGGCAAGAAATTAAATAATAATCTGAGTGACCAGTGTAGAAATTATTCTTTCTTATTTTCCTCTAACTTGGTAGAGGAAACATTTGATATAAGGGTGAAAAAGGAAGAGGAAAAAAACAAAACAACACAAAACAAAACCAAGACAAACACTTTCCAAATATTAAAACCCTCTCAGTGAACTTACTCTGAACAGATAAATCTTTCTAAAAAGTACTTTTGTTTATTTGTCAGTAATGTATGAAATTAAACAGCTGGAAAAGCAGAAAGCTGTACTTGGTGGCAAGCAACACTCAGCTAAAAAAATGTATTGTAAAACTGTATTTTTGCAAGGTGAACGAAGGATCATCTGATTTTGGTAGTGAGACAACTGCTTACACTTACTGTCAGCATTCAGCTCAGCTGCAGTTACAGGACTTTCATTTGCACAAGTACATGACTGTTACATGCAGGTAAACAACTGTGAGCTTACTGAAGGCTGCAGGCAGTGCAGACACCTATCCTAAATTGTGACATTCTAGGAAAGAAAAGTTAAAGCCACAAAGAAGTAAGCTGTCATGGGAGAGCGGTGAATTGACCATAAGCAGAACGCAGGGATTCAGCTAAAGATTGCTTAGTTGTCAAATATGCAAAATGGAAGAAAAAGACTGTGAATTCCCTGTAAACACACGTGCTCTCAAGTACAATTAACCTAAAGTGTCAGACTAATCTGAGCGGAGGTAGGCTGCAGTGGTTGTTAGTAAATGTTATCCCATCACCTTAGAAAATAATTTCAATGAATTGTGCAGAGTAATGTTAATGTATCCAGGGATTTATGAATATATTCAAGGACAATTAAATACCAGTGTGATCAGGGACTACGATTCCTCGTACTAGATACAGCATGAACTTGGAAAATATTTTACGGTTTATGCCCCGATCTCAGTGTTACACTTGCTCTCTAGATCAGATTTCCTAATTTTATCCTCTTAACCATGAACAATTCAGTGAAGAAACTGCCTTTCCAATCATGTCCTAGTCATTCATGATCATTGTGACTATCACAGAAGAAACACAAAGGAAATAGCACAGAAAAGTACTACCATGGAATGTCGAGTTCTAAGTGATTCATCAGCATGTATCTTGGCAAAGGGTAAGAATGCTTCAGGAAAAAGATATTCTTATCATAGGCAATTCCTAAGGAATGCTGGTGACACTAAAAGACTCTAGCAAAGTATCCTAAGTCCAGAGCAGGGAGGACTTGTATGACACAAGAACACAGGGTGTAGAATTAATGAAGGTGACTAAAATGAGAGAGTCTAAAAAGCTTCAACCCAGCATGCATTTTAAAAGGCAAATCTTAAGGAAATACCCGTAAAACATGTCAGTGCACATGCCAAAATATGAATCCTCAAAGAAAGGTTTAGCATTTAGCTATGAAAGCTGGGTGCTTAACCCAGCACCCCTGATATTCTGTGCTTTACTTCACTGGCCCTTAGCTTTGCCAGCTCAACAGTTCATCATTGATGGCAAAACGATCAATTACTGTTCTTCTGGTTTCTTAAACAGCTACATGACACGGCACTTCTCTAAGCCAATGAGTCATGGCTGCCCTTCCAATACTCTGAGTCGGCAGTGGCCCCTGTATAGATATCCCCTCCTGCTGGGCCTCCATTCCAGCTGAAACGCTGAGATACATAAGTACATACATATCTATAACAGATATGTATGGAACAAAACAAGAAAATACATTCCCTTATACTGCTTTCTCTTTAGCCTTGCTCCTTTAAGGAGACTATCTTGGATAATTACTAAATATTAGAATGATAGTTAACTACTAAAAGCTTCTGTAGAGTTAAGAAGCAATTTCTTATCCAGATATCTCCCAGGTAAAAGAACAGTCCTTGCATCTCCCTATATTTTGAATTACAAGCACAGGGTGAAATGAAGATGCAGCTGTGACACGGTTTCTGAACAGGTTAACCTGTGAAACACTCCCCAGAACGCTAGCACAGGCTTGCACCACCAGGCTGAAGCACTGCTCACTGCACAGCTGTGGCACTGACAGAGGCTACTCTGAGCAACTGCGTGTCTACCAGAGGTAGAGTGACACAGTCACTCAACTGAAAACGGCAACTCCTCTTAAGGAAGCATACTGGCAGTACTCCTGTTCCCCACAGTTACACAGTATTTCTGTGTTATGATCAACTATAAAAACTGCACAACGCTGTTAACCTAACAACGACATCAGGGTACTGTGGGACTGAGCTTCAAAGAGTAAACAAGGAAACAAAATAAAACACATCATATTTTGTTATCAGATGCTAAAAAAAAAATCATTCAAAATGCCTGAAAGCTCTCATATGCACACACAAAAATGATCACAATAAAAAAACACCAGTTATATCAGACTTTAAGAAATGTTGCACCACTTAAAATATATTAATGATTGCTAAAGTAGCACTAAAATTATTTTTACTACAGAAGATCAGGATCATAGAATCATGGAATTAACCAGGTTGGAAGAGACCTCCGAGATCATCCAGTCCAACCTAGCACCCAGCCCTGTCCAATCAACTAGACCATGGCACCAAGCGCCTCATCCAGTCTTTTCCTGAGCACCTCCAGGGACAGTGATTCCATCACCATTCTGGGCAGCCCATTCCAATGGCAAATCACTCTCTCTGTCAAGAACTTCCTCCTAACATCCAAGCTATACCTCCTCTGGCACAAAAAAAAAGCTAGGTGGCACTTTCTGTTAAATTTGTCTTATACCTGGGCACAGAGACATAAGTGTTTTCAAACAACCCTCTCAATGTACGTAGAGAGACTGGTTTTACACAGATCATCTTCCAAAATACAAGTTTCTAAATCATGTCTTCTCCCAGCCCCCAGGAGGCATGGAGAAACCATCTAAATGATCACAGAGATTTCCACGTGTTCCACTCGAATCTCTGCTGATTTTTTTCTTTTTTTGAAAAACAAATAACCCCCAAAACTACCGATCCCAAATATCAAACATCCTACAAAGTTTGCTACGTGACATGACATGAGCGCCGACCCTGAAAACATTTGCACAAAAATGTTCAATCTTTGAAGAATAAACAGTTCTCTTCCACGTAAAAATGCGACTTTAGCGGTATCATATACATTGCAGAAGAAAAGAATACAGTCACAGCAACAACAAGAAATACTTTGACAATCATAGCAGATAGGCAATTTGCGTAACTGCTCATAACAGTACAACTGCAGTCTAAAGTAAATGCTTAGTGGCTGCCTTGTTGTCTGTTCACAAACCAAGCTTTAGAAACTTAACAAAAATGCCATCAGCGCAAACATACACTAAGTTCACATGAGGCATGCAGCTACTGCAGAGAAGAGTTCCACCAACAGAACTGCAAAGTGTTTTCTTCAGTGCAGCAATAATAAGTACAAAAAAAAAAGTACTAGTTACCCTATGTATCCTCTTAAGTGTCTACTTACGTGCATTTTCTTACGATACTCAACCTGGTACATCCAAAAATTCTCCATCTTCTCAGTTTTGCTGTTGTGTGACTCTAATGTGCAACACAGTTAACCTGAGAAATCTTCCCTGCTACCACGCATCCTTGCTACCGTGGAGAGGGATTTAGTAACAGAACTTGTAACAGGAGAGGATTATGTTGCATCTAACCTATCCAGATCAACCCAGCTGGCTACTGAATAGATCATAAAGACAAACGTAACTGTCACAAGTTCAGAGACAACCACCTGCTCTTGTTTTATCAAAGCAGTGTTGTTTTGCTTGTTTTTACCAGCAACTTACTTGAAAAGAATAAAATCTAGTGGGTCATACCATCACATGCAAGGTTGGGACAGGGGATGAAATGAAAAAATACTTCAGCAATCTAAGACTCACTTAACAAAAGGCCTTTATTTATATGATGCCAACGTCCACCTACAGACTTCTCGGCAGAGGAATGGTAAATACAGTCCCCTTGCACATTAGTTCAGAGGGGAAAAAAAATGATAAAGCAGGGCTTTAAAACTGGTTTTATTTTAGTGATAGGAAATTATCTGAGAGGTACTCACACACATTATGCCAAAGTCAAAGCACTATGAAATATTTGGGTCCATCGTTCAAGTAGAGCAGATGCATAATTTCACAAGCACTGCCCAGTATAGCACAACTATGGCAGTAAACCTCTTAGTTTTTCAGCACAACTAAGTTGTGGTACAATATTTACTGTTCAATAAAACATGAACAGACCATCAATATATAACTTTAAGATGGCCTAAAGTAATGATAAAGAATAGAATTGAAAGTTAAATTTCATTTCAGTTGAAAGTTAAATTTAATTTCCATATAACTAATTGTCATTTTCTGTGTATAAATTAGCTTTAACTATAATGTTAAAAATCCAGGGTTTGAAAAAAATAAAGCCAACTCAGAACTATAGCACAAACAGATGCATAGTGTGGCATAATCCATGCAATTTAATTTATGACTCTGACATATGGATTAAACTAAAATCTGTACTGTAGTTGTGGTAGAGTAATTGTAATTGTGGTCTAACTGCCTCTGCAGACACCCACTGCACTAACCCATCAGTTTGCTGTGTGGTCTAGGACATGCTCCCTGCCAGTTTGTGCACAGACAGAATCACAGAATCATAGGCATTGGAAAAGACCCTTAAGATCATCAAGTACAATCATTATCTAACTATCGAGTCTGGTTCTAAACTATTGTGACAGTTTGGGAGTTACCTGCCCCCCCACTCTTATGAAATCACCCAGACTAGACTCAGACAGCTGGAAGTTAAGGAATGAAGCTTTATATTCACAGCTTAGCACAATATACAAGCAGGTATTTACAATAGATTACAAATATATACAGCTATATACAGAAATACACAAGTTAAAAGTAATACAGAAGCACAACACCTCTCCCAGAAATCAGAGTCCCCAGAAGAGGCGCTCAACCACCCTTACACCTTCTTTCCACCCCTCTACCTTATCCCAGAGTATGCCTTACATGCAAGGTGAGTGTGAAGGACCAGCAAGGTGGGGTTAGAAGCAGAATTAGCTGGGTTACACAAAAAAAACTCAGAGAGAAAAGCACAGACACTGACTCCGACAGAGACTCTCACACTGTCTTAATGTATGTTTGTGTCCTTGCTTTTAAACATCTCAGCAAACCTATGAGTGAAGTAGACATCACCATTGTCTCCCCTCAGACTCCTTTTCTCCAGAGTGAACAATCCCAGTTCCCACAGCTGCTCCTCGTAAGACCCATTCTCCATTCTCTATATCATTCATCAGCTTTACTGCCTTTCTTTGATATGCTCCAGCAAGTCAATGTTCTTCTCGTAGTGAGGGCCCTCAAACTGAACATATGATACAGTGAGATAGCTTGAGGCATGATAACTGACTGAATTGCTCACTTCAAAACAATGCATTTGACTAACTACTTGTCATAGGTTGAGCTTTAGTCTGCTATTTAAACCATCCTGTTTGATGCCAGCCTCAAACTGGCACGAAAGTGCTGCCTGGAGCACAGTATTACAGGGCTTCAAGCTCACATTGCAACACGGGAGGATTCCTGCTCCGGTGGCAGATTCTGGGTTTTGGGTTTTTGAGTGTTGGCTCTTTTCTGCAGTGGAACGGGTGGGAGTTAGGTTGCATGCTAGGGTTTGGTTTTGTTTCGTTTCCTATCTCATGCTGGTTTGTTGGAGTTTTTTCTTGCATTTCACTGTGTTTTTCTGCAAGTAGGCTAAGCTGAGGTACCTGTGGTGTTTTACGTTATGGTACCTTTTTCTGCAAGTAGGCTAAGTTAAGGGAATAATGAACCATGATTACATTATGTTGTATTAAACTCTTACATCTTTGTCTCAACCTTGAGTTTTGTGTGTTACTTTCCCTTCACTTCAGTGTCACAGGGAAAAGACTGTGTTAAACTAGGACACTGCTGTAGCACCATTCCACACAGGAATTTCAGCCAGCCTCAGCCATTCCCCCAGCAGGCTCCTTCTGTGCATATGACAAGAGAAAGCTGCAGTTCATCACTTCAGAGCACTAACTACTGCCCTTGGTAGAGGCAGCTTCCTCTGCATAAACAACCAAACAGTACGTGGGCAACATACTTGCTGGTAACCAAGAGGAACTATTCCAGCAGATGCAGGTAAAATCATACACAACAGTTTTATATATACAGTTAACATAGGAGATATTTTATGTGTATCTTAAGGTAAACTATAGCAATGGATCACATGTGCTAGAGTGCTTATGTAGGATCACAAACCAGCTGTATGTAAGACCTAGGAACAAATGCAGCCTGAGGAGTCTTAGTTTGAGGAATCTCCCCTGATTCAGCTGAAAAAAGCCCTGAAAAGATGGATCCTTCTGCCACTTCCCACCATCTGGGCAATATTTGACAGCCACACTTGAGAGATCTGGCTGCCTGCATACATCACACTATGCAAAAGCTCTGAATACATTAGCTTTTTAAAAACAAACACGATGCACATAATGCCCATGAGTGTCTGCACAACAGTACTGAGTATAAATTCTTCAATAAAGTTCACTGAACTTCACAAAAAACACAAAATTTGACCTAAGGAAAAACTGTGTATCGTTGTCAAAGTCTTCAAAGACTCAGAACTGTTACTAATATATTACAAAATCTCAATTATAAAAAAGAAATATACATAAGCATCCATAGCAACTTAGTTCTGACAAACAAAAGTCCGAATGAGTGAACAGTAAATGTAACTGAGCCTGTTAAGGCAGGATGGCCCTTTACTTTGCCCATTTCAAGAGGCAAGATGGCCACATGAGTCACTATCAGCTAAACATGTAGTACCACAGTAAATTTTGCAGCTGCTAGCTTTTCTTTAACAAAATCTTAGGCTGTACAGATTCTGACTACCTGCCAGATCACACACACATGCTACTCAGGTAGAGTCTGTCACCACAGTGCACATGGTGGATAGAAGTCTGCCAGCGTAGCTCCTGGAAACTGATTCAATATTGGAAGATTCTTTCTCAAGTATGGGCTTCCTTATCTGTGCTTTCATTTACACTTCCACTTTGAATATAACTTCAGGTGTCAGTTTGAAAAAATTGGTGCAGATCCCTCCCTGCTGTATTTCCAAAATACTTTAGCTGTTACAAGTTAACAAGTTCTGATATGGGTCAAGAACTGTCTGGAAGGCCGGGCCCAGAGACTGGTGGTGAATGGTGCCACATCCAGTTGGCAGCCAGTCACTAGTGGTGTTCCCTAAGGATCAGTGCTGGGCCCTGTTCTGTTCAACATCTTTATTGATGAGCTGGACAAGGGGATTGAGTCCAGCATCATTAAGTTTGCAGATGACACCAAGCTAGGAGCAGGTGTTGATGTGTTGGAAGGTAGGAGAGCCCTGCAGAGGGACCTGGACAGGCTGGATGGGTGGGCAGAGGCCAATGGGACGAGATTTAACAAGGCCAAGTGCAGGGTTCTACACTTTGGTCACAACAACCCCAAGCAGCGCTACAGACTGGGGACAGAGTGGCTGGAGAGCAGCCAGGAGGAAAGGGACCTGGGGGTACTGGTGGATAGTAGGCTGAAGATGAGCCAGCAGTGTGCCCAGGTGGCCAAGAGGGCCAATGGCATCCTGGCCTGTATCAGGAACAGTGTGGCCAGTAGGACGAGGGAGGTTATTTTGCCCCTGTACTCAACACTGGTCAGGCCACACCTTGAGTACTGTGTCCAGTTCTGGGCTCCTCAACTCAAGAGAGATGTTGAGGTGCTGGAACGTGTCCAGAGAAGGGTGACAAAGCTGGTGAAAGGTCTGGAACACAAACCCTATGAGGAGAGGCTGAGGGAGCTGGGGTTGTTTAGCCTGGAGAAGAGGAGGATCAGGGCAGACCTCACTGCTGTCTACAACTACCTGAAGGGAGGTTGTAGCCAGGTGGGGGTTGGTCTCTTCTCCCAGGCAACCACCAATAGAACAGTCTCGAGTTGTGCCAGGGGAAGTATAGGCTGGATGTTAGGAGGAAGTTCTTCCCAGAGAGAGTGATTGGCATTGGAAAGAGCTGCCCACAGAGGTGGTGGAGTCACCGTACCTGGAGGTGTTCAAGAGAAGACTGGATGAGGCACTTAGTGCCATGGTCAGGATGACTGGATAGGGCTGGGTGATAGGTTGGACTGGATGATCTTGAAGGTCTCTTCCAACCTGATTGATTCTATGACTATGACTAGGTGCTGTTCTAGTTTTCCATAGTACAGAAGAACCACTTGAAATTGCTTTCATCTTTCAGTAATTAAAAAAAACCACCATAATAAACCAAGAAACTAATATCTATGGTTAATGTATCCAGTGCACAATCTAATTTAAAAGCTTTTAACTCATCTCAAAGGCATTTATTTTCAAGCAGACTAATAGATAAATTTAAGCTCTCTTCTGTGTGATTGATGAATCAGTGTTAACACTTTCTTCCCTGGATACTAAAATGCTTTTAGCTTGTTCTTTTTTTTTACTGATTTTGGGGTTGGGGGTCATGGGGTGTTTTTTTTCTGTGTAATTTTAAGACTTTTATATTATTAATTTTACATGACAGAAAGATGACCTGTATTCTGCGTGCTTGACCAACAATTCCAAAAGGTCTGCTCAGAAAATGAAAACAGAATCCTGTCAATATAAACTCATCTTTATTTAATTTCTTTCTTCCTTTCTCTTTCCCCCCCCCCCCCTTAGTTCATCTATTACTGAAACATGCTCAATTATTTAAAACCAACTTCTCTATTGCCTTGTGAATAATATATAACTCCTGCTATGGAAAAAGCAAAGCAAATTCATCTCCATGAGTTACCAGAATTGATAAAATCCTGCAGCTCAGAACTCCAAGTTTGCAATACAATATAGAATTTAGAATTATAGAATGGTCTAGGTTGGAAGGGACCTCAAGGATCATCCAGCTCCAACCCCCTGCCATAGACAGGGACACCTCCCACTAGAGCAGGTTGCTCAAGGCCTCATCCAGCCTGGCTTTAAACACCTCCAGGGAGGAAGCATCCACAACCTCCCTGGGCAACCCATTCCAGTGTCTTACCACCCTCACTGTAAAGATATACGTATCTTTATACGTAAATATATGTAACAAAAAAAAAGAACAGAAAAGCAAAACAGTGCAATCAGGTTTGAGACCCCCATCCTGAATACTGCTTCCAGTTCTGGTATTCTCATCATAAGCAGGACACAGAGCTGTTGGAGCAAGTCCAGAGAAGGACCACAAAAATGATCCAAGGGCAGGAACACCTCTGTTACGATGATAGGCTGAGGGAGGTGGGGTTGCTCAGCCTGGAGAAGAGTCCTGGGGGACCTTAGAGCTGCATTCCAACACCTGAAGGGATCCTACAGAAAAGCTGGAGAAGGATGTTTCATAAGGGCATCTATCAACAGAACAAGAGGGAATGCTTTCAAGATGAGGCAAAGTAGGTTTAGACTATTTCTTAGGAAGACGTTCTTCAGTATGGAAGTGGTGAAACTTTGGAATAGGTTGCCCAGGGAGGCTGTGGTTGATTCCTTTGTGGGGATCACAGAATTGTTTAGTCTGGAATAGACCTCTGAGATCATCAAGTCCAGGCTATGACCTAACACCACCACATCAACTGGATTATGTCACTAACTGTCACATCCAACATCCTTAGACACCTCCAGGGAGGGACAGTGACTCCACCATCTCCTCCACCAACTTCCTGAGCAGTCCATTCCAGTGTCTAATTACCCTGTGAGGAAAGGCTTCCTAACATTCAACCTAAACCTTCTCCGGTGCACCTTCATGCCATGCCCTCTTGCCTTGTCAAAAGTTGACTGGGAGAAGAGCCCAACTTCCCTTCAAGTAGTTGTAGAATGTGGTAAGATTTAAAGCCAGGCTGGATAAGGCCTTGAGTAGCCAAGTCTAGTGGAGAGGCGTCCCTGGCCATAGCAGGAAAAGTTGATGATCTCTAAGGTCCCATCCAATCTAAGCCATTCTATGATTGTACCTGAAGGGTTTGATTTTAGCTCCAAATCTCTACTTCACAAATCCAAATCATCCATGAATGTGGTCTTATGCTGCAAAAGGGTTTACTCTAACACTGTGCCACCTCAGGTGTCTGCAGCTGAACACAGACTGTTGTACACTGATGAAAGGGCTTTGCAAAACTGAAGTCTTGGCAGCAACAAACCATGCCCTGCACCTCAACAGGTCTTTCAGATCTATAAAGCGTCAGAGAAAAAGTCATGATATTTAGTTCTGAGATGCAGAGTTTCTTCCTGCAAATCACTGTTTTCTCCTGATTGTGAGAGAAAGGCAAGAAGGTAGCCCATTTCTCTTCTCTGGATATGAGAGGGCAAGCAAAGTCTTTAAACACCAGGCAAAACAAAATCTGCTTTCTCTTTCAGGCTTTTCAGTGTGTTTTACCAGCAGGTACTTCCATAACTAAGCAAGTCACTATTCTCAAAGCTCTATGGCATTTTAGGCTTTTTTAGACCTTTATTCACTAAAATATTTACTTGTATTCTGAGATACTTTCTACACAAAACTACTCCTGTTTCCACTTGCACATGTGCTCATCCTTATGTCCAGATACATGCACTGCAGATGTCTTTCCTTCACACCTTTAAACGCCACTACTCCTGTGCTTGGCTAGGCACATTCACACAGACTTCTGGTGGAGAATCCAGTGGAGAATAACAATGGGCAAGACCTGTCTAAATGAGATATGAGCATTCCCTTCCAGTGAGGTAACTCTGCATCTAGAAGAACACTTGCCTAAAGAGTAACCCCCTCCATCACTCTCAGACATGTGCACACCATAAGCTTCATTCTGATCTCTAGCTATGAATATTATTCATTACAGTGTGAACAGATTCTCCTCAATTTCACACTCTGCAAACACAGTCTAACTGAAATTTTACAGTCTTTTCCATCATGGGTTAGTGTCATAAGGTGAACTGAATTCAATACCACACTGACATTGTGCCAGCTTCAAAATTAAAGTGCTGGCTGAAGCAACCTATCATGGGGGTTGAAGTAAAGATTTTAACAAGAGGTTTCCTGCTCCAGTTGCTGCTTTCACTTTCGGATTTTGGGTCGAACCCACAACAGTATAAAGCTTAAGTACATACAGGCTCACAGGGCACTATGATGTCAAAAGCTATGAGGAGTGGAATCCATTTGTATTTCTGATGTGACAGACGGATCCCAACAGCTTTTGCAAGAAGTGCACTGGAATGCAAGCCACATTTTGCTTTCACTTGGAGGAGTGGAATGAGCTGCTGTAATCAACTGCCCCAGTGGCAGAAACACAGCCCCACTACCATTTGGACTGATTGTGGACTGATCCAGACTGTACTGGAACAGGGTAGAAGATGTAGAGCATTTGCAGAAAGCAGTCTTTTGTGTACCACAGCATGATATCTTTTTGAGTGAGAATGGACAGTGAAAGATGTATGAAGCTGGGCATGATGCAGATGGTGTAGAATAAGGGGTGGAGAATGTCATGGGTTGAGTCAAATTTGCCAGCTTCAAAATTAAAGTGCTGGATGGAGCAAAGTACCATGGGTCTTAAGTAAAGATAGTGACATGAGAAGCTATCTGGTCTAGTTGCTGCTTCTGCTTTTGGGCTTTGGGGTGTTGTGCTAGTTTGAGCCTAGCTAGAATGTTTTGGTGAGAAGAATTGAATTATAGCTTGTAAAAAGAAAACGTAGAGGAACATAGAGTTCAGCCCAAAATAAGTAAAATAGCTTCATTCTGATTCCCATAGTTAATTAACAATCAATCAAATATAATTTGCCCCACGTTGAAGCGCCAAAAGAGTTGCTCTCTGTCTCTATGTTTGTGTTCTTGTTCTTATACATCTCAGCAAGCCTATGAGTGAAGTAGACATCACCATTGTTTCCTTTTCACAGCCTATAATCTAATTCTTCTCACCACAACATTCTAGCTAAGCTCAAACTAGCACAGGTGTTGGGTCTTATTCTCTGGGCTGGCTGTTGTACACTTGGGTGGGGAGAACTGTTTCTATAGATGGCTTCTGCCACTGCTTCTGCATTTTACTATGTGTTTTCTCCAAACAGGCTAAGGTAATTGTGCAATCAGTAAATTCCTTATCTTAATCCAGTTGGGTTTTTGTGTTGCTTTCTTTCCTGTCGGTGTGAGGAAGAGATTGGGGGGGCTTGTGAGAGCAGGCTGTGCTAACTAAGGTGAGTCAGTTTCTTGCAGCTGTGCAGCTTTAACTGCTATTGTATTTGAAAAAGATATCCTCCCCAGCCCATATCCAAGTGATGGTATGCTGTGGTTTAATTTTTTTTCTGATAAACAGACTTTGGAAGTATATTTATTGTTCATATCTCATGGGTGTGACTAACTTCAAATAAAAATAAATCTTACTGTATTTACTCAAAGGACACAGAGAATTTTTCGTCTTTTACCAAATATACAAGTAGAACAGCTTTCCCACAAAACAGGTGTACAGATCATCTTACTCAAATGAAAGCATCCATTGCTAGGTCAAGCCTTCACAAGGCACAGGACAGCAAATACTCTCCATTGTTAAATATTAAGCAAGTACTTTGGTACACTGTTTAAATATTCACAGAAGTCTGTTTCTTGCCTCTCACATCACAAGACTACCAGCTTATTACAGAATAATAATGAGCAATAGCGAGCACTTTTTTTCATATATCTTCCTAACATTCTTTGAGGAGAAATACACAGGAATGACCAAAATTTCTGTGAACAAAACTGGAAACAGAGCATCTGAAAAATACAAGGATATAGAATCATAGAATCATAGAATGGTTTAGGTTGGAAGGGACCTCAAGGATCATCCAGCTCCAACCCCCCGCCATAGGCAGGGACACCTCCCACTAGAGCAGGCTGCTCAAGGCCTCATCCAGCCTGACCTTAAACACCTCCAGGGAGGAAGCATCCACAACCTCCCTGGGCAACCCATTCCAGTGTCTTACCACCCTCACTGTAAAGAACTTCCTCCTAACATCCAGTCTAAATCTCCCCTCTTCCAGCTTAAACCCATTCCCCCTCGTCCTAACATTACTAGACCGTGTAAATAGTCCCTCCCCAGCTTTCCTGTAGGCTCCCTTCAAATACTGGAAGGCCACTATAAGGTCTCCTCGAAGCCTTCTCCTCTCCAGGCTGAAGAGCCCCAACTCTCTCAGCCTGTCCTCATAGCAGAGGTGCTCCAGCCCTCTGATCATCTTCGTGGCTCTCCTTTGGACCCGCTCCAGCAGTTCCATGTCCTTCTTGTATTGGGGGCTCCAGAACTGCACACAGTACTCCAGGTGGGGTCTGACGAGAGCAGAGTAAAGGGGGAGAATCACCTCCCTTGCCCTGCTGGCCACACTTCTCTTGATGCAGCCCAGCACTCGGTTGGCTGTCTGGGCTGCATGTGCACACTGCCGGCTCATGTTGAGCTTCTCGTCGACCCAGACCCCCAGGTCCTTTTCCTCAGGGCTGCTCTCCAGCCATTCACCACCCAGCCTGTATCTGTGCCTGGGATTGCACCGACTCAGGTGCAGAAGCTTACACTTGGCCTTGTTAAACGTCATGAGGTTGGCCTGGGCCCACCTCTCCAGCCTGTCCAGGTCCCTCTGGATGGCATCCCTGCCCTCCAGCAAGTCAGCTGCGCCACACAGCTTGGTGTCATCTGCAAACTTGCTGAGGGTGCACTCAATTCCTCTGTCCATATCACTGACAAAGATGTTAAAGAGCACTGGTCCCAGCACTGAGCCCTGAGGAACACCACTTGTCACCGGTCGCCAGGTGGACATTGTGCCGTTGATCACCACTCTCTGCATGCGACCCTCCAGCCAATTCCATGGTGATCTGTAGCTTTCTTACTGTCATAATCACTGCATGTCTTTCCTAACAGTCCCAAATTATACCCATCTGCAGGCTAACTGAACACTTCTGAACTGCTAGCTTCTCAGGATAGTCTCTGGATACTTCCAACTGGTATTCTACTAAACATTCTGCTGTGAATATGTCATCCAAACAAAACACCGAGGAACAGCAGTTGCTTTCTTGTGGAAAAAAAAAAAAAAAAAGGAGAAGAAAAAAAAGGTTGTCATATTTAATGAATTTCAACTGCAAATCATTCTTCTGACTCCTTTGCTTCATTTCTCTCTCCTGCAGAGCTCCTAGCTAAACAAAAAGTGATTGCTGTTTGGGTCTAAAGAGGTCTTACCAGTTTCACTGTAATCTGATTAAATCCATAAAATAGTAATGAATGTTTTCAAATAAGTTCTTCCTCTAAAAACAAAATGCTGGACAACTTTTAGAGCAGAACTGCAAAATAACTGAAGGAATTAAAAGCATCCATCTTGCATCACTCATCTGCAGCATTTTGATCCTTCTGGGGGAATAAGAATGTCTGCCTGAAGGTAAATTGCTCTGTGTATTTCCCTGTATTTCAAGGCCAGTGCCACAAATGAGCCTCATAAAGGTCTCTGGCATATATTGGTTATACTGCAAAGCCCTGTTCTGAAATCATGTTTCTTTATCAAGGCAGGAAGAAGAAAAATCTACATTTAGATTATTTGCCTTCAACTATATTTTCATTACAATGCATTACAATGGACTACTTCTGGTGACTTACCCAACAAAATCTAATCTTGACTATTCTGCTGCTAAGCAATTTAACTCTTTGTTAAAATTTGTCCTAGCTGATAGAAGGTTGACTGTGAGCCAGCAGGCCAGGAGAGCCAATGCCATTCCGGGGTATAATAAAAGGGGTGTGGCTAGGAGGTCGAGGGAGGTTCTCCTCTCTCTCTACTCTGCCCTGGTGAGGCCATATCTGGAGTACTGTGTCCAGTTCTATGCCCCCCAGTTCAAGAAGGGCATAAACCAGCTTGAAACGGTGCAGTGCATAACCATAAAGATGTTTAAAGGTATGGAACATCTCTCTTATGAGGACAGACTAAGGGTGCTGGGGGGGCTCTTTAGCTTGGAGAAGAGGAGACATCACCCTTTATATAAACATGAGGAGGAATTTTTTTATCCTGTGAGGGTGACTGAACACTGGAAAAAGCTGCCCAGGGGAGTTGTGGAGTCTCCCTCTCTGGAGACATTCAAAACTCCCTTGGATGCATTCTTGTGTGATCTGGTATAGGTGATCCTGATGTGGCAGAGGGGTTGGACTAGATGATCTGTGGAGGTCCCTGACATTCTGTGATACTGGAAGCACAGTGTTCAGGCTGCTCATGAATTGGTGCCTGAATTAAAGAATCCGGTAAAGCAAATACATACTTCCATCTCCAGTGGAAAACAAAATTCCTACCGAGTCCTAAGCCCCTTCTTATGCAACAAATATTCTTGTCAATCTGCTACAGATCCTCTAAACTATTTGCTTAATATATTTCCTCTTTCAAAGAACACAGACTGCCTGCACATTTACAAGCATCTTTTATCATCAGATTGAGCTATACTGTGTGTCATTATACATCAGTTTTGCTTGCAACCAGCACTAAAAATCTCAGTCAGGTTTTTATCTGACAGGTGAAAATCTGCTAGCTGAAATATTTTAGTAAGAGAAATTAGATTATATTAGATAATTAATAATATATTAGATATATTATTTTCCTGTGAAAAGGAAACAATGGTGATGTCTGCTTCACTCATAGGCTTGCTGAGATGTGTAAAAACAAGAGCATAAACATAGGTAACACAGTCACGCAGTGACTCTCTGTTGCAGGTGGCGCCTGTACTTTTCTCCCTAATCTGCTTTCTGTGTAACTAATCCTTCTGTTTTCTAACACCCAATCCTCCAAATTCACCTTGCACATAAGTCTGGTATTAGGTAGAGAAGTGGAAGGGTGGTTGGGAGACCCTCCTGGGGACTCTGGTTTCTGGTTTGTGTTTCGGTATTACCTTTAACCTGTATATTTCTGTATATAGCTGTATGTATTGTAAATATATGCTTGTATACTGTGCTAAGCTGTAAATATAAAGCTTCATTTCTTAATTTCCATCTGTCTGAGTCTAGTCTGGTGATCTCATGGTGGGGGGCGGGGGGGGTGATCAAAACCATCACAACAGGCTATGAAAAATATCTAATGAGAAATGAACTTTCCAGGCAAAATGGAAGCTCCGATGTATTTAAATACATTAGATACATTTGTATTAGGTAAATACAGACCCACAGAAACACCTAGAATAAGAGAATCACAGAACTGTTGAGGGTAAAAGAGTCCTTTGAGATCATCAAGACCAACTGTTCACCTAGAACTTGCAATCTCACCACTATTGCTACGTCGCCACCACTAAACCATGTCCCTAAGCACAGGGTTCATGCACCTTTTAAATACAGCCAGGGATGACAACTCCACTGCTTCCCTAGGCAGTCTGTTTCAGAACCTTTTAGGTGAAGAAATTTTCTCAATATCCTATCTCAGCCTTCCCTGGAACAGCTTCAGGCTAAACCTCCTTATCCTATCATTTGTTATGTGGGAGAACAGACTGACCTGCATCTCGCTATAACCTCCTATCAGGCAGTTGCAGAGAGCTAGAAGGTCTGCCCCCAGCACCCTCTTCTCCAGACTAAACAACCCCAGTTTCCTCAGCTGCTCCGCACAAGACTTGTTCTCTAGACCCTTTGTCAGCTTCATTACTCTTCTTCGGACTTGCTCCAGCAACTTATTCTGTAGTGAAAGCCCCAAACCTGAATACAGTATTTAAGGTGTGTGGCTTCACCAGTGCCAAGTACAAGGGAACAATCACTTTCCTACTCCTGCTGGCCACACTATTCCTGATCCAGGGCAAGATGCTGTTGGCTTTCCTGCCCACCTGAGCACGCTGCTGGCTCATGTTCATACAGCTGTTGATCAGCACCCTCAGGTCTTTTTTCTGCTTGGCAGCTTTCCAGCCACTCTTCCCAAAGCCTGTAGCATCTCCTTTAGTGTGACTGTAGTGAGCCAAGTTTTAGCAAAGCCAGGGCACACAACACCTACAGACTTTCAGACTCTCCCTCATCCACTAAGTGGGTCACCTGGTCATAGAAGGAAATCAGGTTAATCAAGCAGGACTCAACCTTCACAAACCCATGCTGAGTGGTTCTAATCACCTGGCTGTTCTGTATGTGCTGCATAATGGCACTCAAGATGATCTGCTTCGGGACCTTCCCTGGTATCAAGGTCAGACTGACAGGACTGTACTTCCTTGGATCCTCCTTTCAGCCCTTGTTGAAGATGTTTACATTTGCTAACATCCAGTCAACCAAGACCTCCCTGGGTAGCCAGGAATCATGCTAAATGATGGAAAGTGGCTTAGTGAGCACTTCCACCAGCTCCCTCACTACCTTTGGGTGGATTCTGTCTGGCCCCATAGACTTATGTATATCTAAGTGGTCTAGTAGGTCACTGACAATCTTCTCTTGAATTATGTGGCCTTCAATTTACTTTTCATCCCTGTCTTCCAGCTCAGAAAGCTCGGGACTATGAACATACCAGGATGAATCTTGCAGGCATACCTTACAAAAGGTAAATTCTACAAGGTGCAGCAAAACCTTGCAGAGCAGCTGGAGCACCTTCAGGAAAGATTCACTGCTCTCACGGTTCTCAGTCTAATGTTTCTGAGACCATTATGGTATTGGGTGTTACAATCAGACAGTCGGGATGCAAAAGGAAGTTCTTAGATCTTCCCAGACCAAGACAGCACTTAGAAACACAGAAAATCTGGTGAACAGTTTACAGCAGAGAAGTAATATGATCTATTTTAAAAAGGAGAGAGAAATAATTACAGCTTTGGGATTTTTTTAAAGAAGTTAAGCTAAAAATAATCATTATCCCATACAGAATAATCCAGGAAGGTCACTTTAGCCCTTTATGAGACTGTTCATGAACTCTGTAACAGGCATCATTTAAAAAATATTTGTAGAGGTAATTTTCACAATACAGGTTTGGGTTTTTTTTTTTTTTTTTTAAACAAAAAAGAGTTTCAACGAAACTATGAAGAAGCAAAACCCCAACCCAAACATATTCATTACTGTGTGTTTCCCAGCATTTTTTAAGGAAAAGTAGTATCTGGAAGCTACAAGTCTCAATCAGTTTGCATGTATTCAGCAACTGAAACACTGTGCACCAAAAACCTCCTTGCATTTGTGTAGATTACTAGCCTTCATTTCTTTGAGGGCAGATAGGAAAATACAGAAACCTGTCATATATCTACATGGTGCCCAGACAGCCAACCGAGTGCTAGGCTGCATCAAGAGAAGTGTGGCCAGCAGGGCAAGGGAGGTGATTCTCCCCCTTTACTCTGCTCTCGTCAGACCCCACCTGGAGTACTGTGTGCAGTTCTGGAGCCCCCAACACAAGAAGGACATGGAACTGCTGGAGCGGGTCCAAAGGAGAGCCACGAAGATGATCAGAGGGCTGGAGCACCTCTGCTATGAGGACAGGCTGAGAGAGTTGGGGCTCTTCAGCCTGGAGAGGAGAAGGCTTCGAGGAGACCTTATAGTGGCCTTCCAGTATTTGAAGGGAGCCTACAGGAAAGCTGGGGAGGGACTATTTACACGGTCTAGTAATGTTAGGACGAGGGGGAATGGGTTTAAGCTGGAAGAGGGGAAATTTAGACTGGATGTTAGGAGGAAGTTCTTTACAGTGAGGGTGGTAAGGCACTGGAATGGGTTGCCCAGGGAGGTTGTGGATGCTTCCTCCCTGGAGGTGTTTAAGGTCAGGCTGGATGAGGCCTTGGGCGAGCTGCTCTAGTGGGAGGTGTCCCTGCCTGTGGCAGGGGGTTGGAGCTGGATGATCCTTGAGGTCCCTTCCAACCTAAACCATTCTATGATTCTATGATTCTATGGTATGTGATTTTTTTTTTTTAAATTATCTGAATTCCCTTTACAGAAGTGAAGGTGTTTTGGATAGTTCTGAGACATCCCTAGAACATTACAATAATCAATTTCAAAACAATGAACAGCACTGCTGTTCTTAAAACAGAAAAAAAATCAAAAAAGGAGAGAAAGGTCACAAAAAAAGCATTTCACAGCAATAAAGAGGATGGACAGATGTTTCTAGTGAGGTTATCCTTTGAAGCAATAGCGTGGACCCACATGATAGGCTATTTTTGTCCAGTAAATTAACCTACCAGTCGTTTATGAGTTTATTTTATTAGAAATGCACAAACCCCACAAAATTTCATGTCAAGATTTTCATACATGCAGCTGGAACCACAAACCAGGAACTGAATCTGATCTAAATTAAGTCTTGTGACAGAAGCACAGAATTTTAGAAATGCTGATGCTGTAAATCTGAATGATGGCATTTAATACTTAGATTGCTGGAGAATGAATACACTTTACAGTGACAGTGTAATACCCTTAAGTTCATAACACATTTCTAGGGCCTGCAAATGGATAAAATCTTCAACTTTTCTGGAATATGAATCTGATCTGTGATATCATCATAAAGAATATTAACAGGCAGTTCTGATGGAACTGCTAGAATTGTTACATGACAGAAAATGAACTTAGAAGCCTAGAATTAACAGAAAGGACAGATCCTAGAAGACAAAGTGTTTGGCAGCTATTTAAAAATATCCCGTGGCATTAAAAATTTTAACAGCATCTGTTTCAGAAAAAGCAATTAAAGAGCTTCATGTGACAAATTCCTCTACAGCATCACCTTAGTGCTTCATAACAGCAGTACTTCATAAAGAAAAAACTGGCCCACTGATACTACACATGCTTATTTCTTATATGCTCTCTAGACTACAAATTTAAACTAGATAATCAACACTACGCACTCTGCTGAAGGATGAGTCACAGAACAAGAACATAATGCACCCACATTCACTGCCACATATGTCACAACTAAAGGAACAAGGACACAAAACCTGAGCTGAAAGCTTTGTATACTCACATCTCCCTCTAGTGGCCTCTGGTCATCGGAGTCCCTGGTTGGACTGATGTCCTGTCTCATCACCCAGATGGGCTCCTTAGGTTCATCAGGGGTATAAGGAGAACGAATGGTCCTTGTCTTCACTTCCTCAATAGCCTCTTTAATATCTTTGATGGCCAGTGAAATTGCATCTCTCTTTTCCTTGCTGTACCTCTGTACAGATTCTCCTGAACTGGATGTAACTCGAGAACCAGCTGGGAGTTGACCGTTACTTTCATGCCCGCCACTGGGAAGAGCATGGCCATGCTCCAAACTCTGCTCTGCCTCTGGCATGTCTTCAGCAGCCTTATCTAAGCTCTGGGAGCTCATGCTCTGCTTCACCTCTGCTACAATTTGATCAATGTCCTCCTCTTGTTCATAACTATCCATTCTCGGGTAGGGTGCAAACTCTGCTTCCTTCTCAGGGCTGTCAGACTCTCCGTCAGACCGTTCATCATAATGGTGGAGGCGGGCACCAAGAGCCTCCTTGCGGTAATTGTCAACTTCCTCTCTTTCCCGCTCATACTGTTGGATCCCCTCCCTAACATCGATGTCGGGTGTATCTCCTATCTCCTCATACACATGCTCCTGCAGCCCATAATCAGCATAAGGCTCAGCATACTGCTCATCCTCTCCTCGGTGGAAGAGCCTGTGTGTATAGACATAACCCGAGTACGCTGCGTTCATGGCTTCCTCGTGCTCGATGGAATGGAAATGTAAGTGATTGGGCAATGTCCTATTGTGAATGGCCTCACCATGCTCAGCCTCAGCATTCTCCGTGTACTCCTCAGACTCAGGCCTGTATTGTACTGCATACGCACTCTCGTCTTCATTTTCCTGGACTCTCTCTGTGTCATAACTGTCATCCACTGTGGCTATCACATCCCCTTCTGCGGTATCTGTGTGATTGTGGAAACCACTCTCAGTGCTGGCTGAGCGAGCTAACATCCCTTCTTCCTCCTGCCCAGACAGGCCCCCTTGGCTGCTGTTTGTATGCCTTGGGTAGCGAGTTGCATACCGCTGCTCCTCTTCCACTTCTGGATGCTCCAGGTCAGCCTCCACTGACTCATTCACTGCTCCATTTGCTGGCTCTTCGTTTACCTTCCCCTCAGGTGGTCCAACCAAATGGTTCATGGCAAGTTCTGGTGGGTAGGTCACTTACTCTATTGACATTTTGTCTTATCACAGCTGGAAAGACATAAAAAACAAAATTAAACACTAAACCTTCTGATGTTACTCTTTAAAAAAAAAGTGGAGTCAATAAATAGAAGCAACAAAAGGCACTCTCCCTCCCCCAGCAGACAAATACTTGACTTATCTGCTCTGAAGTCAGATGACAGCCAGCACAACAGTATGACCACCCATGAAAATTATCTCCAACAGCAGCAATCAACAACAATCATCTTGGAGACTTTATTTCTGACTTCTATGGACAAATTCTTTGTTTAAGCATTATTTCCAAGCATCCCCTTGGAGATGCTTCTATGGACTGCTGTGGCATTTAGATGACATTGGCAAGCACATGTTAGAAAAGGTAACATTTGCCAGGAGCTTGGCCATGGTAGAGATATGATAGAAATATTCCACCTCTGCTACACTGGTATCCTTCCAGCTCACAAATTCAGTCCAAAGGAAGGATGCTGTAATGTAAAATGACAGATTTAGTCCCATCACAGGAATCTGTGATTGCTCAGATACATGACAGCTATGCATACTACACTACTTCAGTATGATATCTACAGTCAAGCTATTCATCCTATGCACGCTCAAAAGACCATTAGAAATAAAAATGCCCTCTAAAAGTATTTGAAGCACTTGTTCTTTTTTCCTAGAAGAGCACACGACTGCCAGATACAACGCAGTTACCTCTGTGGAATGAATGTATCTGTAGTGATCTAAGATTACTTTTGCACCAAACACCTTTCCTAAAACGCAGTGAATGTATTACTAATATTCATAAACATGACCACATTGAGACTAGTAAGGCATCTCAGCTCTTCTGGCTGAGTAAAAATATCAAAGAATGATGTTAAAAGAGTTCTGCCAATAATAATAAATATGCAGGCTGTAGAAATGGGAAAACTCCTTAAGAATATATATTAGTTTCTACATGTTTCACAGATCAGACAGGCCTATTTGGCTCATCAGGCTTCATTTCTGTGTAATGGCTTCAGCTGATTTGAATCTTGTCATGTGTTTTTAATATTCAGCATCACAGAAAGGACATATTATATCTATATCTATATCTATGTATATATATATAGTCCCTGAGTCAAACAACACGTACGCAATAAAAATACAGCTCTAGTCTTGGAATTACTGATAAATACTAGAAGAAAAGGTACCTGTTGGAAGATTTCCAACTTGAAGGATATGTAAAAGCATGTGTCAATAATCAATTAGAAAAAATGAGAATGTAAACCAGATCTTGAATCAAGTCTACCAAACTGAAGCAAAACAGCTCAAGTGACACTTTGCTGACTAAATGAGCTCTGTGAAAAAAAGCAACAGGAATAACTTCCTGCAAAAGAAACCAACAGTAATTTCAATTGCCTTCAATTAGAAAAGTTGATAGACAGGCAAGGCTAGGTGAGCTACTTGTGCTATATGTCTACTCCATGGAAAAGCCAGTGGGTGCAGCTCAGCAAAGCAAAATCTCATTGGAAGCAAAAACCATCTCGGCCCTGGTTACACATATGTTTTCATTTTCAGAAAGAGCACATATATAGCCTTCGCAAATTTAGCATGCTGTGTTTAAGCTCTGAGACTTACCTCTCCCATCCTCATCACAAGGGAGAAAAACGTTTGTACCTCATACAGTATATTAAAAAAATGCAGCTGTAAAATAATAGCTAATCAATCACATTAACTGAACAGATAAAAGTATTCCAGACAAATTAATCTCTTCCCAAAACAACTATGAAAAAAATCAGCCTGCTGTTTTCAGCTAAAGGAGGCATGTTAGTAAGAAACCTTCAGTGGCGAGATAAAGGCTTTTCCAGATAACACTTCTAAGACATCAGGAAAGAACATGCAGAACATAAGTGTGAGTGCAAGTCTGTGCCAAAACTAACAAACCAACACTCTTCTCACAGTATGAGATGCATTGTTTAAGTAACTAAGAACAACTATACTGGAGAGCTCACAAAAAGAAAAGTGAAGATCCCAAGGCATAAGAGCTCTTTGGAAAGTCCATCCAACACTGGATTTCCTGATGCTGCTGAAGACAGTTTAAAAACTGCTTTGCATGTAGACAGAATTGAGCTAAAATAGAGGATGGTGTAAAAAATCTGCCTTAAAACTGTTATGTTCAAAGCAGTCCTTGATTTTCACCTAAGTATCATTCACTGGTCACTCACAGAAAAAGGGCAGTCCCAGCAGAAGGAAATGTTGTTATACATAAACACATGATGATGGCCAATTTTCTGAAATCTTTATAAAATGCATCCTACCACATCTTTTAACTGAGTTATGTCAATAAAGGAAGGCAAAATTCAACTGCGTCAAGACTACCTACACCTCGAGTCGAGTAAGTATCAAAAGCCAACAACAAAAGTTTTGATAGCATCTGAAAGTTATGTGATCTTGTTTCAGAATTCTTAATACAGGCTCACAAGATAATGCATACTAGGGACGGACAGCGTCACTGACATGTCCAGCTGTAACAAACAAAACAGAGATCACAAACCATAACAAAAAGTGGTGAAAACCACCCGAGAGCCCCAAACATTTTCCCTTTGGACATTTTAAGTTTCCAAAGTTCCACTTGTGTAATTTCCCTCATTTGAAGAATGACTTCAGGTTAATTTCCAATATTGATATACTGAAATTTTCAAGGCTATGTCTTTTGAGGGGATGAGGAGTAAACTTTAAGCTTCACTTAAAGATTTTACTGAAAAGGTACTCTTTTCTTTGCCCTTCCTTCAGTAATTCCAATTTAATTTCACTTTCTAGGTTTAAAAACAATAAAGTATTATTTTCAAATGTATTTTCAAATTCTTTTAAAACCAGAAATTTTAATCATTAGGAAAGCAGTGAAGTTTACTTAGAAAAACTGCAGATCTGAATAAATGTCTTTAGGTTACCTAAGCCTCGATAACCTTAAACAAAAAGTAATCTTTTAACTACATTTATTCAGCTGTTTAACATTCAGTCTTTCAGACAGCAGTTTAAAAAGCGTCTATTAAGGCTGAGGGTTAGAAGGACAAAATCCCTTTTCATACATATTAGCCAGGAGACTACTGAAAACACATTTTTTTCCTCATTCTTAGTAGCATTTCCCTCAAGCAAATACAAGGTCTGACTGTTTTTTCTCACCAGGTCTTCAAAAACTACTTTATTTCCAGGAAGCTAAAAAAAATCAATAACCTGAAGAAAATGCCATAGAAAAAAAGGGAATATAAACAAGAGAGGTCATCTGACACAGTACCCATCTGAAAGACATTATACTCTCACATTGATTACTCAGAAAAGCAGCTGTGCTCCAGTAATCAAACATATACGGGAAAGTGCTCTGTAAGCACTCTTAGCTTTGCACTCAGGGCTTGATGGATGAATCTGTCTCCAGAACAGAGAAATCAGAGGTTGATTACTACTGTAGCTATCTCTTTGCTGAACATTAAACTACATTCCTGCCTGAAGAGAAGAAAAATTAAACACTTCCACATATTTCTCATGTAACATGAGAAAAAGCAAAAACTTAGGAGTACTCAGATTCCAGCCTGGTTTGTTATTCGTTTCTTGGGTTTAGATGTGTAATTGCTTTCTTGTGCATGCAAGGAGAAACCAAGCTGCTGCTTCTTTTTTTTTTTTAATTATTACACCAAGTATGCCTTTTAGAGTTTGGTTGTTGTTTTTGTTTTTTTTTAAGATAACTATGCATCATATTTCCACAGTGTAATATAATAGAAGAAGATCTTGGCTGGGATTCTGTGTAATATAATAGAATCAATCAGGTTGGAAGAGACCTCCAAAATCATCCAGTCCAACCTAGCATCCAGCCCTATCCAGTGTACTAGACCATGGCACTAAGTGCCTCATCCAGGCTTTTCCTGAACACCCCCAGGGACGGTGACTCCACCACCTCCCTGGGCAGTCCATTCCAATGCCAATCACTCTCTCTGTGAAAAACTTCCTCCTAACATCCAGCCTATACTTCCCTCGGCACAACTTGAGGCTGTGTCCCCTTGTCCTGTTGTTGGTTGCCTGGCAGAAGCGACCAACCCCCACCTGGCTACAGCCTCCCTTCAGGTAGTTGTAGACAGCAATGAGGTCTGCCCTGAGCCTCCTCTTCTCCAGGCTAAACAACCCCAGCTCCCTCAGCCTCTCCTCATAGGGTTTGTGTTCCAGGCCCCTCACCAGCCTTGTTGCCCTTCTCTGGACACGTTCCAGCACCTCAACATCTCTCTTGAGTTGAGGGGCCCAGAACTGGACACAGTACTCAAGGTGTGGCCTGACCAGTGTTGAGTACAGGGGAAGAATAACCTCCCTCGTCCTGCTAGCCACACTGTTCCTGATCCAGGCCAGGATGCCATTGGCCCTCATGGCCACCTGGGCACACTGCTGGCTCATCTTCAGCCTACTATCCACCAGGACCCCCAGGTCCCTTTCCTCCTGGCTGCTCTCCAGCCACTCTCTCCCCAGCCTGTAGCGCTGCTTGGGGTTGTTGTGGCCAAAGTTAAACAACTTGCCCTTGTTAAATTTCATCCCATCGGCCTCTGCCCACCCATCCAGCCTGTCCAGGTCCCTCTGCAGGGCTCTCCTACCTTCCAACAGATCCACACCTGATCCTAGATTGGTGTCATCTGCAAACTTACTGATGCTGGACTCAATCCCCTCATCCAGATCATCAATAAAGATATTGCACAGGACTGGGACAGTGTAATCCTGAGTCCTTGGTATAAAACATAACATTTTCAGTAGGTCTGTGTACTGTCTCAAAACAAATCTGTGTGCCATGTGGAACCAAGACTAGAGATAATACACTGAGGTTTTTGCCACACATTGGGTAACAGGGTAACTCAGCTATAAATGCACTACAGCAGGTCTCCACTTCAAGTTCTACCCAGAGCACAGCCAGCCCTGAGCTCAGGTCAGGCTGGAGACATCACAGCCTATCTGGGTCCTGGCTTCATCGCTGGGATATCCCTGTGAGGAAGATGTTTTCCTTCTTACAGTTGGAATTTCCACTGTTCCACACACTACTGTAAAGAGCCTACACATTACTGTAAAGAGCCTGACTGCACTTTCTCCACCCCCTGGGCTCTTGGGTGAATCTGAAGCCATCTCTCCTCCCAGCTAACCCAGCCCACATCCTATAGTCTCTACTTGCAGGGCAAGGGCTCCAGCTCTACCACTGGTGTCCCCTCACCGTTATTTCTGTACTGGGGACCCAAAGCGGAGGCAGTACCCAGTTGGGGTCTGACAGGCACAGTGGACAATGCCTGTCCCTTCTCTGTCGCTCAGAACAGTGTCCTGCTCACATTGCCCCAGGTGCTGCTAACACTCCTTTTGTTGCCCAGGCCATACTGCAGAGCTGCTCCTCGGCCTCATCTGCCTCATTCAGTATAACTGCAAGAGGTATATACAAACATTTTTGTTGTTGTTGTTAATATTTTCATTTGTAGGAAGCATAACTGCTCTCTCTTATTTTGAACAACTTTTGCAAGAGTAAAGTTAGTATGCTGGTTGTAGACAAAAATAGTTTTGTGACCCCTGAAAAACTTTGAACATATTTACCTATGTCACCATAACAAATAGCTATTCTTTAAACATATTTACCCATAACTCTAAGTTGCACTAGACTCAGAGACTCAGTTTTCAAAGGCATTCCACCCCATGTGCAAGTTGTCCTCGCACATTCCCTGAAGAATTTCACCCATGCTTTTCCACACTCTAGGAAACACACCAGCCTCATTTGTACAGATATGGTTAGCTCACAAGACATAGGACTGCAAACTACCTCAAAAAAAACCCCATACTCTTTCTGCAAACTTTGTCTTAGAGATATATATTAAAAATCTCTTTTATTTCACAGAATCACAGGATGCCAGGGGTTGGAAGGGACCCAAAGAGATCATGAGTCGAACCCCCCTGCAAGAGCAGGACACAGAGGAATGCATCCAGACGGGCCTTGAAAGTCTCCAGAGAGAGACTCCACAACCTGCCTTTTTCTTTCTTTTTCTTCTTCTCTCTCTCTCTCTTTTAAGCCCTATAAAATGGCTTAGAACTTAATAGCGTGTGCAACACCCCCTTAGAGAGATTTCCCTACCTCTCCTATGTTAGACAATTCTCTTCTTTGTGATTTGTAGCCTGCCTGGGAAACCAAATTGCTTCTGCTGCCATGTGCTAACTAAGCTAATCCAAAACAACTTTAAGCATAAAAAAAAAAAAAGACGTGAAAGGTAGTTTCTTGCCAATCCGCAAAAGCAGCATCTAGAAAGTGACACTAACACCCCACCACATGCACACACATACATAATGCTGAGGCTGAACAACTATGAGCACTCATAATATCATAGTTGTCAAACAGAAAGGCTGCATGCAAATTATTTCTCTGCACACGAAACTTCATATAGATGCTGGTGGAATCCTTGTATTATTAATATTTTAAATCATTTAAAGAAACATATTCATTTCTACACCGTAACTTCCCTTTAATATTTTCTCCATTTCCAAGTCACAGGTCTGCTTCTGAACTCAGCAGAAGCAAATTTTAAAACATACACTATTCTGTGCTCAGTAGAAAAGCTTTTTGTTTTCTTGTAATTTATTTAAGTTTCAGAAGGAGGTAGCTTCACTCCGCATCAGCCTTTTCTGACCACAGCCAGTCTTGCACAGATTCCTAACAAAAAGTAAGGAAATATTGTTATTTAAATAAAAGAGAGCCATACATGCTGGCCCATGCTTACAACATCAGCTTGGCCATGACGCCCAGAAAAAATCTTGTGATTAAGAAGAGAATAAGCAGCCAACCTGTGGCACTGGTTTCAGCAGCTTACCACCAAGATTTCCTCACACCTGAAACAAAAGGTCAAACTTGGGGCACATCTGAGTTAAAATCATGAACTTAGGACCAAAGAGCCACTGAGGTACTAGAACAGGAATGCCACAGGATTTAAGTCTACAGAAGACAAATAAAACCTACATGACTACATCTGTTCTTTGGATATGAGCAGTTATAAACTTCCTCATATATAACACAATTAAAAATGCTGCTATTATTACCAGAGATCTTGTAGAACATACACAAGCCACACTGGAATTAAAATTAATTGGATTAAACAGCAGTGAGCACCTGAAAACTCTAAGGCAAATAAATCCTATGTCAGATTCAGTTTCCCACTGTTTCTAAATCTACTTTGTCTTTCACCAGTTCTGTGGTAGAAAGGATGAGTATGTGTAACCAGCAGGCTTCCTAAACTACACCAGCTCAGACTAACTCTGTAATTACTGGGAATTAATCTGAATTTCTGCTTCCAATTAAAAAAACTGTTTACATCAGCTCCTAAGTATCTCTTAAATTGAACTGACATCATAACTAAACAAACTTGAACAAGTCACACAACTCTCTGGAGGAGTGTGGAAATGTCAACACCGCCCTGGATAACAGGTAGCAGAGCACTAGGACCATACCGTGGTTTTGCTGTGATTTTTTGGGGATTAACACAGCGTCACTCTCGCTATAAGTCTGCAATAGCACATTCCCTTTTCATCTATTGCAGCACATAAACTGGTAACACTATGAAAGATCAGCTTAAAAAATAACAATTGATCTGATAAATGTCTTTAAAACTTGTTGTTATACTTGAAAAGTAGGAATAAAAAGATAAAGTACTATGTTTACAAATCTAAATTTATTGAAAACAGCAACTGCTTATTGAATATGCAAATCACTTCTGTTTTTAAGATGGGGTTAAAACAGATTAGAGGCCTCACTTTACAAGTCTTCAATTAATAATAATATTTTTAAGAAAAGTAATAATTAGCTTTAGGCATCCTAATTAGTAAATTTACCACCTGAAAAAGAAAAAATCAAAATCATTTCCTAGTTCCATGGAACCTGAGCACAGTGAACAGCTGATGACAAGTATGAAGTAATCAATGAATAGGATATTTACATGAAGAGTCAACATAATACACATAGGATAAGAATCAAACATCTCTGTCATGTTCATCTCACAGGCCTCCTTTTTAATAAGTCCATTCCTGCCCCTGTGAAAAGAAAGGAGAGCTAGGACAAAGCCACCCTGGACATAAAAGAATCTTGAACTTTCATATATAGAAAACTGATGTAGAGTTACTTGAGTTAAGGAGTCTCAAGTAACACATTTTACTTCCCTCTCCTACCCTTCCAATTCCCATCTTACTCATATATAAAATTTAAACTTGAACAAGAAAGATTATTTATCTATCTTCAGTGCAAACAGGACAGATCTCTACAGGCTTTAGGGCAATGGAAAGAGAGAGCTCTCTGATCAGAAAAGAAACAGATCCTTTTAATATCAAAGTCTTGCCTACACAAGAAACTTCAGAAGCAGCGGACTCCAGGAGTATCTGAAGTCATCCATCTGCTGCCAGAAGAAGGCTAACTGATGTTACAGCTCAAACAGATGAGATAATCCAAAACCAGTAAAGAAAAATCTTAACAAGGATCCCCAAGCAACCTTTGCAGTAAAATACAACAATTACACATACCAGACCAAAAATACTTAAAAAAGAAAAACCACAAATCCCAAATTGGTTCAGGGAATAAATCCAACTGTTATCATCAGCCAGAATGATTAAGCTTCATAACCAAAAGTCCAATAATAGCTAAAATAAGAAAATTTGTGATTCTCTTCACTCTGCTGTATTTCTCTGGCAGGTAACTGATTGCTTTATTCCTAGGTGTATTGTAGCTTGCATCTTTAATCAGCATCCAGAAAATATAAATTTTAACCACTAGAGTTGTTACTTTAGTATTTGAATCAGTTACTAATGAATGCCATTTCCAATGAAGAAAGAGAAACTGAAATATTATGTAAGTGTCAAGGGTTAGGGCTGAACCGGCTATTAAATGAGTGACAGCATCTCTCTGTCAGCCACTCCCCCTTTCTCAAAAGGGAAGAGAAAGGTAGTACGGGAGAGTGACTTAGGGATTGAAGAAAAAAAACACAGCAGCCTTAATGGAAACACTATCTATACTATTCAATATACATAAATGTATACAAAACTAGTACTGAAGGCAAGTGCTCTGATGGCAATTACATCACTACTGCCACTGATGCTGTGGGAAAGTACTGAGAAGTCCCAGACTAGACTTAGCAGCTGGCATGAATTGGATTCAGGAGCTGGATTTGGGAACTGGATTCAGGAACTCATGGATCAGGATGTGGAGGCAGAACTGATTTTTATAGCAATTAAAATGATGTACTTATTTCAACAAAACCTAATTAGATCTGTGCTGGGGGTGTGTGCGTCAATGAATTGACCCAGCAAGCATAATACCCCTTCTATTCCCTTTCAGATCTCATTAACAATATAATATGGAAGAACTGCAGACAGAGCTAAAATAAATGATCCAGTAAGATGCAGGGTATGGCTGTCTCCAGGGTGAGTAAGAAAAGTCTCAGGCTTCACTCAGAGAAAGTAAGAACCCTCATGTCTTTTGTTTTTCCTCCTCTGCCTACACATAAAAATGTCATCCAAACTTTCTGGTTGGAAAATCTTAATCAGCTCTATTCTAGGTCAGTGTTGCACAGTCTTGAGGCAACATATCTTTGATATAAGTGAGGCACAAGAAATATCAGACAAGAATCAAAACTGAGAACACTACGCATCTATTGAAACTTTTAATTTGCTTCATCCTTCATATATGACTTGTGCTGGTTTGAGGCTAATTAGACTATTTTAATGAGAGAAATTAGATCATAGGCTGTGAAAAGAAAATAATAATGTGTCTCTATCATCCATTGGTTTTGCTGAGAGGTACAAATATAACAATAACAAAGTCTCTCTCTTCGGTCTTTGTTCCTGGCTGTGGCTTGCCTTAACTCCTTTGCCTGAAAACCTATGTAACTCGATCTAATAATTTCCTTCTAACACCTTATTGGCTCTGGTATCTCATTTCCACTTTTTCTGCAAATTAATCATGCAAGCTTTCAACAAGGGCCTATTTTGGTTATTTCTGAGATAAAGAGAGTTGGGAAAAAGGAGGGAGGTAGTTCGGAATCCTCTTGGGCAGTCTCACTGTTCAGGAGGGGTTTTGCATTTCTGCATTACTTCTATCTTGCACATAATTGTAAATACTGTGTACACACGTTTGTAAATATGTGCTGTGCTGTAAATATTGCTTCATTTTAACTCCCATCCATATGAGTTAGCCTGGTGATTCCAAGTGCAGGGTCAGGGAAAACTCCCAAAGCACCATATGACTTGAAAGGATGCTGTGAGAGAAGAACTAAGCTTATCAATTTTGTTATGGAAAGCTAACTTTTCAAGCAAGTTAACTCTACATTTTTAACTGTTTACTGCAATCAAGCCAGAGGTTGTGTCAGGTACACAGAAACATCTGGAGGGTGCTAAGATCACTTCAAGAAAAGAAGTGTCTGCTAGAATATGGAAGAAAGACTCTTCCTCAAATATGCAGCTTTCAGAAAAAAAAAAAAAAACAAACCAAACAAAAACCAACAAAAAAACACATTAAAAAGCAGACAGTAAAGTAGTAACGTGCACCAATTCAGTCTGTTGGTCTAATTAGCTTCCCTCAGATAGTGACAAATTGCAGAGTACTGCTTCCAGTTTCAAAGAAATAAGGCTAAAGCAGCAGAATAGTACACATATGAGGGGAGGGAACTTATCAAGTTGGTCTCCCACCCACTCTACTGGAAAAAGAAAAAAAAATCTTAATGATCTTAAGATGCAAAATTAAATGCTGCTTCAGAAGATCTGAGCTTCTAACTTCAATTCTCAAGGAAACAAAAAAAAATTACAAGGAACAAAAACTATGGAACAAAACAACAGATGTAAAGGAGGAGGAAGCAGCAACACATGGATGTAGGTTACAGGAGATTAAAATTAACTTTCTTCTCCCACATGGACAACTTTCCCTTCTGCTTTATTTTCTGTTACCATTTTAGCCCACATAGTAAACCAAATCTCATTTCTGATCATCAAGTTCAAGTAACACCTGCAGATCCTTTCGACTTCTATTTCAGAGACAAGCTGCTGATTCTGATTCAGTCCACATTAAAAAAAAAACTTCAAAGCTGCATAAACCAAACACACAAAGAAAAACCAATTTGCCATTTGCATTTTCTCACAGATTTGCAATTGTGTTACAGCACTTGATGGTTATGATTATGAATTATGATTGTGATTATTAATGGCCAGGTGAGAGTATTAATAACAATAAGAAAAATTATTCATTAATATTAAATCTCACCAGAAAACTTGTTTACAAGGTCTGGATGCATGGTTGTGGCTATTTACACAGGGAACAGGCAATTTAAACAGCTAAGCAAAAAGCAGAAATGCAGACGTCAATTTAAAGTGGAAAGAGCCTGGCAGCAGTAACTATGCCTCTTGCCCACTAGGGCGACTCCAGAGGAACCCTTCTGCTAAAAAGCAGCTGTAGGTGGACTCCTAGAACCCTTACGAGAGACTTTCCGGGTGAGGTTTGCCATGCTTGCTCACGGCCAGGCTGCGGCTTGGGGTTTTCTGCGGCGCTCAAGGCGGCTGCCGGTGTGCATGGAGAGGCTCACGGGTCTGGAGCACCTCTTGTCCTGCAGCTTTTGGCATGGCAGCTGTATCCTTGCTTGCTGTGAGAGGCTTCTTTAGCTGTGACCTCGATGGTGGGTCTTGTGCCTCTCTGGGCAGTAGAAGGCAAGGCAAGGCTTACCATTTTGGTCTTGTATTTCTCATTTGCCCAAGAACCATTTTGGCCAGTAGGGAATCCCAGAGACCAGCACAATCAGCTAACAGAACAGCACCAAGCTAGGCCTGTATAAGGGCCTGGCAGAGGTAAAGCACGGCCGGTACACCTGCCTATTGCTTACCACCAAGAGAGGACATGTATCAGACTTCAAAGGGGCTCCGGCACCCTTTGTCCTCCTTCCTGCACTCCCTAGACTCTGACAAGGAGGGAGGGGAGGAGTGATTGTGTCTGGACTAGCTAGGACCTGTATTGGGTTTGTGTAAGGCTTTATGTTGGCCTGTTTTGGACTACCACAGTGCTGTACCGTAAAGACAGCACCACAGTCCTCTCCAAGACCACATGAATGGCTGTTGCACATTTACTTCCCAAGCAGACCTGAGTGATTAGGGAATAAATTCTCAAGCACGTTTTCCACTGTTACAACCTTTCTGAAACCCTGCACCAGGGAAAGATGCAGCATTGCACACCACATTCCCAGCTGCAAGAGGCCTGTCTGCCTAGACCAGCACCTACCCTCGTCAGACCTATCTGCCTGTTCCAGGCTCCCTCACGGTAAAGTTACTTCTAGCCCAAAGCATGAAAAATTTCTGTACCTTCAGGGGATTAGGAAGTAAGATACACTGTGCTCCTCCCCAGAGCTGATGAAAGTTACTCATATGGATGACATAAGTATCACTCACTGCTCTCTGCACTGACTAAGGTCCTGACTGAGACCTACTTTTCAGCACAAGCACGTCTGTTTTAGTGGAACTTACTGCTCCAAGGAAAATTACACATGAAAACTGCTGCCCAGACACAATTAAACCCTAATGAAGGCTTGCATTTCTCCACATCTGCAGCTCAGAACAGAACTTGAGTATTACTAATTAAACTGTACACAGCTCAGGGTGCTCAGATCTGTCTCTCAAATGGCAGCTTGCTTAGAAATTACAGTCCGAGCAGGAGAGATGGGAGTGATGCCTTGCTACAGTTGCAGGGGGCCTGTCAGGGTAAGAAAAAAATTAATCTGTTAATACTAATCAAGTTAACCAGATGACACACTACTGCTGGACCACAAAAATCAAACCCGGGTGCATTCTGTCAAAACCACAAAGCTCTCCATATACACTTGCTAGTTTGTACCCACTAAGAAAATAAACTTACCATAATATAATTACACAGAAAGAAAACAGAAAATTGAGGGGATTTACCCAAACACACTTCTTACATTCCTATGCAACATTTATAGTTAGAATCTCCAAGCAGACAAGTCCAAGTCAAGTAATAAATACAGATAATGGGAAAAAAGGATCCAGTGTAACAGCTGTTAAAGATCCAGTCATATGCAAACCAGAACATACACAAAAGCTTTTCTAAACATATATAGGGTGGCAGTGGTCTTCTTCTAGTATTATTTGCGTCTCTCTAGCAGTGCTTTTGTCTTTCTTCCAAACAGAACTGACATAAAAAAAAACCAAAAACTTTTGATGTCTCACATTTCTGTAAAAGTAGGTTACTTTCCCTTCTCTTTTTACATAGCAATACTAAGATCTTAGCACAAGAGTATATTCCATTTGAAATATTTTTATCATGTGTTCTTAGCCTACTCAAACCTTTTCATATTATTAGCACGTCAAATTAGTGGAATTATAGCAGAGAAAAGAAGCAAATAAAAAGGGCAATTATAAGTAAAATATGTTTCACATTAATAAACTCACAGGAGGAACAGCACAATCCTGAAATGTTCCAATACTTGAAGTAATTAAAATATTTGGATATTGGTCTTTAAAATATTTCTTCTTAGCTTACAGAGAGTCTGAGAGACAATGGCTCCTTCCACTTGTCCTCAGAAGTTATTATTGAGATAATGTACTTCAAAGACACTTACGACTCTTACTCTTTATGAAATGCAAGCCCTAACTATTTTGATTTATTATATTTTATAAAGAGAAAATAAGGTATCTTCTTCCATGAAACCAGGGTTCCACAAAATCCTGGTAAGAGTGATTCGCTAATGCCAGAGAACAGTGTATTTAAAATATTCTTCCTTATCTTTTTATTCCTTTTTAGCTCTTCATTTCATCCCTCCCAGAACAGAATGTCTTCCTCTTCCGACACCAAGTTCAAGCATGGCATTTAAGGTTCCGTCTTCCATTGACATTTAACTCAAAAGCCACGCTGGTCCATTCCTTCTATCTGTCAGGCATAGGTATCTGACCTTTGCATAACTGACCTCATTAGCACGCACATACCAATGTCCCTTTCCTTTGCTATACTACAGTACCATTTTGGTTTAAATTTCTTAAGTTCTGGACAAAAAGTACTAAGTATATGATCTTCACAGGAACATGCTTTAAAAGTCAGGAACTCAGAATTAACTTCAAATATGGAAGCAGATTAAAAGACAGATAACAAAGAACTAACAATTTCTCAGGGCTCTGTGAGTTCTTAGAGGATTATGTTAAAATTACTGTTTTACTACAGAATTCAATAGTGTGTTTCAAATCAGTCACAGGGCTAATGTTGGTATTAACTTACATGGACTTCTCTGAACAAATAAAGCTTTCAGCTCTATAAAAGCTGCAAAAACCCATGGTGATCAGTAAACCCAGCCTTCTAAAAATCACAAACAACTACAGGTCCCTAAGATCTTATTCAAACTGCAGCATAAACCACTTAGAAAGATAAACAATTTTCAAGCTCTGTCAACATCCATTACATTATCCTACAGATGTTAAACTGCACTCTACAAAGCAAACTTCCTTACAGACTTTTGGGTCTCTGGCATTGTCATTATAGCTATTGAAAACTATCAATGCAAAAGGCTTTCCTAAAGGTGTCAAATCAGTTACCTGAAGAAAAGACTTTTTTACATGCAAAAGCAGCCAGTCAACAATTTAGCTCAGCCAAGTCTCAAGACTTTTGAACAAGCTGGTTTCTGCAGACAGTTACTCACACAGATCTTAAGCTCAAACACACAGCATCTACACTGTGGAATTAAAAGTGAGTCACTACAAGCTACATAATGTTTCAAACTGTGATTAAAGCACACGATTTAAAAGATGACACTCAGTCCTGGGAACATATTGTTTGCTTTTTCAGATCCAGTGTTACAGCTTTTCTGAAAGCCTCTGAAATTCTGAGTCTCATCAATTTTGAAGAAAAAAAAAATCTGGAAAGAGAATTACAGAAAGAGAAAGGAAGGGGAGGCCAGGGGATTAAAGAAGCACATCAAAAATTCCGAAGTTTGCAAGCATGAATAGATTGCCATCTACACATCAGAGACAGTTTGTCAGAGTGGGTCTGCATTTGTGTTTTAACTTGAAGGCCAAGTACCCTTTGGAAGGGTAACTTCTGACGGTACATGTACACTGCACTTCATTGTACACCGCGCAGATAATGTGGGGATCACATAATGGATTTCTTTCAAACAACAATGAACTGACAGAAGAGCAAATCTAGGAGTGTCCCTAATTTGTTCAATCTGCTGGTGAGCTTTCAGACACAGGATTAGTCCAGAGCTAATGCAATACAAGACTTCTCAAATGTGTGTAAATCTGCACACTAGGTCCTTGGTAGCAAATGCTTTGTCCTACTGCTCCGCTCAGGCTGCAGCTAAGTTACAAAGAGTCCCAGAGCAGTTCCGCAGAACTGTTATGTTCACTCTTTTAGTCATACGAGAATATTTCTCTCTAAGATGTTTTTTTCTCTAGTGGAATGTGGAATAAAAAAGACAAAACCATTATGGAGTGTCATGAAGGTAGAGCATTAATGTGGCCAAGTCAGGAATTATAAAAAAAGAATGATTTTATTCTGTAACCCTGCCCTCAAACTATGTATAAAAATTAATTTAGGTTTATTTATAGATTCACTTTCATTGGGAATTTCTCCTAAAGGAATGTTATAGACAAATTTAGCTATTTAGAATCATAGAATGGTCTACATTGGAAAGGACCTCAAGGATCATCCAGCTCCAACCCCCCCGCTGTAGGCAGGGACACCTCCCACTAGAGCAGGCTGCTCAAGGCCTCATCCAGCCTGGCCTTAAACGCCTCCAGGGAGGAAGCATCCACAACCTCCCCGGGCAACCTGTTCCAGTGTCTCACCACTCTCACTGTAAAGAACTTCCTCCTAACATCTAGTCTAAATCTCCCCTCTTCCAGAGGAAATCCATTACCCCTCGTCCTGTCATTATAAGACCTTGTAAAAAGTCCCTATCCAGCCTTCCTGTAGGCCCCCTTCAGATACTGGAAGGCCATTATAAGGTCTCCTCGAATCCATCCCCATCATTTATCAACAGTCCTGGCTCACTGGAGAGGTCCCCGAAGACTGGAAGCTGGCCAATGTGACAACCACCCACAAGAAGGGTTGAAAGGAAGACACAGAAAACTACAGACCTGTCACCCTGACCTCAGTGCCAGGCAAGATCATGAAACAGGTCATCTTGAGTGCCATCACAAAGCACCTACTGGATGGCCAAAGGATGAGGCCCAGCCAGCATGGGTTTGGGAGGGCAGGGCCTGCCTGACCAATCTAATCTCCTTTAACGATCAGGTTACCTGCCTGGTGAATGTAGTCTACCTGGACTTCAGCAAAGCCTTTGACACCGTCTGCCACAACAAGCTCCTGGCAAAGCTGGCAGCTCATGGTTTGGACAGATTCACTCTGTGCTGGGTCAAGAAGTGGCTGGAAGGCTGAGCCCAGAGAGTGGTGGTGAATGGTGCCACATCCAGTTGGCAGCCAGTCACTAGTGGTGTTCCCCAAGGATCAGTGCTGGGCCCAGTCCTGTTCAACATCTTTACTGATGATCTGGACCAGTGGATTGAATCCAGCATCAGTAAGTTTGCAGATGACACCAAGCTAGGAGCAGGTGTTGATCTGTTGGAAGGTAGGAGAGCCCTGCAGAGGNATGTTGAGGTGCTGGAATGTGTCCAGAGAAGGGCAACAAAGCTGGTGAAAGGTCTGGAACAAAAGCCCTATGAGGAGAGGCTGAGGGAGCTGGGCTTGTTTAGCCTGGAGAGGAGGAGGCTCAGGGCAGACCTCATTGCTGTGTACAACTACCTGAAGGGAGGGTGTGGCCAGGTGGGGGTTGGTCTCTTCTGCCAGGCAACCAGCAACAGAACAAGGGGACACAGTCTCAAGCTGTGCCGGGGGAAGTATAGGCTGGATGTTAGGAGGAAGTTCTTCACAGAGAGAGTGATTGGCATTGGAATGGGCTGCCTAGGGAGGTGGTGTAGTCACTGTCCCTGGAGGTGTTCAAGAAAAGACTGGATGAGGCACTTAGTGCCATGGTTTAGTTGACTGGATAGGGCTGGGTGATAGGTTGGACTGGATGATCTTGGAGGCATCTTGAAGTTGTGGGAATGAGGGTCAACTATTTACACACTGCTTGTTATTATTCTGACTTGCGTTACATTGCTACAATTTCCCCTTTTAGTTTTACAACAAAGGACCAACAAAACAGCTGTTTCCATCTCTGCTAATGAGTGCATCTAGCCCTTGAACTAATAGCAAAGACTGATAGTAGCTCTATTTTGCAGAGTTGCCTGTCTCATCAAAAAGGGATTGCTGAAAGCTTGTGAAATAGCATTTGCTTGTACACTAACCTAATTCATTAAGTGTGATTAAAGCTTGTGCACACCTAACTCCTATCATAGTATCAGGATAATGCAGCTATCATCCCATGCATGCACACTTCCTGTTATTTGGTTATGCTTACAGGTTACAATCATAGACATGCTTGATGTCAATAAGTTTAACAACAACCATATCCCAGGATACATTTCAACTCCTTGCCACAGTGTCTGCATAGCCATCTGAGCAAGACTTCTGCTCACTGCCAAAAGCAGGCTGGACATAGCAAGCTGGCATCCATCGAAGACCTGTAGGCAACATAAACAAATGCAAACACATTCCTTCCCTGTACTAACAGATCCACTTGCCTTCTCTAGGATGAATCTCTCTGCATGATTTATCTGGAGAATTCTTCCTTTCCTTTTTTTTTTTTTTTTAAAGTCAAGGGTGTTAAATTAGCATAAGCAGATGTTAAGTATTAGCTATGCTGCCATATTACAGGGGATGCTTCTCTTGTAAAATGATTGTATATTGTGTGCAGTGTAGGCAGGTCTGTTATCTGTTTTAATGTCTAAGCATACAATTGCATAGGTGTGATGGTACCTTTTAATAGCTGCAGTGGCCTGCAGCAAGCCATCTTTTTTAAAGTGTGACCTCGTTTTACATATCTGCTATAGAAAGCTGGTACCTAATCTAGCAGGCTGCAAGTGAAATCTCAGTGTGTGTGTGTGAAAACTGTATCCGGTAATCTTTGCCATATAAACTTTGTCAGTGTATTATAACAACAACTGTTCCCTTTTTTTTGTTTTAGAATCGACATGATTCCTACCTTAAAGTACTACCATTGGTATAAGGAAAAAGTCAAAAACATCCTATAATATCCCTAGTCTGAACTCTTGATGTTAACTATACTAATGCTAGAAATCTATTAACTGAAAGAAAAGTTAAACCACTGAATCAATACTGAGAAAAAAATCCAAGAAGATGTTACGTTACACAGAGCTCTTTGGAAATGCTGGCATACAGGAAAAAACAAACAAAGAAACCCCAACCTTTCAGTCGGTCAACCTAAAAGAGAATTACTAACCTATAAACTTACAAACAACCTGTTCTATTAAAATTACTCCAAACGTATTCCCGCTATAATATTCCATTATAATTACTAACCACTTATCATATTCTATTCCAATTTCCAACTACTTAACATAGTCTATTCTAATTACTTAAGCCTTATTAAAATTACCCCTTATTTGTTATTCCTATTGTTCCTATACATCTATTAATACTACCTATTACCATTGATACAACTAGTCTGTATTTGCCTTTGAATTTCCCATACTTAGAATGACAGAATCACAAAATCAGTCGGGGTTGGAAGGGACCACAAGGATCACCTAGATCCAGCCTCCCTGCCATGGACAGGGACACCTTACCCTAGATCAGGCTGGCCAGAGCCCCATCCAGCCTGGCCTTAAACACCTTCAGGGATGGGGCCTCAACCACCTCCCTGGGCAACCCATTCCAGGCTCTCACCACTCTCATGCTGAACAGCTTCTTCTTCACATTCAGACTGAACCTACCCACCTACAGCTTTGCTCCATTCCCCCTAGTCCTGTCACTCCCTGATATCCTGAAAAGTCCCTCTCCAGCTTTTTTGTAGGCCCCCTTCAGATACTGAAAGGCCACAAGAAGGTCACCTTGGAGCCTCCTCTTCTCCAGACTCAACAGCCCAAACTCTTTCAGTCTGTCCTCAAAGGAAAGGTGCTCTATGACTTCTTGCCTCAGTATTCAACAGCAAGGCCTCCAACCACAATGTCCAAGTGCTAGAGGGCAAAAGTAAGGACTGGCAGAAGGAAGATCTGCCTGCTAGAACTGAAGATCATGTTTGTGAGCACCTAAGATTCTAAATGTGCACAAGTCCATGGGGCTTGACAAGATCCACCCAAGGGTGATGAGGGAACTGGCAGATGAAGTTGCTAAACCACTGTGCATCATATTTGAAAGGTCATGGCAGAATGGTGAAGTTCCTGCTGACTGGAAAAGGGCAAATATAACACCCATCTTCAAGAAGTGGATAAAACAATGACCCGGGGAACTACAGACCAGTCAGTCTCATCTCTGTGTCTGGCAAGATCATGGAGCAGATCTTCCTGAAGGCTCTGCTAAGACAAATGGAAAACAAAGCAGAGGTGGTAACCAGCAGGGCTTCACCAAGGACATATCATGCCTGACAAATTTACTGGCTTTTTATGATGAAGGCACGTCAACAATGGATAGGGAAGGGCAACTAACGTCATCTACCTGGACCTGAGTAAGGTGTGGGCCTGAGCAAGGTGTTTGACTCTGTCCCACATGACATCCTGGTCCCTAAACGGGAGAAACACAGACGTGATGGGTGAAGCACTGCTGGATAAGGAATTGGCTGGATGGTCACATACAGAGAGTGGTGATCAATGGCACAATGTCCACCTGGCGACCGGTGACAAGTGGTGTTCCTCAGGGGTCAGTGCTGGGACCAGTGCTCTTTAACATCTTTGTCAGTGATATGGACAGAGGAATTGAGTGCACCCTCAGCAAGTTTGCAGATGACACCAAGCTGTGTGGCACAGCTGACTTGCTGGAGGGCAGGGATGCCATCCAGAGGGACCTGGACAGGATGGAGAGGTGGGCTCAGGCCAACCTCATGGCATTCAACAAAGTCAAGCGTAAGGTCCTGCACCTGGCTTGGCTCCATCCCAAGCACAAATACAGGCTGGGTGGTGAATGGCTGGAGAGCAGCCCTGAGGAAAAGGACCTGGGGGTCTGGGTTGATGAGAAGCTCAACATGAGCTGGCAGTGTGCACATGCAGCCCAGACAGCAACCGTGTGCTGGGCTGCATCAAGAGAAGTGTGGCCAGCAGGGCAAGGCAGGGGATTCTCCCCCTTTACTCTGCTCTCGTCAGACCCCAGCTGGAGTACTGTGTGCAGTTCTGGAGCCCCCAACACAAGAAGGACATGGAACTGTTGGAGCGGGTCCAGAGGAGAGCCACGAAGATGATCAGAGGGCTGCAGCAGCTCTGCTATGAGGACAGGCTACAAGAGTTGGGGCTCTCCAGCCTGGAGAAGAGAAGGCTTCAAGGAGACTTTGTAATAGCCTTCCAGTATCTGAAGGGGATCTACAGGAAAGCTGGAGAGGGACTATTTACAAGATCTTATAATGACAGGATGAGGGGTAATGGGTTTAAAATTGAGGAGGGGAGATTTAAAACAGATGTTAGGAAGTTCTTTACAGTGAGGGTGGTGAGACACTGGAACAGGTTGCTCAGGGATGTTGTGGATGATCCCTCCCTGGAGGTGTTCAAGGTTAGGTTGGCTGAGGCCTTAAGTGACCTGTTCCAGTGGGAGATGTCTCTGCCTATGGCGAGGGGTTGGAACTGGATGGTCTTTGAGGTCACTTGCAACCTAAATCATTCTGTGATTCTATGAAATACTGCAGAAGCACACACATGCCACTGAAATGTAAGGCAGACACGAGTATTCAAAACCTTCCCCTTAAAAGCAGGTTACAAAAATCCAAATGGTAAAAGTAGCTTTGCCTTGCATAGTTCAAACTGAACCGGAGAGCCTGGCAGTAGGTTTTTGCACCCCTGGGTATAATATAAAACAAACAGCAACTATTTAAATTAGACACTCTAAAGGCAGCAAACCTTCTGCATCAGTTACACTGGTGGGCAAAGTCATCAAGGAGAATGCAGATTAGCACATACCAGACTCATTATTCTCTCAATGGGACAGTGTGTAACCATAAATGGAAACACTGAAAGGTAGAAAAAGATCATCAATAGAAATCTATGCAGCTAAACTATGATCTTACCATGTAGAGAAATGGACATAAGTAAAACCAGCAAAGACGGTTCCCAACTCTGCATAGGACTGCAAGCATATCAGAACAAATAAAAACACTGTATTGTGTGTGAAATCAATATACACCTTACGAGAACACCTGTTCTAGCAATGTTGAGAGAAAGTACAAAATAGATTAACCCAATAACAAAAACCTAACAGAAAAAAGGAAATCACTGCAGTGACATAAAATCTGATACATCACAAAAAAGAATGAAGAAAAATGCCCTCCTTCCTCAAGGTTCAAACAATCCACAATCAATTCTTCATACCACAACATTTAATCCTGTGTGGTTTTGGGAATAATAATTCCAACCATAATTTAGGTAACCAAATAGGCTGAGAAGATGAAACACAGACATATTTTTCAGCATGCAGAAAAATGTGACATGTACAAAGATAAACATTCACCCAGGAAACATGAGTATTACAAACAAACAAAAAAAATCATCACCAAACCCACCAGCTCAACTCAAGGCACAACAATACAGAGTCAACAAGCTCAAGAGTAGTAATCCAGACCTACTGCAAAGAACTAATTCACCAGAAAAAACTTAAAGGAAAATAAGCATGAGAGCTACTGCTTAGGACTACACTGAGAACAACAGCATCTGAATGCCTACAAAACACAGCAGCCATGGACTGTGAAGCCCTGACAATGCAGTGACTCCCTAGCTCTCAGCTGCAACAGGAGCAGCTGTATCCCATCCCCACACACTCCCCGTAGGTCCTACAGGGGTCAGCTTTGCTGGTACCTGGCTCAGCAGCATCACTGCCCAGTTTCTCCTCACCTTAGACCTGTTCTGCATTTTACAAACAGGAACTCCTCAAAGCAACAATATTTTTTAAATGTGGAAACAAACTATTTCAGTCATACGCAAGGTACATTTTTCATGCATGTACGCTGTACAGGGAAAATGGGTTCCCTCTGCAGGAGTTTAGCTGAGCAGCAGGGACACGAGAAGTCCATGTTCAGACTAACATATGCAGCACCAGCTGGCACAGGGGTATCACCCACCATAAACCTAAGCACTGATGATGGTACTGAATGACCACCTCTAAGTACATTAACTTTCCCAGATTTCCTACACAGGTGGGTGTTTTGTTGTGCCTTTTTCAGTAATCACACTTCACACCCTTTTTGTCCCGAAGCTTGCATTTTTCCTGTCACAGCACAAAACGGCCCCACTCAGACTCCCAGGAAACTGTACTGTTCCTACATGGAAAACCCCTAAGGCACCCCACATCTCTTATGCAAACAAGAGGTTGCCCACAACTGATTCAGAGATCGCATTCAGTTGAACGGGACCCATCTTGTCCAACTGCCTCCTACATTAAGCAGAGATCCCTCCAACTAGATCAGGCTGGCCAGGGCCACATCAAGTGTGATCTTGAATGTCTCCAGGAATAGGTTCACAATCCTGGACAAACCTATTCCATTATTTTATCACTCTCATTGTAAAGAACTTCCTCCTTATGTCCAACCTAAATCTACCCTGCTCCAGTTTAAAACCACTGCCTCTTGTCCTGTCACTCCATGGTCTTCTGAACAGTCCTTCCACAGCCTTCCCGCAGGTTCTCTTCAAATACAGAGAAGCAGCTATAAGGTCTCCTCAGAATCTTCTCTTCTCCAAGCTGAACAGCCCCAGTTCTCTCAGCCTGTCTTTCACAGGAGAGGTGCTCCAGCTCTCTGATCATCTTTGCGGCGCTGCTCTGGACTTGCTCCAGCATGTCCATGTTTCTCGTCAGTTGGGGGTCCCATAGCTGAACACAGTACTCCAGGTGAGGTCTCACAAGAGCACAGTGGCAGAATCATCTCTCTCAGATGTGCTTCTTTTGATGCAGCCCAGGATGTAATTTGCCTTCTGGACTGCAAGCGTACACTGTCTGCCCATGTCCAACTTCTTGTCCATCAGCACCCCCAAGTCCTTTTCTGCAGGACTGCTTTCAATCTAATCATTCTCCAGCCTATATTGATATTGAATATTGCCCCAACCTAGGTGCAGGACCTTGCACTTTGCCTTATCGAACCCCACAAGATTCTCCTAAGCCCATTTCTCCAGCCTGTTCAAGTCCCTCTGGATGACATCCCATCCTTCAGTCTTATCAACTGCACCACTCAGCTTCACATATCTGCAGATTTCCTGAGGGTACACTCAATCTTATTGTCTATACCATTAACTAAGATACGGAACACCACTGGTCCCAGTATGGATCCTTGAGAGACACACACTTGTCTCCCATCTCCATCTGGAGAGCCACTGACCACCACCCTTTACCATCCAGCCAATTACTTATCAACTGATCAGTCCACCTAACAAATCTGTATCTCTCCAGCTTAGAGAGCAGGATGTTGTGGGGACCTGTGCCAAAGGCTTTACTGAAGTCCAGACAGATAATATCTGTCGGTCTTCCATTGTCCGCTGATGTAGTTACACTGTCATAGAAAGTTACTAGGTTGGTCAGGCAGGACTTGCATTTGACAAAGCCATGCTGGCTGTCTCAAATCACCTCCCTGTTCTCCATGTGCTTTAGCATAGCTTCTAGGAGGATCTGCTCTATGATCTTTCCATGCACAGAGAGTGTGACAGGCTGGCAATTTCCAGTCTTCTTGATCACTCTTTAAAAATGGACCCATTTCACTTCTTCCAGTCACCAGGGATTTCACCTGACTTCTCCAGCTACACACTGCCAGAGCTGTTTCTAGGCTCCCAGTAGAAACATTTGTCAAGTCTGAGTTACAAATTACAAAGAAGAAACCGCATCTCTTTCCCCGCACTGGAGGTAACTACCACAATTGCTTTGTATGAGGTACAGCACCTGGTGCTGACAGCAGGGGCTGCTGGATCTGTGCCTGTGAGCATAGGCTGGGACACCAGTTCCAGCTGGCTCCAACCTACCCAGGATGGTGGTGCTTCTGGAAATATTTAGGAAAGGCACTGCATAGCAGAGAAAAGTGAGATAAAACGCACGAGAGTGCCACGCAGACACCGGGGGTGGTGGAGGAGGGGAGGTGCTTCAGGCACTGAAGCAGACATTCTTTTACAGTCCATGCAGGAGCAGTTTTTTTCTGGCAGGAGTTGTAGCTTGTGGAAGACCCACGCTGGAATAGTCCATTCCTGAAAAACTATATCCCATGGGAGAGACCCATGCTGGAGTAGCTCATGAAGCAGCCATCTGGTGGAGCAAGAGCTCACTGGAGCAGGAGTGGTGGAAGTGCTGTTATAGAATGACCATAACCTTCAATCAACACACACCTGAACAGCATATCACAGAGAAGGCAGGAAAGGCAGGAACAAAAGAATGAAGTTGAGTCCAGGAGGACAAGGGGATAGAGAGGGGAAGTGATTCATTCTTGTGGTTGTTTCTCATCAAGCAACTCTACTGTAACTGGCAATAAATTAAGTTTCCCCAAGTCAAGTCTGGTCCATGACAGCACCGGTCAACCAATCTTTACAACTTAGCCTACAAGCTTCCTCATCTTATTTTCTCCCCATTGCTCTGTTGAGGATGGGGCATGAGAGGGAGTTAGAATAGAATAGAATAGAATAGAATAGAATAGAATAGAATAGAATAGAATAGAATCAATCAGGTGGGAAGAGACCTTCAAGATCATCCAGTCCAACCTATCACCCAGCCCTATCCAGTCAAGTAGGCCATGGCACTAAGTGCCTCATCCAGTCTTTTCCTGAACACCCCCAGGGACGGTGACTCCACCACCTCCCTGGGCAGCCATTCCAAGGGCAAATCACTCTCTCTGTGAAAAACTTCCTCCTAACATNACTGTTCCTGATACAGGCCAGGATGCCATTGGCCCTCTTGGCCACCTGGGCACACTGCTGGCTCATGTTCAACCTACTATCCACCAGGACCGCCAGGTCCCTTTCCTCCTGGCTGCTCTCCAGCCACTCTGTCCCCAGCCTGTAGAGCTGCCTGGGGTTGTTGTTGCCAAAGTGCTGAACCCTGCACTTGGCCTTGTTAAATTTCATCCCATTGGCCTCTGCCCACCCATCCAGCCTGTCCAGGTCCTTCTGCAGGGCTCTCCTACCTTCCAACAGATCAACACTTGTTCCTAGATTGGTGTCATCTGCAAACTTACTGATGCTGGACTCAATTCCCTCATCCAGATCATCAATAAAGATATTGAAGAGGACTGGGCCCAGCACTGATCCCTGGGGAACACCACTAGTGAGTGGCTGCCAACTGGATGTGGCAGCATTCAACTCAACTCTCTGGGCTTGGCCTTCCAGGCAGTTCCTGACCCAGCACAGAGTGAATTTGTCCAAGCCACGAGCTGCCAGTTTAGCCAGGAGCTTGTTGTGGCAGACAGTGTCAGTTTGGAGGAGTGTGTGTAGCAAAGCTGTCTAGGTTGCTGTGTTAATTTAGTACACTTTGGGAGAAATGCTAAGATTCTTGTGGACCATGAGACTCTTATTCTATCTCCTGGCAGTGGAGATCCACTGAGTTGGCCTGCAGAACAGCTGAAGAAAGGAGCCTTGTGAAGATGAGATGGTGCTATTTCAGATAAAGCAACAGAAGATTCAAACAGATCTTAAAGGCTCTAAGTGTCCATGCAAAGACCTTTTTGTGAGTGACTGCAAAGGGACCATTAAAGTGTATATCTCTGAATGTAACAGTGAGCTTAATGAAGAATATGTGAAATCTACGTGACTTGTTATTCAACTCTGCACCCAAATCGTGCTCAGATGTCACTCGGGGAGCCAGGGAAGTAGAGCTAAATTATAAAACCCCAAGGCAGCAGTGCCTTTTTCAAGTAAAAGACTGAAAATCTAGTAGAAATGGTCCATGGGCTGTTTTCCTCTTCCTCCACTCAAAACAAGGAGATGCCTTCTTGGTATGGACTTCACCTTTGATATACAGCATGATTTTTGCCAACTTTGCTACTACTACCAATGCATCTAGTATGAGGAATAAGCAGAAGGAACTAGAGATCTGTGCGTGGTTGAGAAGCCAACAAGGAAAAGAGTACAGCTGGACCTCACACAGACAATCATGGAGGGACTAGTTGAGGATGTAAAGGATGGATGAACTAGTTGAGGATGCAGATTTGGCTGTAGTGACAATGAGATAGTGAAATTTAGAATCATGTGCAGCAGGCCTACAGCAACAAGCAGGACCACAGCTCTGGACTTCAGAAGAGCTAACTCTGGCCTCTTCAAGGAAAGTCTTGGAGAAATCACATGGGATAGGGCACTATAAGGTAGGGGTACCCAAGACAGTTGGTTAGTAATTAAGAACCATTTCCTCCAAGCTCAAGAATAGAGCATCTCAAGAGTTAGGAATCAAGTAAGACAACAGCCACAAGTCCTGCAAGGTTGAGCAAGGAGCTACTGAATAAACTCAAGTGGAAGAAGGAAATTTATAGAATATGGAAGATGAGGCTGACCACTTCAAAGGAATACACAAATGTTGTCAGAGTATGTAGAGATGTAATAAGGAAAGCTGAGGATTCCCTAGAATTAATCCTGTCAAGGCATATCAAAGACAACAAAAAAAGCTTCTCAGGTACACTGGAGGTAAAAAGAAGACTAGAGGAAATGTGGGCTTGCTGCTGAATGAAGTGGGTGTCCTGGTGACAGAGGATGCAGAGAAGGCAGAGTTTCTAAATGCCTTCTTTGCCTTGGTCTTTACCATTAAGGGCACTCATCATGAGTTCCAGACCTTTGAGACCACAGAGAAAGTCAGTAGAAGGAAGACTTTGCCTCAGTTGAAGAGAATTGGGTTAGAGATCAAATCAATTAAACTTAACATCCACAAATCCATGGGCCCTGATAGGACGCACCCATGAGTGCCGAGGGAGCTGGCAGAAGTCATGCAGTACTTCAAACGAGGTCTCAAAAAAGCAGAGAAGAGGGAGAGAATCATCTCCCTTATCCTGCTGCTCATATTTCTTTTGATGCACCCCAGCATATGGTTGGCCTGCTGGGCTGCAAATGCACATTGCTGGCTCATGTTGAGCTTCTTATCAGCTGACATCTCATCCCTATGATCTCAAGCCACATCTTGTCCAGCCCATATCTGTGCCTGAGATTGCCCCAACCCAGGTGCAGGACCTTGCACTTGGCCTTGTTGACCTTCATAAGGTTGGCTTGGACCCACCTCTTGAGCCTGTCCAAGTCCCTGTGCATGGCATCCCTTCCCTGCAGCATGTCAACATGTCAACCACACATCTTGGTGTCATCCACAGTCTTGCTGAGGGGGCACTCAATCCCACTGTCCAAATAGCTGATAAAGATGTTAAACAACACTGGTTCCAGCACTGACCCCTGAGGGATTTAATTCATTGCTGGTCCCCTTTTGGACATTGAGCCATTGACCACAAGTCTCTGAGTGAGACCATCCAGACAGTTCCTTAACCAGTGACCAATCCACCCCCCAAGCCCATACTTTTACAATTTGGTGACCAGAATGTCATGCAGGACAGCATCAAAGGCAAGCCCAGGTAGGTGATACCAGCTGCTCTTCCCTTACCCACTGATGCTGTAACTCCATCATAAAACCCCACCAAGTGCATTGGGCGTGATTTGCTCTTGGCAAAGGCATTTGGGTACCATAAATCACCTCTTCATCATTTTCTGTATGCCTTAGCAAAGCCCACAGGAGTACCTGCTCCATGATCTTGTCAGGCTCAGAGATGGGACTGACTGGTCTATAGTTTCTGGAGTCTTCCATTTTTCTCCTTTGAAGAAAAGGGTTATGCCTCCCCTTTTCCAATCATCAGGGACTTCACCAGATTGCCATGACTTTTCAAATATGATGCACAGTGGTTTGACAACTTCATCCATCAGTTCCCTGAGGACCCATGGGTGAGCTCATCAGGCCCCAGGGACTTGTGCACCTTCAGATTCTTTAGATGTTCTTAAACCTGATCTTTGGTTACAGTGGGCAGATCTCCGTTTTCCCACTCTCTACCTTTGTCTTCCAGAGCTTGGGCAGTGCAGATAAAGCCCTTGCCAATAAACACTGACACAAAGTAGTCACTGAGTACATCAGCCTTGTCCATATCCCTCATGACCAGCCTCCATTTTCCTTTTGGAGACTTCCTGCATCTTCCCTAGCCATCCTTTTGTCAATGATGCATCTGAAGAAATGCTTCTTATTCCCTTTGATGTCCTTAGATAAGTTTAATTATAGCTGTTCTTTTGGTTTCCTGCTGTTCAAACAACTTCTTTGTAGTCCTCCCATGTGGCCTGTTCTTGCTTTCATTCCTTCTACTCTCCTTTTTCCCCAAGTAAGTCCAGAAGCACCTTGTTCACCCATGCCAGCCTCTTGGCATTCTTGCCTACCTTCTTTCCTGAGATGCACTGCTCCTGGGCTTGCAGGAGATGATCCTGGAATACTGACCAGATTTCTTAGACCACTCTTCCCTTCAGGGCTTTATTCCATGACACTCTGCCAAGCAGATCCCTGAAGAGGATGAAGTCTGCTCTCTTGAAGTCCAGAATAGTGAGCTTGCTTCACACTCTTTAATGCCTTGAGGATTTAAAACTCTATCATTCTGTGGTCACTGCAGACATGGCTGCCCTTAAGTTTCACATCACTCACTGGTGATGACAAGATCCAGCATAACACCTTTTCTCATGGGTTCTTTTTACCACTTGGAGGAGGAATAGAACAGAATAGAATCAACCAGGTTGGAAGAGACCTTCAAGATCATCCAGTCCAACCTATCACCCAGCCCTAGCCAGTCAACTAGACCATAGCACTAAGTGCCTCATCCAGTCTTTTCCTGAACACCCCCCAGGGACGGTGACTCCACCACCTCCCTGGGCAGCCCATTCCAATGGCAATCACTCTATCTGTGAAGAACTTCCTCCTAACATCCAGCCTACACTTCCCCCAGCACAACTTGAGACTGTGTCCCCTTGTTCTGTTGCTGGTTGTCTGGGGGAGGAGACCAACCCCCACCTGGCTACAGCCTCCCTTCAGGTAGTTGTAGACAGCAATGAGGTCACCCCTGAGCCTCCTCTTCTCCAGGCTAAACAACCTCAGCTCCTTCAGGAGCCTCCTAGGCTGCTGGTGCCCTGCTGTGTTGTCCTTCCAACATGTCTTGTCCAGGTGGCTGAAGTCTCCCATGAGGATGAGATGCTTGTGAATGTGAAGCTGCTCCTAAAGAGTCTCATCCACTCCGTCTTTTTGGTCAGGTGGCCTGTAGCAGGCTCTACTCTGATATCTCTTTCTGCTGGCTTCCTTTTAATCCTTACCCATAAGCTCCCTGTCACCTATTCACTTATCCCCAGGTGGAGCTTCAGACTCCTGTTGTTTTTTGATGTAGAGGGCAACACCTACCTATGCTCCAGTCATGAAAGACAGCCCACCACATCTCAGTCATCACAGGTCTGACCCATAACAAGTAATGCTCTATCTGACTTTTCTTGTAATAATATTTTGTTTTGCAACCCAATTTGCAGTCTGCAAATTCCAACATGTTTATTAAGAAATATTTCCATGTAGGTTGTGATGTTGTTAAGAGTGTCTCCATTAACAGTGTAATGAATAACTGGTGCAACTTGCAAATCACTGATACGCTCGTGCAGCTGGAGCAATCTCCTCAACTAAAACACACATACTTGTCCTTATTTCAATATGTGATATTTGAAGTGCTGATGTTAAGCCAGTATACAAAATTTTCAGGAATAAACACTAGCCAGTTTGAGAGAGGACATAACTTTCTCCTTCAAATCCACTCCTACACAGCTCTGTTTCTGCATTTCTTTAAGCAAGATGTCATTATTCAGTGATGACATTCTATTTCAGCAAGAAGAAAAACAAACAAATGAACAAACAAACAAATAAAGCACTTCCAAAAAGCTTTCAGTAAAATATGGTTTGTAGGACAACTTACGAGTAACATGCTAGTAACTCTTGCAGCAAATAAACTGACAAATCCCTGCAGGTCTGCAAATATCTCATTGCAGAAACATGTCTCAAGTCTCTGCAATTAAAGCAAGTGAGTAAAAAAAGAAACTGCAGTGACCACCCAATTATCTCCTGAACACAGGCTGAGAACATAAAGGTAACAGAATTTCCTCCGCACTCAATCTCTGAAATTCATCTCAAGACTACAGACATATTCAAAAGCATCCATGTGAATGTTACTGCCTAAGGCTCATTTTCAAAAGTGATTTAGGGAGCTCAAATACTGCATGACTCCAGGACAGTACAGGCTTCCAAACAAACCTACAGGATTCTGTTCCATGGTATTAAAAGACTACTTGCTTCAAAGAGTTTAATTACATTTCCAGTGTCCCCTTTGGGGACCCTCTTGCCCAATGCTCACTAGTCACTTAGTACTAATGACATTGTCAGATATGGCTGTAACAGATCAGAAAGATCTAATTTCTAGGAGACTGATCAAGCAGTCAGAGACTCAGGTGACTCTCTCTTCAAAGCCCTAGTCAAATGCAAAGATCCAAGTAGGGGCAGATACCTAATTGGAAATGAACACATGGCTGCACAAACAGCATCAGCAGAAAGGTTTTAATTTTCTCCACTCTGTTTAGCAAATGAAGGACAGCCCAAAGATGCAGAGATGTAGAAACAGATCAGAACGCTAGTTCAGCATCAGCAAAGAGGCATTAAACCAGTTTTCAGGGAATGCCATTATTTCCCTCAAATACCAATAATGTCCACACAAATGTGAAAAATACCAAAACACAGAACTGTAGGGGCTAGAGAGGACCTCTGGAGATTATTGAATCCAATACCCCTGCCAAAGCAAGATCATGTAGATCAGGCCACACAGGAACATGTGCAGGTGGGTTTTGAAAGTCTCCAGAGAAGAAGACTTTACAACCTCTCTGGGAAGCCTTTTCCAGTGGTTTGTCACCCTCACAGTAACAAAGCTTTTTCCTCAAGTTGAGGCAGAACTTCTGTTTACAGTTTGTCTCCACTTCTCCTAATCCTGTCACAGGGCACCACTGAAAAGAGACTGACCCCTTCTTGACACCCACCCTTCAGATATTTGTAAACATTAATAGATCCCTTCTCAGTCTTCTCAAATCATCTGAGAAGTTACGCAGTATGTCCTACCCAGCACCATTAAACTCTGTGAGAAGACTAAAACCAGCTGTAACAGTGACATAGAAGGCGACAGCTTATTCATGAAGGACAACCACGGCAAGAGAAAAAGAGTAACAAGCATTGTACCTCGTGAATATTGCATTTATTCTGAAATTCAAGAAAAGACATGACTGGACTGAAGTTAGGATTAAAGACAGGGAAGAAAACAGCAAACATTATAGGTGCAAGAAACAAAATTACAAAGAAAATACAATTTTTTTTCTTAAGTAGTTATCTCAGCTGCCCCAAAGACAGCCTATGATGGCAAAATACAAGAATTCTGGGTGACAAAGTGATGCAACAGTTATGAGAACTATGCAAAAATCTTTGCTGTTCAAGAAAGTTTAGAGGATTACCAGGAAAGGGTATTTTACTCTGACTAAATATGGGGGAATTAGTGTTGAGCAATTCAGATACATTAGAAAACTGTGTGACAAACAAGAAACAATAAAGTTTAGCATTCTAAGAACAGCAGGATTCTGAGTGTGACAGGATGAGGATAGCGGACATGGAAAAGACATCAGAGAAGAACAAATGATTAAAAGATGTTTAGAATACAATGTCTCTAAGAAAAGAGTGAAGGAAATTAAGTTTGTTTAGTGCCCTGAAGAAAAAGAAGGGGAAAAAAAGAAAAGCAAAGGTCAGCCTACAAAGGCAATTAAAAACACTGAGACCAGAGATGGGGAACAAAATTAACAAATGAAATCAAGAAAAAGCCAACAAACAAAACAAACATAAAACTGCAACTTTAAAGCATAATGAAGTTTTAAAACTACTTTTGGAGGGTGTGGAATCTCTTTCTCTTTCTCTGGAGCTCTAAGAACACAGAAAGTTACCTAATCAAAGATGATTTAAGTGGTTCATCATATTTGCATAGAGAGGAATGAATTAGAGTCATACCAGGAAAAACCTTCTGGTCTTGTATTTCCACACTACTGAAACACGTATTTCACAGCAGTAAGCTTCTCCTGCTTATTTTAAAACACTTACAGGCCTCTTTACAGCAAAAAACCCAAGACATTCAGCTCTGTGTCTTTTATCAAGGTACTCATTTACGTCCGTGTAAGTTAAACAGAAAGACTTCAGTAAGAAATGGACTGTATGTAAATGAAATTGCAAGGTAAAAGTCAAACTGGAGCACAAGGCCTCACAATAGCTAAGGCTCTAGTAAGAAACCACGATAGACCACTGCATAAATATAAAAAACAAGCCACCCTGCTGCTCTGGCACATCCTCAGCACATAGCATAAGAACAGGGGTCATGATAACTTTGATCTAGACAGAGATCTAAGATTAAAATAACTACTGAAAAATGTGAACTAAACCCAAATGCTCTTGGTTGGTAATAACTGGTGAATTTTGGGCTGTCAAGCCACTCATACTGAAGCAATCCTCTTGATGACACTAAGCAAGGTTAATCTGGGTGTGCACATAGACAACAGGGACCAATGCCACAAATAAAGTAAGAGAGGGTTGTTTACTTGGGAAGAATTGTGGCAGAGAGGAGGAGGTGCAAGGCTAATGAAAAGTTTGGCACAAACTTGGGAAAAAAATGTGTATTAAGTACAAAATAGAAAATAAAATGCCAAATCAAGAAGACACCAAAAGGAAGGTGGGTCTTTCAATGCAGTAATACTGACACATGGATTTATGATTATAAGGATGCTGGAATAAATCCCCTTGGATAACATGCCAGACTCTCCATCAGGTTTATACTCTTAAGATCTGGGGTAAGGTGTGTGAGTGTGTGGGTTGCAAGCAGGAAATAAGAGTGTCAGTGCTCTAAAAAATGGTAGTTTAGTAGTAATCTTATATGGGATTCCTTAGAACTTGCATTCTGTATTATCACTGAATTGTACATTGCTTATTTTATTGCACAGAGTAGAGATTATTTTTACCTATTTCCTCCTAGAGTGTCCATCACTCAATGGTTCCCATCAGCTAAGTTTCAAGTCTCCATTCTACAGAGGGGCATGTTGAATCTTAGTAACAGAAATTTATCCACATAGTAATTATTTCTGACATTCTTAGAGGGGGCATGGGTGAGGTTATATGATAAACTTTCATCCATGAAGTAGCACAGAGAGAAGCTCAAATAATACTCTGCCCTGGCTATCTCCAGGCCCATCCCAAGAGGCATTAGTCCACCAAAGGCCTCCACAAGACCAGAGGGTGACAGCCAAGCCCTGGGAGTTGTGATGAATGAAGTTCAATCCAGTGGCCAGCCAGTCACAAATGGTGTTCCCTAGGGCTCAGTTTTGAAGCCAGGTTTGTCTACTATCTTTATTAATGATCTGGATGAGGCGATTGAGTGCACTCTCAGTAAGTTTGATACAACACTACATTGTGTGGGAGTGTTGATCTCTTTCTAGATAAGAAGGCTCTATAGAGGCACCTGGACAGGCTGGATTGCTGGGACAAGGCCAATTGTATGAGATTGAACAAGGCCAAGTTACAGGTCCTGCACTTGGATGACAATAGCCCATGCAGTACTACAGATACTGGGACATTGGCTGGAAAACTGGCTCACAGAAAAGGGCAGTGGTGACAATGCTGGCTGAGCATGAGACAGCAACGTGCTCAGGGGGCCAAGAAGGCAAACAGCATCCTGTCCTGTATCAGAAACAGTGTCACCAGCAGATCCAGGGATGTGCTCACACCCCTGTACTCAGCACTGGTGAGGCCACACCTTAAACACTGTGTTCAGTTCTGGGCCACTCACAAGAAGGACATTGAGCTGTTGAAGCCCACTCAGAGAAAAGCCACCCTAGGAAAGGGTCTAGAGGAGAGTCTTATGAGGAGTGGCTGAGGGAACTGGGATTGTTTAGTTTGGAGAAGAGGATGCTGAAGAGAGACTTAATTGCTCTCCACAACTACCTGAAAGGACATGTTAGCGAGGTGGGAGGTCAGTCTCTTCTCCCAAGTAACTAGCAATAGGACGACAGGAAATGGATTCAAGTTGAATCAGAGGAATATTATATTGAATATTAGCAAAAATTTCTTTACTGAAAAAGTGGTCAGGCATTGGAACAGGCTGCCTATGTAAGTGGTGGAGTCATGGTCCCTGGAGGTGTTCAGAAACATGTATATGTGATACTTTGGGACACAGTCTAGTGGGCACAGTGGTATTGTGTTGACAGTTGGACTGGATCGTAGAGGTCTTTCCTTGTTAAATGCCTAACTTGTTTCTCTGTGAGTCTACCTGATGGGGTGTGTGGATGGGGGTCTAGATGCAGCACCTGAGTCAGATCACCAGCTAGAGGGCCCACACATCCATGGCACCAACACAGCAGCAAGTCCAAGTGAGAAAGTGATCACAAGCCAAAAGGAAGCCAGACTACATCGCAATCATAGTGATATTCAAAGTGAAGCTCACCAGGGCTGTGGGCAACCTGATCTAGTTGAGGATGTCCATACCTAATGGCAGGGGGGGGGGGGTGTGGGGCGGAAACTACATGGGCTTGAGAGGTCCCTTCCAACCCAAACTATTCTATGTAACAGCTCCTTGTTCTCAATTAGCAAAAATAAACATAGCTGCAATGCTTAAACATTTACTATGATAAATCTTGTGCCACTGCTTTAAGTTTGTGATCTTTTGGTACTGAGACAGAAAACAATGCTCCAAGAATATAGCTATCACTCAGAAATTCTTTATTTCAATCTATTCCACTCTTGACAGTGGGCAATTCACACAAACATCTCTCCTTTAGTTTTCCTATCTGTAACAACCAAATAGGATGATAAAAAAACAAATTGTTTGCAGCCTGCTAGACTGCAGTAAAAATTAACCAGGGCTTATTTGTACTGAATTCTGAGAAGTGAGAAGTCCTAAAATGACGCAGCACTGGAAACATCAAATACAGTCAGGAAGTGGAAGGGAAATGTCTGCTCTCGTCAGACCCCACCTGGAGTACTGTGTGCAGTTCTGGAGCCCCCAACACAAGAAGGATATGGAACTGCTGGAGCAAGTCCAGAGGAGAGCCACGAAGATGATCAGAGGGCTGGAGCAGCTCTGCTATGAGGACAGGCTGAGAGAGTTGGGGCTCTTCAGCCTGGAGAAGAGAAGGCTTCAAGGAGACCTTATAGTGGCTTTCCGGTATCTGAAGGGAGCCTACAGGAGAGCTGGGGAGGGACTATTTACACGGTCCAGTAATGCCAGGATGAGGGGGAATGGGTTTAAACTGGCAGAGGGGAGATTCAGACTGGATATTAGGAGGAAGTTCTTTACAGTGAGGGTGGTAAGACACTGGAACAGGTTGCCCAGGGAGGTTGTGGATACTTCCTCCTTGGAGGCGTTTAAGGCCAGGCTGGATGAGGCATGAGCAGCCTGCTCTAGTGGGAGATGTCCCTGCCTATGGCAGGGGGGTGGAGCTGGATGATCCTTGAGGTCCCTTCCAACCTAAACCATTCTATGATTCATTCTATGATTTGTGTAGCAGGACAAAAATAAAGCTTTAAACAAAGCCAGTTTACTTAAATACTCATTTTATAAATACAGAAACCATGTCATCCTGAAACAAATCTTCTGAAGATAATAATCTCTGAGAATTTATGAGAAATGTGTACTTGGTACATAACTGCATGCAACAGCAGTAATTAAATCAAACATATCTCAAGCACATCAATGCTATCTGACATGAATGTTTCACTGCAAGTTAAGTGAGGTGTATTGCAGCTGAGATTTAAATACTTACAGAGACTGTGAATGCAACTTTAAAATGTACCACTGAATTCTCCATGCCTCCTGATGGAAAAGTAAAACTTTAGGAATAGGGTTATTTTAGTTTCTTTAAATCAAAGTGGAGAGTAGTTGAAACCAGTGAAGAGGTGCCACAAATGGAGTAAGCTGAGGCACTCTTCATGATGCAAAACCTTAAAGTCCTGCAATTACTAATTAGCTGAAGCAGCAAGCTGAAATGGTACTGTTTTTTGTCTGAAACTGATGCTAAGTTTCTCATCTGAAGTTCAAGACTTCTTGGCTTTGCAATCCTTGAGCGTGTCCAGAGAAGGGCGATGAGGCTGGTGAGAGGCCTCGAGCACAGGCCCTACGAGGAGAGGCTGAGGGAGCTGGGATTGTTTAGCCTGGAGAAGAGGAGGCTCAGGGGTGACCTTATTGCTGTCTACAACTACCTGAGGGGTGGTTGTGGCCAGGGGGAGGTTGCTCTCTTCTCTCAGATGGTCAGCGTCAGAACGAGAGGACACAGCCTCAGGCTGCGCCAGGGGAAGTTTAGGCTCGAGGTGAGGAGAAAGTTCTTCACTGAGAGAGTCATTGGACACTGGAATGGGCTGCCCAGGGAGGTGGTGGAGTCACCGTCCCTGGGGCTGTTCAAGGCAGGATTGGACGTGGCACTTGGTGCCATGGTCTAGCCTTGAGCTCTGTGGTGAAGGGTTGGACTTGATGATCTGTGAGGTCTCTTCCAACCCTGATGATACTAGGATACTATGATACTATGATACTAAGACTGATTGGGCAGCCCTGCTTGCTGCAGTGTATCTGAAGTGAACGAGCATCAGAAAGAGGTCAGATTCCTGTGATGTAAGTGTTTCTACACTACTGAAGACTTCTATGGATGGAGATCACTTCAGCAGTTTTACAGCAGAGTAGTTCCACTACCCTGCAGAGCAGACCCAGATTCTCTTCAGCAGGCTCATAGGCTAAAACACAGACTGATCCTCTTAATCCATGTACGCCATGTATCTAATCTTGAAACTATTTTGCAAGGAAAACTGCCAGTGGCTTCCACCAGGGCTCCATGGAGTGGCTGCAGGCAAAAATTAAATTAAACTGGCAAATTCTTCTGATAGAATTCACCGGCATTTTATTAAGCCCACTAAACTCAGCACAGCAGTGTGACTGAAGGAAATCAGTTGCACCCTCGCATCAGAAGGAGTACCCAAAAGAAAAAGAGGAAGGTAATTGTTATTGGTGATTCCCTCTGAAGGGAACAGAGGGCCCCATATGCCGGCCAGACCCCTTCCACAGGGAGGTCTGCTGCCTCCCTGGGGCCCGGCTCAGGGATGTCACTAGAAGGCTGCTACTGATTACCATCCCTTGTTAGTTATACAGGCAGGAAATTATGAGGTTGATAACAGAGGCCTAAAAGCTATCAAAAGAGACTTCAAGGCACTGAGAAAAACAGTTGAGGGCGCAGGGGCACAGGTAGTCTTTACATCTACACCCTTAGTCACAGATTGGAATGCAGAGAGGTACAGGAAATCATACTTCAGTAACAAGTGGCTCAGGGGCTGGTGCCACCAACAAAAATTTGGATTCTTTGATCTTGGGGAACTTTATATGGCCCCAGGTCTGCTAGCAACAGATGGGGTACAACTGACTCAGAGGGGGAGGCTGAGGGTCGTAGGCTGGAGACAGGGGTAAAACCAGCAGCCCAGCTGAAGTGCATGTACACTAATGCACACAGTATGGGTAACAAACAAGAGGAGCTGGAAGCCTTGGTGCAGGAGGAAAGCTACAATATTGTCACCATCACAGAAACGTGGTGAGATGACTCACACAACTGGAGTGCTGTAATCAATGGCTGCAGACTCTTCAGGAGAGACAAGCCAGGGAGAAGGGATGGAGGAGTGGCCCTATATATTAGAGATGCTCTGGATGTCATGGAGGTAGAGATTAAGGATGATCAAGTCGAGTCCCTATGGGTGAGAATTAAGGGGAAAGACAACAAGGCTGACATCCAGTTGGAGTCTGTTATAGATCACCCAACCAGGAAGAAGTTGATTTATCACTCTTTAAGCAGCTGGAGGTTGCCTCAAGATCACCTGCCCTTGTTCTTGTGGGTGACTTCAACCTGCCAGACATCTGCTGGAACTTCAATACTGCAGAGAAGAGGCAGTCTAGAAGGTTCGTAGAGTGTGTGGAAGACAACTTCTTATCTCAGCTGTTACGTGAGCCTACCAGGGGTGCATAGCCCTGCCTGACTTACTGCTCACAAATAGAGAGGGGCTGGTGGG
>WAAF01000479.1:1349-16260 GCA_013400475.1 Tricholaema leucomelas
TGCCCTCCCCTCTGCCGCCGCTCCGCCGCTGACCGCCTCGCGCACGCGCCCACCGCGCGCCGGGCCCGCGAGCGCCGTCCCCGCGCGGCAGCGCCGCCTCGCGCAAGGCCCCGTCTCCTCCCCCAGAATGCACCGCGCCAGGCAGCCTTTGAAAAAGCGGCGCGGCTCGTTCAAGATGGCGGAGCTCGATCAGCTGCCTGACGAGAGTGAGTAGCGACCCGTGCCCCTGCCGCCGCCGCCCTCCCGCCTGCCGCCGCCGCCCTCGCAACCGCCTCCTTTCCCTGGAGGGGCACCCGCGCCAGGCTCCGCCGCCGCCCCGTCTCCTCTCCTCTCCTTGTGGGCGCTATGTGGGGCCGGAGCCCGAGCCTCCTCCCTGGCAACCGGGCCGGCCCGCCCGCTCCCCCGCCGTCGCCGTCGCCCCGCAGCCGCCGCCCCTCCTAGGCGAAGCCCCGGCCCAGCCGGTGGCGTGGGGGAGCGCAGCGAGCGATCAGCTCCTTCCCGAGGGTGCGACCCTCGTTGCCCTCCGGGGTGCTGGGGCTGGCTCTCCAGCCCCGCCTGGGTGAGGCGGCGGCGGGGCTGGCCGGGCGTCACCTGCCAGGCGGGCGGGGCGGGGGCGCGGGAGCCGGGAGCCGGGCGGGGAGGGTGTGAGTGTGCGGGGAACACCTGACAGCCTGCTCTGCCTGTGGGGGTGAGGGCAGTGCGGGGAAGGAGCGTCCTGCCCCGGGGAAGGGGTGAGATGCCTGGTGCTCCTGTTCCTCCTGCCGTGCTCGGCTAATGCATTCGTGGCGTGCGCCGTCTACGACGTGAGTACCTCTGGAGGGCTTAGGGCATGCACACTGCATCTAGGGGGCACTGATAAATGCAGTGGGAAAAGCTCAAGGACTGTAGTATGTGTCAGTAGATGAAAGGAAGACAATACAAACAAATATATGCTTGCATACATGCAGACCTCTACATCTAAATGACATTTCTGCAAATGTCTCTTTTAATGAGCACAAGAATTAGAGGAAAACTTGAGGATAGATTAAAAATCTGCCTTTATTGCTCTGTACATGGATTCATGCAGAAGGTATTGAGCATTATAGGAGAGGAAATAATTCAGGGTATAAAATGTGGCTACATGCTATCTTGATATGTCATCCTACAAACTGTAAATTAATGCCAAACTAAAACTAGGGCTTCTAGTAGTTTGAGTAAATGTGCACACAACAGAGTAGGGTTGGATTTTTGGTGACATGGTTTTGTGCATCACCGTGGAAGTTCGTGACCGTACCAACTGTTTCTATACCAGCAGATTCTTAGAGATGCCCCAGAGCTGAAATCTTGCTTCTGACAAGCAAGATCTCTATGTGGGTCGCTGTTACAACTCCAGCAAGCGTCTGGAGAAAAATTAATGTGCCTGTATAGTCAGATTTATGAAGGATCATTGTAAATTAAGGATAGAACTAAGGCTCTCAATTTTGTACAGCTCAGTCATGTGTGCTGTGTCACAATGGAGTCTCATTAATAGAAGTCGCAGACCAACTGAAACAACTGTAATTAATAATTGGCAGTGTTTTATTGCTTATTGAATCAATTTTTCCTCTTCATTAGAGTGGATGGTGTTTAAGTACCTGTTCTGTCTTCTAGGGAAGGCACCATGTGTTTCAAGAAGTTAATAGAAAGTTTGAAAAGTAAACTGTTTGCCACTTTTGCCTACTGTGGTGGTTTGGGTGTCCCCCCGCCCCNGGAGGTTCAGCCAGGGGGATTAAGAAGCAAAGGTGAATCAGCCAAAAGCAAATGGAGGGTGAGGTTAGAAAGCAGGATGGAGTTCAGCCAGCAGCCTCAGCTCCCCAGCAGGCAAAGAGCCGAGAGCAAAGCCCAGAGCAGAGTGCCAAGCGAAGTGACCTTCTTTCTGTTTTGCTTTTAATTCTAATACATCTCAGCGAGACTGTGAGTGCAGTAGACATCACCATTGTTTCCATTTCACAGCCTATGATCTAGTCCTTCTCACCAAAACATTCTAGCTAGGTTCAAACTAGCACACCTACAGTGACATCAGGAAGATTGGACAGGTCTATTGCTTCACCTGTAACAGACATTAGATTAGAGCATGTGACTTGGTGTCACTGATGGTTGTGCTATACAGCAGACCCATGCCAGTGACATCATTGTTATGGTATCTGCTCAGCAGGTGAAGCAGAGATGCAGTGCTTGTATTTGTGAAGGGAGTAGACTTCTGCTGTGCTGACCTTGTTTCTAAGGTTTGTATTTACTTAATTTTGGTGTAAGTAGGGGATGTTTGTGTTTGCAGTCAAATAGGGAACTTCCCATTTTCTGTAGTGTTGGGTGACTGCTAGAAATGTGACAGTGTCAAAGAGTGTTTGCCTTCTACTTCCATTCCTGTTCCCCATTATGGTGAACTGGATGTTTTCAGATTACACTGTACTACACATGGTTCTTTCTTTTCCAGTCTTGTGCCTAAGGTAAAGATGTAAGCTTAGTCCTGACTGTTTTAACACTGAGTGCATGCAGGTTCCAGCCTGCAACTTCAGGCATAACTAACAGTAAGCATTACAAAATACGGGTTTGGAAACTTCCATAGTGGTGTGAAAATAAGTTCCTAAAAGAGTTAGAATAGTTTCTTGCCTCACAAACTTTCAGATTTACGTATCCCTGTGAATTTTGTCCAGCAGAGCCAATAGTAAAGTAGTAGACCATAACTGAGCTTTCACATAAAAAGAACTGTAAGTAAACACAGCATACTTGATGACAAGAAACCAGACATTTTTGCTGTGTGGTAAGAACTATGCAGTTTCACTTTCAAATTGGAAATCTGATTAAGTGGAATTCGTTCCAGAATGTTCTGATAGCACCTACTTGCTCTTTGGCAGTACGTATCCCTTAACCCACAACACCCCATGCAGGGCTACAGGCTGGGGTCGGAGTGGCTGGAGAGCAGCCAAACAGAAAGGGATCTTGGGGTGCTGATCAATACCTGCCTGAACATGAGCCAGCAGTGTGTCCAGGTGGCCAAGAGAGCCAATGGCATCCTGGCCTGCATCAGGAATGGTGTGGCCAGCAGGAGCAGGGAGGTCATTCTGCCCCTGTACTCTGCACTGGTTAGGCCACACCTTCAGTACCGCCTCCAGTTCTGGGCCCCTCAATTTAAGAAGGACATTGAGATGCTTGAATGTGTCCAGAGAAGGGCAACGAGGCTGGTGAGAGGCCTCGAGCACAGCCCTACGAGGAGAGGCTGAGGGAGCTGGGATTGTTTAGCCTGGAGAAGAGGAGGCTCAGGGGAGACCTTATTGCTGTCTACAACTACCTGAGGGGTGGTTGTAGCCAGGAGGAGGTTGCTCTCTTCTCTCAGGCAGCCAGCACCAGAACAAGAGGACACAGCCTCAAGCTGCGCCAGGGGAAATTTAGGCTTGAGGTGAGGAGAAAGTTCTTCAGTGAGAGAGTCATTGGCTACTGGAATGGGCTGCCCAGGGAGGTGGTGGAGTCGCTGTCCCTGGAGCTGTTCAAGGCAGGATTGGACGTGGCACTTGGTGCCATGGTCTAGCCTTGAGCTCTGTGGTAACAGCTTGGACTTGATGATCTATGAGGTCTCTTCCAACCTTGGTGGTACTGTGAGACTGTAACGCACATGTCTGTCTCTTGTAATATGTGCTCATTTTATCTGCTAAAGTTTGTATTCTTCAGTTCTCCTCTAATGCTGACATTCTGTCCTTTGGAAGTGGAGAAGAGAGTTTACACTGACAACTTAAAAAATGAAGATGGCAGCGTCCAGGTTAATGTGCTTTTCTTGTAGTTGAGGCCTTTTCTTCTTATTGCTGCCAGGGGAGAGTGGCATAGTAACCAAGGTGGAGCAAAGTGCTGTGAAGAAAGGACATACCTGTTGCAAGTCTTCTTACTGGAAAATGCCAGAATGTTTCAGGTTTGAATTGCAGAAGTACTTTTTAATAGTAAAAGTTTTATGCATATTTTGGAGACAGAATTTCTTGCTGCAGACTGTTGGGTTGCTGCCTGATGAGTGAATAATTTTAGTCAATGCATTGATTCTATCACTTCTTTCCCTCCTCTTTTATCTCCTGGCAATTTTGCAGCAGAGATAAATGGGGGGCAGTTTTAGTGATGCAAACCAGATGGTTTGTTGTGTGTGTTTCAGAAAAGGAAAACACTTATACATTTAAATAATCTCAGGCCCATCAAATCTAATATAATAAGAGGGAGAATGCCTCCTTCACTGGAGACATTCAAAATCCACCTGGATGCCTTCCTGTATGATGTACTCCAGGTGATCCTGCTCTGGCAGGGGAATTGGACTGGAGGATCTTTTGAGATCACTTCAAACTCCAATATTCCTTGATTCTGTGTAACTCTTGCTACTGGTGACAGCAGTTGTCTTTGTGGATTACTCTGTTATAAAATAGATGCAGTGAAGCTGAAGTGAGACTTTGATAAAACAAGTATCAGAAGGCTGTCCCAGTAGGGACTCTGCAGGCAACAGCACAGACAAAGCTGTGTCTTGGTGTGTTCTTGCGCAGCTGAGTCTGAATGAGGTGGATGCCTGGAATCATCTCTGTAAAAGGAAATTGAGATGCCACATTTGATAGCTAACCATGCTTTTGCTTCTACCTAAATAACCATCAGTACGGGGCCACCACCATGAGTAAACCACCAAGCTACCACAGAGTGCAGTGTTTCTGTGCTGTGTGTTGGCAAACCCCAGCAAGTGACAGGTGAATCTGAGAAAGAAGCCAGGCTGTAGCAGTGACTGGTGCCAGTGTTAATGCTTTAGAGTACAGATACTGAAACAAGCAGTATATTGCCAAGTATCGTATATTGGTAGACAAGCTGATGGAGCTGGGATCTCTTTAGCTTGGAGAAGAGGAGACTGAGGGGTGACCTCATTCACATTTATAAATATGTGAAGGGTGAGTGTTAGGAGGGTGGAGCCAGGCTCTTCTCAGTGATGCCCGCTGATAGAACAAGGAGCAACAGGTACAAGTTGGAGCATAGGAAGTTCCATGTGAGCATAAGGAGGAACTTTTTCACTGTGAGGATCACAGCACTGGAGAAGGCTGCCCAGAGAGGTTGTGGAGTCTCCTTCTCTAAAGATGTTCAAAACATACCTGGATGCCTTCCTAGTAGTGTGACTTACTCTAGGTGATCCTGCTCTGGCAGGGGCATTGGACTAGATGAACTTTTGATGTCCTTTCCTACCCTTAAAATTCTGTGATTCCGTGATTTCTGGTACTGTTTCTAGTGGCTTGTGTTTTAGGACAGGCAGAAGTAAGGTAAGGGAGACAAGGATCTTTCTTCATAGCCCCTTATCCTGTGGATGGAGACTGCAGCATAAGGCTGATCCTTCATGTGGAAATATTTGTCTTTAGTCCCAGCATAACATTATGCTGTGGTTCACAGGCACCTTGCTCTTGCATAGCTACTTGCTCTGCCCGCATGCTTTCCTGGACAGCTTGAGGAGGGATGCAGCATACATCTTGCCTCTTTTGTTTTCCAACAACATGGCCCAAGAGGTCATGAGTCTAGAGGAAAAAAAAAAATCAGTGGAACTATATGAGATTATAGCATTTAGGAAGAGGCTCAAGATCAGTTTCCTGGCTGCAATATAATACCCACAGCTGATAATTTTGGGATCAGTTGTGCTGCATACCTTTAAAATTGTATGTTACCATGGCATCAGCATATTGTCCATCATGAGAATGCAGTGTTTAAAAGAAGAGGGCTTTGGTGGTGTGGTTATTGCCTGCACAAGTCCTGTACAAAGGGTTCACGTGGCTGAAAACCTGACTCCATTCAGTAGTTAAATTAGGATTTGGAGAGACACAGATATCAGCTTATTAGTGGGCTCATAACATGTGGGAAATACTGATCTGTGCTTGAAGCAAAAAGTGGCTGTTAATTTATTTACCTATTCAACAAACCCAAAGTTTTGGGAGCTTAAAAGCTACCCAAAGCCACTTCCCCTTCTGATGCACACTTTTCATCTTCTCAGGCTTTCCTGAATAAGCTTAGGTGCTTTCTCTGTTGAAACAACTGGTGCCATGCTTGTGTAGAGGAGAGATCTCTCACAGTGTTAATGACTCAGTCTCTAATAAAGGCTTGTGTTTCTTCTTCATGAGTTTCCTTTGTCACACCATTTTTAGTGCTGGTGATGTAGTTGAATTAACTGCAAACAGTGTTAAAATAACTTGTGCAGCATTTAGGATAATGATCTGGAGAGGAAAGGTTTTACATTATGTAATTATTTCTCTGGATCTCAGAATTTTCTGTATTGATTTGGATGTGCCTCTCTATGCCCACATATTAATGAAATTGGTAGCTGTGGGAACATCTCTGTGGTTAGAATCATAGAATCAACCAGGTTGGAAGAGACCTCCAAGATCATCCAGTCCAACCTAGCACCCAGCCCTAGCCAATCAACCAGACTATGGCACTAAGTGCCCCATCCAGGCTTTGCTTGAACACCTCCAGGGATGGTGACTCCACCACCTCCCTGGGCAGCCCATTCCAGTGCCAATCACTCCCTATGTGAAGAAATTCCTCCTAACATCCAGCCTAGACCTCCCCTGGCACCACTTGAGGCTGTGTCCCCTTGTTCTGTTGCTGGTTGCCTGGCAGAAGAGCCCAACCCCACCTGGCTACAGCCTTCCTTCAGGGAGTTGTAGACAGCAATGAGGTCTGCCCTGAGCCTCCTCTTCTGCAGGCTGCACACCCCCAGCTCCCTCAGCCTCTCCTCATAGGGTTTGTGTTCCAGGCCCCTCACCAGCTTTGTTGCCTTTCTCTGGACACCTTCCAGCACCTCAACATCTCTCTTGAATTGAGGAGCCCAAAACTGGACACAGTACTCAAGGTATGGTTGTTACCTTGATTTTCAAAACTGTAACCAGCTATTGCTAAATCTTTATTAAAATAATAAAAAACACTTTCACAAGTGCAATGTGCTTGTCTCTGTGTTCCTATTTAAGATCAGCTATTGAGAAGCTGTGTTCAAATTGCTTTGCTTCATCTTAGTACTGAAAGTTTACATCAAGGCATCAACAACTGCCCATATTGAATTGCAGTCATGCTCAGTGTCTCCTGTTCAGTTATGGTGTTTTCATATGAAGGGAGCTAATAGCTGCTTATTTTTAAATTTAAAGGTAACTCTATTTTTTTTGTAAAGGAGAAAAGCTTTTGGGTTTTCACCTTGATCTAGGGTAGGGTGTCCCTGCCCATGGCAGGGGGGTTGGAACTAGATGATCCTTGTGGTCCCTTCCAACCCTAACTGATCATAGAATCAACCAGGTTGGAAGAGACCTCTAAGATCATCCAGTCCAACCTAGCACCCAGCCCTAGCCAGTCAACCAGACCATGGCACTAAGTGCCTCATCCAGGCTTTGCTTCAACACCTCCAGGGACGGTGACTCCACCACCTCCCTGGGCAGCCCATTCCAATGCCAATCACTCTCTCTGCCAACAACTTCCTCCTAACATCCAGCCTATGCTTCAACCAGCACAACTTGAGACTGTGAATCTGTCCAAGCCACGAGCTGCCAGCTTGGCCAGGAGCTTATTGTGGCAGACAGTGTCAAAGGATTCTATGATTTTATTTTTTTTCCCCTGTGCCTCAGAGTCTGTCTCTGCCTCAGCAGTACTCTGAGTTACTTTTAAAGTCTGTTGAAGCTGCTTGCAGAACAGTTAGAGAAGGGGTTTTTTAGGTTCTTTTCACGGTGATCCACCTTGAACTAGAGGAAGGAGGCTGTGGCTTGAGAAATGGTTGCTGGTGGTTGTGCTAGAGGTTCAGGACTAGGGGAGCTGTCCATCCTTCAGTCTGTCCAACCCACACCAGCAGCTGCTGCAGAAGCTCATGTCTTGAGCTAGCCTAGCATGAAAACATCAAGGTTCACATTGTGGACCTAAGATTTTTTTTTTTTTTTTTTTTTAAATACCATTTTGCATGGAATTCTGGAAAAAGCACTTCTCTTTGAGGTGGTACAAAACACATAAATATACCTATTCCTAACTATTAGTTTCTAATTAGCTTTCAGTTACCATACTATTAAATGCTTCATATTTTAGCACACAGTTTTATTTACTGCACATCTGTGGTGCATGTTTGATAGGACACTTTGATAATCTCAGGGCTGGAAAAGTATTTTATTGTCTTATTAAGCCTGATAGAATACTGCTGTCTGGAATTTCTGTGCATTGATTCCATGCTTTGTTTTTAGCTGTAGATGAAAACTTGGTTTAGAATTTTTGAATGAGCGGGAGCTTGACATTTAATTTCTAACTATAGAGTCATAGACTTGATTTGGTTGGAAAAGACCTCTGAGTCCAGCTGTCAGCCTAACACCACTATGGTCACTAAAGCATGTCCTGAAGTGCCATGTCCATACATATGTTCAACATTTCCAGGGATGGCAACTTCTCCACCTTCCTGGGCAATCTATTGTAATGTCTGACCACTCCTACCATAAAGAAACTTTCCCTAATATTCAAACTAAACCTCCCCTGGCACAACCCTTCACCAGCTTCATTGCCTCTTTCTGGACATACTCTGCTTGTTGTTCCTGGAGCTTCGTCTGCAGTATAGTTAATATGAAATCTGCATTCATTGCTAACCTGGACTTACCCAATGATTTTTTTTTTTTGACAGATAGATGCAGTTAGGCCTTTCCTTGTAAAAAGAGGCTATTACTGACTGTGTTATCTTTCTTCATAGATCATAGATTCACAAAATGTCAGGGGCTGGAAGGGACCTCAAAAGATGATCCAGTCCAACTCCTCTGCAAGAGCAAAATCACCTATACCAGCTCACACTGGATTGCATCCAGGCAGGTTTTGAATATCTCCAGAGTGAGACTCCACAACCCCCCTAGGCAGCCTGTGCCAGTGCTCTGTCACCCTCACAGTGAAGAATTTCTTTGTAACTTTCTGTGCCTCATCTCGCACCCATTGCTTCTTGTCTTTTCATTGGGTGTCACAGAGAAGAGCCTGGCTCCATCCTCCTCACACTCACCTTTTACATATTTATAAACATTAATGAGGTCACCTCTTAGTCTCCTTTTCTCCAAAGAGCCTCAGCTCCCTCAGCCTTTCTTCATAAGAAAGATGTTGCACTCCCTTAATCATCCTTGTGCCTCTGTGCTGGACTCTCTCAAGCAGTTCTCTGTCCTTGAATTGAGGGGCCTAGAACTGGACACAGTATTCCAGATGTGGTCTCACCGGGGCAGAGTAGAGGGGGAGGAGAACCTCCCTCGACCTACTAACCCTTCTAATACACCCCATGGTGGCATTGGCCTTCTTGGCCACAAGAGCACACTGCTGGCTCATGGTCCACCTTCCAGCCACTAGAACTCTCAAGTCATTCTCCCCTTCACTGCTCTCCAGCAGGTCAGTCCCCAACCTATACTGATACCTAGGTTGGTTTTTTTTTCCCCAGGTACAAGACTCTACAGTTGCCCTTGTTCAATTTCATTAAGTTTATTTCTCTCTGCCAGACTCTCCAGTCTGAGTAAGTCTTGCTGAATCACAAGTAGATACTTGTGATCAGTACAGATGTTGACCATCTTTGGAAAGAACAATATTGGAGTGCCTTGACTTTCTTTCAATAAGGCATGTGTTCAGATCTTCACTTGTTCTCCTAGCTCTATTCTGAATCCTTTCCTAATTTTTCAGACTTAGTCAAGTGCAAATACTGCTCAAGTAATTAATTTACTAGCAACATGCACTAAATAATGCTCAATGGGATACAAAGACAAGACTTAGCCACTCGTACAGTTTGTACTGGAATAGTGTGCCAGCACAGACTACTGAAAGCAGGCTTTCCAGTTTCTGAGCCACTGCTGTGGGGAGCTGGCCATACTTCTTGGTTGAGGCTTTTTTTACTCATTACTAAGAAAGTCACCTCCATGATCCTCTGAATCTGGATGAGCTGGAAATAGATTTTGACTGTAACACCTTCAATGATGCATGGGCCTTATTTCTTCCTTTCCACTCATTGGTTTTTTTTCAGGTGTTTGATGTTTGTGGAAATTAAATCTGTGTCATTGTCATAATGGGCAATTACACTCAAGCATGTGTGTATATTTAATCTCTATATGTTTGTAATTAAAATGCTGCTTACAAATACCACCTATGATTATATATTTATTATTCAGAACAGGAGCCTACAAAATTGCTGTCACTTAACATGAGGCTGAGAACTTATCAAACTAATACTACTTTGAACTAAAATGTTGGATAGTCTTTTAAAACTTAGATAGCTTTGCAATGTATATAGTCTCTGAAATGCTTTTAAGTGGATTGAATATTTGGTTGGTTGGTTTGTTGTTGTAACACATTGTTTAGAAGATCATGGTGTGGTCAGCAGGAGCAGGGAGGTCATTCTGCCCCTGTACTCTGCACTGGTTAGACCACACCTTAAGTACTGTGTTCAGTTTTGGGCCCCCCAGTTTAAGAGGGACATTGAGATGCTTGAACGTGTCCAGAGAAGGGCAACGAGGCTGGTGAGAGGCCTGGAGCACAGCCCTACGAGGAGAGGCTGAGGGAGCTGGGATTGTTTAGCCTGGAGAAGAGGAGGCTCAGGGCAGACCTCATTGCTGTCTACAACTACCTGAGGGGTGGTTGTGGCCAGGGGGAGGTCGCTCTCTTCTCTCAGATGGCCAGCACCAGAACAAGAGGACACAGCCTCAAGCTGTGCCAGGGGAAATTTAGGCTTGAGGTGAGGAGAAAGTTCTTCAGTGAGAGAGTCATTGGCTACTGGAATGGGCTGCCCAGGGAGGTGGTGGAGTCGCCGTCCCTGGAGCTGTTCAAGGCAGGATTGGACGTGGCACTTGGTGCCATGGTCTGGCCTTAAGCTCTGTGGTAAAGGGTTGGACTTGATGATCTGTGAGGTCTCTTCCAACCCTAATGATACTGTGAGACTGTGATACTGCGATATTTTGCTTTCTGGTCTTGTGTCTCTGAAGGTATGTATATTACTGCCAAGCTACAGGAAAAAGGGAGATGTTTGGGGAAGTTTGGTGGTGTTGCAGGGACTACTGCTTAAAATCAGTGCAGAAGAACTTGAGAAGAAAACTTACATATCATATTGTTGCTTTCAAGGTAAAACTGAGCTTATGGACCTCCATCGTCATTTTGGTATCCTACTCATATTCTAATGTTTTAAGCTACCCAAGTGAGAGTGCTGAATTTCTGCAACTGGTTGCATGAGAGTGGAATCATACAATGATAGGGGTTAGAAGGGACCTCTGGAGGTCATCCAGTCCAACCTCCTGCCAAAGCAGGACTGCCTAGGACAGGCCACAGAGGAACACGTCCAGGTGGGTTCTGAAAGTCTCTGGAGAAGGAGACTCCACAACCTCTCTGGGCAGCCTGCTCCAGGACTCCATCTGTCCTCACAGTGAAGAAGTTTTTCCTCATGTTGAGGTGGAGCTGCCTGTATTCCAGCTTATACCTTATTTACTTGCCCTTTTACTGGGTACTACAGAAAAGTGACTGACAGATTCATCTTGACACTACTCTTGCAGTGTATCAATGATAACTTTTTGATGCAGGTAGTGGAGGAACCAGCAAGGAGAGGTGCACTGCTGGACCTTGCATTAACTAATAAAGAGGGACTACTTAAGGACATTAAGGTTGAGAACAGCCTTGGGGACAGTGATCATGACATAGTGGAGTTTAGTATTATACAGGGTAGAAGCAGACCAATAAGTAGAATTACAGTCCTGGACTTCTGTGGAGCTAACTTTGTGCTCTTCAGAGACATGCTTGCAGCAGTCCCATGGGCTAAGGCTCTGGAGGGGAAAGGAGCCCAAGAAATATGGTTAATTTTTAAAGGCCATTTTCTCCAAGCCCAAGCCAGGTGTGTTCCCCTGAGTAAAAAATCAGGTAGATGTGCTAGGAGACCTGCATAGCTGAGCAAGGACCTCCTGAAGGAAATTTCAGGGAAGAAAGAAACTTGCAATTCATGGAAGAAGGGATTGGTCACTTGGTAAAACTACAGAGAAGTTGTCAGGGCACACAGACAGGCGACAAGGAAGGCCAAAGCCCTCTTGGAACTGAAGCTGGCAAAAGAAGTAAAAGATAACAAGAAAGGCTGCTTCAAATCTAGCAGTAGAATAAGAACAGGGAGGGTGTGGGGACACTACTGAAGGAGGAGGCAGCCTTGATAACTGAGGATGCAGAGAAGGCAGAGTTGCTGAAGCCCTTCTTTGCTTCAGTCTTTACACCTAAGGCTGACCTCCAGCTGCTGGATGAAGGAGAGGAAGCCTGGAGGAGGGAGTGCTCCCCACTGGTCAGTGCACAGTGGGTTAGGGATCAGTTACACACATTGAACATTAACAAGTCCATGAGCCCTGATGAGATGCACCCAAGGGTGCTGAGAAAACTGCCTGAGGTTATTGCTCTGCCACTCTCCATCATCTTTGCCAAATTGTGGCAGACAGGAGAGGCGCCTGAGGGCTGGAGGAGAGCCAATGGCACTCCAGTCTTCAAAAAGGGCAAGAAGGAAGTTCTAGGGAGCTATTGACCAGTCAGCCTCACCTCCATCTCTGGAAAAATGATGGAGTGGCTCCTGCTGGCAGCATCTCAAGACACTTGGAAGAGAAGAAGGTTATCAGGAGTAGTCAGCATGGATTTACCAAGGGGAAATCATGCTTGACTAACCTGATAGCATTCTGTGAGGACATAACTGAATGGGTAGATCCAGGGAGACCAATGGATGTAGCCTACCTTGACCTTAGCAAGGCCTTTGACATTGTCTCCCATGACATCCTAGTGAGTAAGCTGAGGAAGTGTGGGATGGAAGAGCAGGCAGTGAGGTGGGTTAGGAACTAGTTACAAGACAGAGTTCAAAGCATGGTAATCAATGGTGCCAGGTCCAGCTGGAGAGAGTAGAGTCCCTCAGGGATCAGTGCTGGGTCTGGTGCTGTTCAACACCTTCATCAATGACATTGATGAGGGGGCAGACAGACACAGGTGGCTCAGCAGGTTTGCTGATGACACCCAACTGGGAGGCTTGGCTGATACAGCTGAAAGCTATGTGGCCATTCAGTGAGATTGTCTGGAAAGCTGGGCAAAAAGGAACCAAATGAGGTTCAACNAGTAAATGTCTGTAAATATTTGAGGGCTGGGTGTCAGGAGTGGGGGGACAGGCTCGGCTCACTGCTCCCTGGGATAGGACAAGGAGCAATGGGTGTAAGTTGCAGCACAGGAGGTTCCACCTCAACACAAGGGGGAACTTCTTTACTGTAAGGGTCACAGAGCACTGGCACAGGCTGCCCAGAGAGGTTGTGGAGTCTCCTTCTCTGCAGACTTTCAAGGCCCGTTTGGATGTGTTCCTCTGTGTCCTGAGCTAGATTGTATAGTCTGGCAGGGGAGATGGACTCGGTGATCTCTTTGGGTCCCTTCCAACCCCTGACATCCTGTGACACTCACCTCTCAGGCATTTAAGAAGATCTCACCTCAGCCTGTCTCAAGACTATAGACAGCCCCAGGTCTGTCAGTCTTTCTTCAGAGGAGAGATGTTCAAGTCCCTTAATCACACTTGTAGCTCTCTGTTGGACTGTCTCCAGTAGATCCATGTTCTTCTTAAACTAGGGAGCCTGAAACTGGATACAGTGTTCCAGGCACGATGTCACCAGGGCAGTGTAGAGGGGAAGGAGAATCTTCCTAGACCTGCTGGACACACTTTTCTTGATGCACCCCAGGATGCCATTTCCCTTCTTGGCCACAAGGGCACATTGCTGTCCCATGGAGACCTTACTCTCCACTAGGACTGCAAGATCTTCTTAGATCAGGAATTTCTTATTTGGACACTTCTATTCATAAATTAAGATCCCATTTTTTGGTTGTATTCAGTTGCAGGTTAATTTAAAACAAATGAGCAGCCTTATTTTAGTATGTATCTGCTGAAGGTTGGCTGTCTCATGTGGAGAACACTTTGGCAACTAATGCTGGTTTGGAGTGTACAGCTAGAAAGTAGCACAGTAACAATCTACTGTTCATCATTTCTTTACCTGTTGTTTCTGGTGCTGGTCATCTGATGCCCTGCTTAGCTGACCCATCAGTCTCACAGATGAAGCATCTGAGTGTGATTAGCAAAGGATCTCAGGCATTTCAGCTGTGAGATTGGCACCACCCCATCCCCATATAAAGCTTTACTTTCTCTTGCAAAGTTGTTTTGTTTCCATTGTTGACCTACCTACCCTTGATTGAATTGATTGAACTTGATTCATATGAGCAAGGCAGTGAGAAAAAGAGGAACATGATTGCACATTTGATCTTACAGACCAAGTACCTGAGATCTTTAAGAACAGTAATCCATTCTGAAAAAGCACTGCCTCCTCCATTTGACAGTCCTGATGGCCCTGCTTCTGCTTCTCCATCCTCGATGGCATGTACTTTCCCTGTGTTCTTAAACAGCATGTACTTGCCAATCTCTGCACACATTTCCCACCATCCCTTCACCTCAGTTTGGCAGGGACACAAGTTGCTCACACATTCAGGGCTGCATTTGGAGGACAGATGTAATTTTGCAGGCATGGTACACAATACCTGATTATTAATAGGAAATAATGTCTTTTAAAGAAAAGCTTTAATCCTGTGGTACCTTTCATGTACAGCTTAGTTGCAAGATCTGAATTCATTGTCAATCAACATCATAGAAGCATGTTCTTGTACCAGTCACTTAGATTTCTGACCCAACAAAGAACAAATGTGCAAGGAGGGCAGTAGTATAGCCCAGGTTCATCACCTTATTTTTAACATGTAATCCCTTATGTGTTAGCTGTTGCAGATTTGAACAATTTGGGAGATATTGGGATGGATATCCCAGGTTCATCACCTTATTTTTAACATGTAATCCCTTATGTGTTAGCTGTTGCAGATTTGAACAGTTTGGGAGATATTGGGGTGG
>WAAF01000479.1:16724-30384 GCA_013400475.1 Tricholaema leucomelas
CCCAGCACAGCTTGAGACTCTGTCCCCTTGTTCTGTTGCTGGGTGCCTGGGAGAAGAGACCAACCCCACCTGGTTACAACCTTCCTTCAGATAGTTGTAGACAGCAATGAGGTCACCCCAAGCCTCCTCTTCTGCAGGCTGCACACCCCCAGCTCCCTCAGCCTCTCTTCATGGGGTTTGTGTTCCAGGCCCCCCACCAGCTTCATCACCCTTCTCTGGACACCTTCCAGCACCTCAACATCTCTCTTGAATTGAGGAGCCCAGAACTGGACACAGCACTCAAGGTGTGGCCTGACCAGTGCTGAGTACAGGGGCAGAATAACCTCCCTTGTCCTACTGGCCACACTGTTCCTGATCCAGGCCAGGATGCCATAGGCCCTCTTGGCCACCTGGGCACACTGCTGGCTCATGTTCAGCTGCTATCTACCACTGCCCCCAGGTCCCTTTCTTCCTGGCTGCTCTCCATCCACTCTGTCCCCAGCCTGTAGTGCTTGGGGTTGTTGTGGCCTGCACTTGGTCTTGTTCAGTCTCATCCCATTGGCCTCTGCCTACCTATCCAGCCTGTCCCGGTCCCTCTGCAGGGCTCTCCTACCCTCCAGCAGATCAACACCTGCTCCTAGCATAATGCTCTGTTTCCCTGGAGAAGAGACAATGATTAATTCTTTACCTCCATGATATTCCATGGAATATGCCCTATTAAAGGGAATGATCTCTGGCACTATGAAGTTAGTGGCTACAGAGCAGCCAGAACAAAAGGAATTTCCAGTCCTTTGGAGTTAGAAATGTTTTGAAACAGCAGTTCCAAAGAGAAGTTGGAGGAGGAAGTGGAGAAAACAAAAAGGAGAAGAGGATATAATGGAAGAAGGACCAAGTGCTGCATAAGAACGTAACTGGGAGGGTAAAGTTGATTTGAGTGAAAGGCATGAATCTGTAGAAGCAATGCCATGCAGAAATAACTCTCTTCTCTGCTTCAAGCAGCTTATTGTTTAAACTTAAATACCAAACTCAGATTTGTCCTTCCTGACCCAGGAGCAGTGCAGAGTTCATACAGATACAGTGGAAGGGACGTAGTGAAGTTTTAACTGATGTGTTTGTTTGAACAGGTCAAGCCAACTAAGAATCCTCTCTGTTTTATAATACCTGTGGCCTTTCTGAATAATGAGATTCCACCAGGGAGTAGCTAGCCATTCATCTCCTTGCTTGTGAAGCAAGCTTAGAAAGCACAAACTACTGTTTCCATTAATGTTTTTTTGCATTGAAGAATTTAGAATTGGTAGATGCAACTGAAAAAGAAGAGGAGGAATTCATTGTGGTTTGTTTCAGTTATACAGTACATTTGCTACTGCATCCGACCAGCAGCTGTATGTATGTAGTTTGAACATAAGGCTTGTTCAGAATTTGCTGTGTTAAATGGAAGTGGTTGGCATCTGAAGCTGTTTTACAGATGTGAAATTGAAGAAAAAACCTAAAGCATGAATATGCTTTCAGAACATGAATATGCTTTCAAGATTTGGGCTCCCCAGTTGAAGAGGGAAAAGGATCTACTGGAGAGGGTCCAGCGGGGGGCTATGAGGATGATGAGGGGACTGGAGGGCACTGCCTGATGAGGAGAGGCTGAGGGACTTGGGGCTGTTTAGTCTGGAGAAGAGAAGACTGAGAGGGGATTTGATAAATGTTTCTAAGTATCTGAAGGCTGCCAGGAGTGGGGGGACAGGCTCTGCTCACTGCTCCCTGGGATAGGACAAGGAGCAATGGGTGTAAATTGCGGCAAAAGAAGTTCTGCCTCAACCCAAGGGGGAACTTCTTTACTGTAAGGGTCACAGAGCACTGGCACAGGCTCCCCAGAGAGATTGTGGAGTCTCCTTCTGTGGAGCCTTTGAAGGCCTGTCTGGATGTGTTCCTGTGTGATCTGTGTTAGATAGTATTGTCCTACTCTAGCAGGGGAGTTGGACTTGATGATCTCCTTGGGTCCCTTACAACCCCTTACATCCTGTGAGCCTGTGATTTATTGGGTAATAAACATATAATGCTATGCTTAGTGGCATTGAATCTTCACTTGCTTCACACATTCAGCTGTGAAAGATCAAAGTTTAAATTCCACTTTCTGCCTAAGGATTAATTAAGAATGAGTAGACCCTGCATGTGTTGTATGGTTTGAAATAGCTTTAAATTTATGTAGACTTTTTTTTTGCATGTTGCAGGTTCTTCAGCAAAAGCACTGGTGAGCTTGAAAGGTAAGAAATTAATGCATTAGTTGACTTGTAGCCAGCCTGACTTTCAGGTGCACTTAGTTTCTGTCGTTTAAAATGTCAAGAAAATAACACTGAAAAAGGTTCTTTATTGAAATCTGATTGTTTTTATTGTGGATATTTGTTACTTCTATAGACTCAACCTCTGGTGGTTGAAACTACGTGTGTGGTGATGTATTTAGACACTGCTCTTCAGGGTGACATTCCTGAAAGGGTGGGGTTTTTTTCCTCCTTGAGTGCTGCCTAGATGTCAGGTTTGATGAGAAGATTGAGATAATCTTTGCTCTCTTGAGAATGAGATAGGTGAAGGATTCTTAGCAAGAATTGTACATATGACAAAATTTACATTAGGAAAGACTTTCACCATCTCTTTGTATTTTCTATCTGCAAGTCATAGGCTACATCACAAATCTATTTCTCACATATATTGTTTTGAAATTGTCTTAATGAAATTTCCTAGAAAGTTTGAATGCTTATAATTCACCCAAGAATAAAAGTTTATTTATTAGAAGGCTTCTCTTACACAAGGAATAGAATAGAATAGAATAGAATAGAATAGAATAGAATAGAATAGAATAGAATAGAATAGAATAGAATCAATCAGGTTGGAAGAGACCTCCAGGATCATCCAGTCCAACCTATCACCCAGCCCTGTCCAGTCAACTAGACCATGGCACTAAGTGCCTCATCCAGGCTTTTCCTGAACACCCCCAGGGACGGTGACTCTACGACCTCCCTGGGCAGCCCATTCCAATGCCAATCACTCTCTCTGTGAAGAACTTCCTCCTAACATCCAGCCTATACTTCCCTCGGCACAACTTGAGCCTCTCTTCATAGGGTTTGTGTTCCAGGCCCCTCACCAGCTTTGTTGCCCTTCTCTGGACGTGTTCCAGCACCTCAACATCTCTCTTGAATTGAGGAGTTCAGAACTGGACACAGTACTCAAGGTGTGTCCTGACCAGTGTTGAGTACAGGGGCAGAATAACCTCCCTTGTCCTACTGGCCACACTGTTCCTGATCCAGGCCAGGATGCCATTGTCTGTCTTGGCCACCTGGGCACACTGCTGGCTCATCTTCAGCCTACTATCCACCAGTACCCCCAGGTCCCTTTCCTCCTGGCTGCTCTCAGCCACTCTGTCCCCAGACATGGTCCGTTGAATCATAGAATGGCTCGAGTTGGAAGTGGCCTTAAAGACCATCTAGTCCAACCACCTTGCCGTGGTAGGGAATCCTCCCAGTAGAGCAGGTTGCTCAGAGCATCATCCAGCCTGGTATTAAACACTTACAGGGATGAGGTGTCCACAGCTTTGCTGGGCAACCTGTTCCAGTGTTTAATCGCTTTCATAGTAAAGAACTTCTTCCTGATGTCAATGAAAATTTACCTTGCTCTAGTTTAAAAACATTGCCCTTATAAAAAGTCCATTTCCAGTTTTCCTGTAGTCCCCCTCAGGTACTAAAAAGCTGCTATAAGGTCTCCCCAGAGCCTTCTCTTCTCCAGGCTGAACAGACCTGACTTACTCAGCCTGTCCTTGTAGGAAGAGAAGACTTAGAGGGGATTTGATAAATGTTTCTAAGTATCTGAAGGCTGCCAGGAGTGGGGGGACAGGCTCTGCTCACTGCTCCCTGGGATAGGACAAGGAGCAATGGGTGTAAGTTGCAGCACAAGAGGTTCTGCCTCAACACAAGGGGGAACTTCTTTACTATAAGGGTCACAGAGCACTGGAACAGACTCCCCAGAGAGATTGTGGAGTCTCCTTCTGTGGAGCCTTTGAAGGCCTGTCTGGATGTGTTCCTGTGTGATCTGTGTTAGATTAAGATTGTCCTGCTCCGGCAGGGGGGTTGGACTCGATCTCCTTGAGTCCCTTCCAACCCCTAACATCCTGTGATCCTGTGATTAGTTACAACACAGAGCTTTGTTTTAATAAAGCTTTCTTTACTTGTTGACATGCACCCACTTTATCTTTTAGAACCAGAAGAAGAACAGGTCATGTAAAACTTTACCTTCTCCAGGTCTCAGTGAAAGCCACAGAACCAACTATCTAGAGGCATGTCAACCTGGCAATGAAAGTAACCAATTCCAGCAAAGGAGATTTCTCTCCTTCATGCTGTCAGGAGTAAAAAAGATTTTGGTCATGTTTCTCATAGTTCAGCAAATCTCTTCCAATTGTATTTTAATTACAGTTCAGAACACTGTAATAAAACTACTGACACATAAAATCTATTTGTGGTTAAATCCTAAGAATATGTTGCAGGTAACAAAAGTATATTAGTAGCTGATGATGTTATAGATACTTTTGGATGGTACTGATATTAAAACATACATATATTTTAATGAAATCATTTCTTCACAACAGAGGGAAGTTTATCCAGTTCATGGAATGAGAAGTATAATTCTCTGCAGAAAACACCCGTGTGGAAAAGCAAGAATGCTGGTTCTGCAGCAGAAATGGTAAGAAGCTATCAAAAGACAACTTTGGTGACTGGTAAAATATCATGAAGTGAATGAAATGTGAGGATCAAAAATTTTGGGTGAAATTTCTACTTTTCTAAATGCTAAAACTATGTCCTTCACGAGCAGTCCACACCACTGGAATAGATGAACACATTTTATAAACTAATAACGCAGTCAAGTTGCTGAACTTGTTCAAGATAGCTCATATTCATCATCTCTCTTTTGTAAAGCCAGTTCTGTGTGAAATGTTTGTACTGGTTCTACTATGTTGAACTTAGGAATCACCATTTCTGATCACCAATTTGGTTTAGCTCATGAAGTCTCACTTCTAGTTATGGCTGAGAATTGATGCACAATGCAAAGGGAGGGGAAAGTGTCACAATGCACTTCCATAACGGTGTCCTCTGAGAGGCTGGTTTTAATTAAAGGAACATCAGTGAAATGCCATGTAGTGTTCTTAGAGACCTCTCAGGAGATCTTATGTTAAAGAACAACGTAGGGGTGGAGAAAACAATAATGAGCCTGCAGCCACCAAAGGCATGTCTTATGTTTAGGTTGGTATTTTCTTTCCTTATTGTATCACACTTCAAGCTTTCCTTTGCTATTCTCAATCTCCTCTATCTTACCAAACTAGTGATTTTTGGTTTGGTTTTGTGACCAGCTATACTGCACCCAATGCCTTGTTTGTCTACATCTGTAATACTCCATGCTCTCTTTACTACGCTCTGGAGGGTACATAAAGTACAGTATCAATTGCTGGGCAGATCTTTCTTGTATACTCTCCTGATGCTGCCACCTTTTACAGTAATTATGTAATCATATGCCATCTATGGTTTGGTTTTTTTTTCACTCAAATCATTATTTTTCCATAAACTTTTTATTTCTTGGAAGAGAGACATTGTGTTTGAACAATACTGCACTTGCCTACTCTGCACATAAACAAAATATCCTAGCAGAACCCAGCACTGTGACTAACATCTGTCATACGTAGCTTGTTCTGTGACCTCCCTGTAGAGAGAAACTTGTATTTCATACAAACATAGAATCACAGAATGTTAGGGGTTGGAATCCAATCCTCCTATCAATGCAGAGTCACCTATGGCAGGTCACACAGGAATGCATCCAGGTGGCTTTTGAAAACCTCTGGTGAAGGAGACTCCACATCCTCTCTGGGCAGCCTGCTCCCAGGTTCCGGCACCCTTACAGTAAAGAAGTTTCTCCTCGTGTTGAGGTGGAACTTCTGTGTTCCAGCTTAATGCCTGCTCTTCCTTTTCCTGTTACTGGGCATCACCAAAAAGAGGCTGGTACCTTCATCTTGGCACTCGCCCCTCAGACATTTGTAGGCATTGATAACATCTTCTCTCAGCTTTCTCTACTCCAAACTAAACAGCCCCAGGTCTCTCAGCCTTTCTTCAAAGGAGAGATGTTCAAGTCTCTTAATCATCCTTATCGCTCTCCGTTGGACTCACTGCAGTAGGATCCTGTCTCTCTTGAGTTAGTAAGCCCAAAACTGGACACAATATGCAGGTGTGATCACACCAGAGCAGCATAGAGGGGAAGGAGACCCTCTCTAGACCTGCTGGACACGCTTTTCTTGATGCACCCCAGGATGCCATTTGCCTTCTTGATCACAAGGCCACATTGCTCTCCCATGGATAACTTATTGTCCACTGTGACTTCAAGGTGTTTCCCAATTTCATAGAATCATAGAATGGTTTGAATTGGAAGACACCTTTTAAAGGTCATCTAGTCCACTCCCCAGCAATGAGCAGGAACATCTTCAACTAGATCAGGGATTTATTTTGATAGGATTCACACAGTTGTTGCCATGTGTTTATGCTAGAGAGCATAAGGTCTACAAAGTTCAGGTCCAGTTAGTGACCAGAACTTTGTGATGGCCCATATTTCCTGGGCAGGAATTCATGTCACAGTTTTAAACTCTTTGCAGGGTTGCTTATCTTCTCCCAGAAACAGGCCTTGCTGGTAGTGGAGAAAGTCATTGGTGCTGAAGGACCAAAGTCACTCTCTGTAACAGTTGTACAAATTTTGTCAGTCTTTAGGGATGCTGGCTGTAGGTTTTCAGCGTCAAAGGCAGATCAGTATTCTGTACAGAGGATAAGCTGATGTGTTAGTGGAGGCCCGTGTTGCTGAGATGTGGTGCAGTCTTCTGTACCTGCTGTCTTCTGAGTTCATTGAACACCAAAGTTTTGTTGGTTGCTTTAGCATTTGTGTTCCTGTGTTGACACCTGCTTTTCACAGAATTGCCATCGTGGAAAAACCTACTTTGAAAAGACCTCAAAGATCATCCAGTCCAACCCTCAACCCAGTACTGAAGGGTCAGCTTTAAACCATGTCCCTAAAGGCCAGGTTTGCACGCTGCTTAAACACCTCCAGGGATGGTGACTCCACCACTGCTTTGAGCAGATCACTCCAATCTTGGAGAACCCTTTCAGTGAAGAAATATTTCCTAACATCCAGTCTGAACTTCCCCTAGCACAGTTTAAAACCATTTCCTCTGGTCCTGTTGCTTGACACTAACGAGAAGAGGCTGCCCCCACCTCACTCCAACCTCCTTTCCAGTAGTATAGAAAGCAATGAGGTCTCCCTTCAGCCTCCTCTTCTCCAGACCAAACAACCCCAGCTTCCTCAGATGCTCCTCATAGGCCATGTGCTCCAGGCCGTTCATGAGCCTTGTTGCCATTCTCTGGACATGCTCCAGTACCTCAATGTCCCTCTTCTAGTGAGGGGCTCAGAACTGAAGACAGTACTTGACACATGGCCTCACCAGTGTTGACTATGGGAGGATGATCATCTATCTCCCTGTTCCTGCTGGCTACCATGTTTATAATCCAAGCCAGGATGCCATTTGCTTTCTCAGTCACCTGGAAACTTTCATATGGTACAGTTACATAAAATCAAGAACTATATAAACATTTAGGAGAAAAATATTGTTCTGGAACCAGCATCACAGGTGTCAAGACTGAAATATAATTGCGACTATTCAGTAGGAACNGAGCCTCCTCTTCTCCAGGCTGTGATTCAAGAGGATTCTGTGATTTATAAGAGTTTCTTTTGTTGGAACAGGGTTGTGGATTTGTTTTCTTGCTCAAAAGTTAGCACAGTTCTGAGCTTTTTATTTTTTGGGTCATGGTTTGTGAAGGAAGGCAGGTGTGAAAGACATTGTAATTGAAATGCAAGATTGTTCTTAATGTTCAGTGAATTGGAAGATGAAGAAAAGAACTTGATGTATCTAGGTGAAGAGAGAAAAACGACATCCATAGCAATTAATTTGCCAAGCTAATTACTATGTTAATATGATGAAGGCACCATTTAGTTACCTGGCCTATAAATAGTTACTCTGTTCAGTGAGTCTCTCTTTCCTGGTTTGGAATGTCTACAAGACATGGGCATTTTCTTCTATGTGCTGAATGAAATGTCTATCCCAGGGTGCTACTAATGTTACTTACATTTTATAGCTACACAAGAATATCTGTGTAATTTAGGGTGAGAAAGGCACATTTCCATGGAAAAGCTCCTGCTGTTCTGAAGGCATGTGACTTTTTTTTTTGCTGCCACCAATTAATTTAATGGAGACTATTTCTCTTCATACAGATATTTTAATCAGTCTCAAACTTCTTAAATGTCTTAAGTGTAAATGCTTATTAGTGGAGTTTTACTTCACTTTATAACTGTTATTAGGGGCTTTGCTTTGTTGTTGGTATCCTTCACGTTGTGGGTGTAATGGATTTCATTCTCCTATCAATTTGTATAATGGTTGTCATCTGTACTGAAAGTGGGGTCTGTGTTTGTTCTGCCTTTGCTCACCACCTTTGTAAGTAGTTTGAAGTACAAGGAATGCCACAGGGTGCAGTTTTGGAATTCTGCAAGGGAGACACATTTCAGCTATGGCTGGCTCCTGTGCTGGGCCACAAAGTCTTCCTGGAAGGAAAAGCTGCTTGCTCTCGGCACTAGTAGCAATCCTAGGATACTCTTTTATCTTCAAGTTTTTTGTCACAGGGTGAAATATTGAGGAATGACTAAATGGGAGTATTTTTATCACAAGGAGTATTTGTGCTGTGGTTTCTTGTTTTCAATCAGCCTTCTGATTCTCTTTGAGCTATAACATTTTAGCACACGAGTAAATTTTAGTTAGCATAAATTATACATTCTTTCTTCTCTGGTATTGTCACCTACCTTATTCAATGATAAGTTTCTTCAGGCTTAGCATTTTGCTGTGGAGGCATTTTCAACAAGTTAAAGAAAATAACAAACTCACAACACTTTATTAGACTCCTAAGAAACCCTTGAAGGGAAAAAAAGATATCTAGCTAGTGTTTTTACTGAGAACACAGCAAAACAAGTACACTGTTTGAATAAACTCCTTTTGACACAAAATTCAGAACAAACTCTTTAACAGATGTGCTTATAACCAAAGCAAGGACTATTTTAAGCTTAGATACACAAGTGTTTAGACACCTAACTCCTCTGGAAACAAGTAGGAGCTAGGCTCTAAATACTTCTGTGGAACTGGGCCAGCAGTATAGTAATGGGTTATAGTTAGCATTGGAAAGCCTGGAATCTTAAATTCCTCCTCTTCCCTCAACCCGTAGATCTCCAACTGCTAGGAGGCACTGTTTATCCTGTACCATGTGCAAGAGAAAAGACATTTCTCTCACTATGGCTTCTGTGCATGAAGAGAAAAATCAGATTTAATTTTTTTCTTGTAATTCATTCTTAATTTTGATACACGCAGCCCTTCAGAAATTCAAAACGGAGTCGACTCTTCTGTGAAGAAGATGACAGGCAAATAAACACAAGGTCACCCAAAAGAAATCAGAAGGCTGCGATGGTTCCACAGGTACCTACATGTATGCAGATATTTCTACCCAAAAGGAGACCAAGCCTATCTGTATTAAAAGTTGAAAATTAGAATTGCATTATCAATTTATGAGTATTTTTGTGAGGAAAGCTGTTGCTAGGAGTAAGCCACAATGAAAACAGATTGCTGTTTCTCTTCACAACTGGGTTCCTCAGTTTGTCATGGGAGAACTGGTTCTTTTTGAACCTGGACATAAACATATGGACCTAGAAAAGATTCCAGACTAATTGCCCAACTTTTTTCTGACTAATTAGTCTGTAGTCTGCATAAATTATTCAGCTTCAATTAAAAACTGGGTTTCTTGCACTGACTACATCATTTAGAAGGCTGATACAGAACTTAATGTATTCCAACAGTTAGGAACTTGCTCTAGATTTGTAGCCAGAATGTATTCATGGCCATCTATACCTTCTTGATCCTGTAATGAGAATGTCTTCTGATTCAATCAGTTTGGGGGTTTTGCTTCTCTGCTTGACTGTTTACTTCTTGATACAGTGTGAAAGAGCAGCTGTAATTTCTCTCAGCCTTTATTTGCTGTGGTAGGGCAGCATCTCTTAAAAGAATTGGTTTTGTAGCACCTTTGTCATCCAGATCACATCTCTGTACCATCATCTTATAAGCCTGATTTTTGCCACACTGAAAAAAGTACTATTAGGTAACTGGTCTTACTTGCCTTCTGGCTTCTACTGTGCAGTGTCAGATGGGGAAGACCTAGCATTTGCCATTTTGATGGGGCTGTTTTGTCAAACAAAGAGACCGTGACATTTCTCTCTATTCATTACCATGGTTCCTTAACAGTAGAAAGGCCTGGGCAGTGTTCTAAGCCTGGTTGTTTTTTACCTAATTGCTTAGTTCAGGAGGTCTAATGATTGCTAAACAGGGAGTGCAGCTGCTATAGGTCACAGACCTTGCTGTTCTGCTAGAATTTGTTGCCTGGACTTCCAGTGGGAGAAAGGGGACCTATGTCTAGAAGGTAGTGGTTAAATACAGACAAACCCAGTGACTGTGAGGACAGGCTGAGAGAGTTGGGGCTGCAGCCTGGAGAAGAGAAGGCTTCGAGGAGACCTTAGAGTGGCTTTGCAGTATCTGAAGGGAGCCTACAGGAAGGCTGGGGAGGGACTATTGACAAGGTCTGGGAATGTCAGGATGAGGGGGAATGGGTTTAAACTGGCAGAGGGGAGATTTAGACTGGATGTTAGGAGGAAGTTCTTTCCAGTGAGGGTGGTAAGACACTGGCACAGGTTGCCCAGGGAGGTTGTGGCTGCTTCCTCCCTAGAGGTGTTTAAGGCCAGGCTGGATGAGGCCTTGAGCAGCCTGCTCTAGTGGGAGGTGTCCCTGGCTATGGCAGGGGTTGGAGCTGGATGATCCTTGAGGTCCCTTCCAACCTAAACCATTCTATGATTCTATGAATTTATTCTGTTATTACTGAAAGAGCATTTGAGGAAGGATAACAACTGATTATACCATGGGGACCTAGTTAAATTAACTGCTATTTTTGTAAGTAGGTTTTTCTTTCTGTCAGTGAAGACAGACATCCCAGCACAAAATTCAGGAATTCTTTTTCTAAGGTCTTGTTTAAATTCACAGAATTACTGAATGTCAGGGGCAGAAGATCACAGGTGATCACAGAAGATCATCTAGTCCACCCCCCCACGACAGAGTAGGATCACCTATACCAGATCACACTGATTCAGGTCTACTGTATATCCACACAGTCTAAGACAGTCTCTTTTCTGCAATTTATAAAACAGCTTTCAAATGCACTTCATAACTTGATTGCTTATGTCCATAGTAGTTGCAGTTTTCTGCTCAAAGCTGTGGCTGTATTACCTTCTTGTGCTAACTTCATCCTGAGTTTAAGAAGAACTAGGAAGAGTAGAAGCATCAGTGCAAATGAGGCAGCTGGCATTGCTGGCATCTGAGCTGCTATACTCATTTGAGACAACGTTCAGTTTGAGGGCCATGTGTACTTTAGTGCCATGCTATTGTAGTTTCAGTGTTGGAAAATGTTTCTATTAGAAGAATTTTGTGTAAAGATGATTTGTTGTATCAATGCTGCTAAAGTCTGCCATCTGTTGTGTTTGATTGCACTGCTGATAGAACATAGTAAGGGTTATTATAACTCTGCAACGAGACAAATTGTCATGAAACAGCAAATGCAGTTAAAATCTTAACATTAATAATCTCCAAACTTCTATCAAGAAGATCTACTTCAATTATTTGAATGTTGAAAAATGTTAGATTGTCTTTAACTGTTTCCTTTATTTTACTACCTAGAAATTCAATTCAACAATGTCAACCCCGGACAAGAAAGTGTCACAGAAGATTGGTTTACGACTTCGGAATCTTCTCAAACTTCCCAAAGCTCACAAGTGGTGTATATATGAATGGTTCTATTCAAATATAGATAAGTATGTTTCATTTCCAAAACTTTCTCTTTTTAGTCTAGAAACAAGTCACTTTCCATAGATTGGTTATCTACTTGAAAGTTTATTCTTAAAATATTAATTATTGACAATTATTTCCTCGTTTTGTGAGTTTGTTTTGGTTTATTTTTCTCTGCTTTTATTTTTTATAATGAACAACCTACTTGGTAGTCTTCTATAGAAAGCCTTCCTTCATGGAAATTTTATCACCTCTTCCTCTACCAGCTACAAGATTTTATTCATGATGTTTTTTAGCAACTTAAGCATCAGAACACTCAACCTTTTGTGAACCGTTGAGATCAGTGTTGCACATGGAGGATGGAAGGAGACTGCTGCTTCCCTACAAGGTGTAAATGCTAATTTCTTCCCCATCATTCTGTTTTTAATATGATCATTAGCAGAGGTCCAGGTTGTGACTATTCAGCTGTTGTCACAGATATCTATGAGTATCCTTTTTGAATTTCCTCATCTACCTCCTAGACTGTTGCTACAGTTTGTGCCTCAGTCTTTGGCACAGTTCTCATAGCATGACTGGCAAGGCGGTGTGAGTTGTTTAAAGGAAACATTTTCATTTAGTCCCTAATCATGGGGAAAAAAAAATTCTGAAGTCTACTGACAGGACTTAAGGGGGAATGGTTTTAAGTTGAGGGAGAGTAGGTTTAGGCTGCATCTTAGGAGAAAGTTCTTAAGTATGAGGGTGGTGAAACTCTGGAATAAGCTGCCCAGAGAGGCTGTGAATAGCCCCTCCCTGTAGGTGTTTATGGCCATATTGGTTGAGGTTGATTCTATGATTCTATAAGGTCTTAAGCAACCAAGTCTAGTTGAGAGGTATCCCTGCCCATGGCGGGGGAGGGTTGGAGTAGATGATCTCTAAAGTCCTTTCCAACCTAAACCATTCTGTGATTATCTTAAAAATCTACAGTGATTGACTAATAGATGAAACACTGGTATCTAATTTTCCAAAGAACAGCTTCAGAGTGAATGGCTTCAGGCATTCTCTTCCAGAATTTATTTGTAACAAAATAATTACTGTTTTTCCTTCCTATTACACTCAAGAATGCTGTTGCTGTTTTTCTTAGCTCAGAAGGCAGTCATAGCAACAGAAAAAGCATTAGGATATTTTCATCACAAATAGAAAAATTACATGTCCATTTTAATTAGGTTTAAAGTCATTCTCTGTAAGATTTCATTCCTTTTGAAAGGTTTATATGTTGGTTGGTTTGGGGTTTATATGGGGTTTATATGTTGGTTGATGTGGGGTTTATATGTTGGTTGATGTGGGGTTTATATGTTGGTTGGTTTGGGGTTTATATGTTGGTTGATGTGGGGTTTATATGTTGGTTGATGTGGGGTTTATATGTTGGTTGGTTTGGGGTTTATATGTTGGTTGATGTGGGGTTTATATGTTGGTTGGTTTGAGGTTTGCTTTTGTTTTGTCTTTTTTTCCACAGAAGGGGAAAAAAGCCTCCCCCAAAAAACCCCAAACCAAACAAAACCCAAAACCAAACCAAAAAAACCCCAACAAACCACCAAACCAAAAAAAAACCAAACCATTTTTAAAAAGCCCAGAAAAATAAAACAAACAGAACAAAACTCAAGAACTTAAGCCCTACTTATTCATCTACATCCAGCTGGCGGCTGGTCACTAGTGGTG
>WAAF01000480.1:26193-37254 GCA_013400475.1 Tricholaema leucomelas
AACAAACAACTGCCACAGAGGTGTGGGCTCGTCCTGCAAAGGTCCTGCTGCTGGATAGCTCACTTGTAAGATCTTTTGAGAGATTCATGCTTTAGAAATACAAATTATTGAGGTCCATGCCCTGTCCATGCAGAAATCCCAGTTCTGTTTGCTGCTTTTAGGGGTACTTGGGTCTGGGTTGCTTTTGAGAGTTCTGCTTGAATCTGGGCTCAAGGCCCCAGGACCTAGAGGTGTGAAACAGATTCTCTGACTGTAGGATCTAAACAAGAGTTTCTGTATCTAGTGCAGATTGGCTACTGACAATCCAGCCTGAACAGCCACCTGCATCCTGCATCCCTCTCAGGAGTCTCAGGTTTTGGTGGCTTGCCAGGCTGGATGTGTGGGCAGAGGCCAATGGGATGAGACTGAACAAGGCCAAGTGCAGGGTTCTGCACTTTGGCCACAACAACCCCAAGCAGCACTGCAGGCTGGGGACAGAATGGCTGAGAGCAGCCAGGCAGAGAGGGAGCTGGGGGTGCTGGTAGAGATGTTTTGAGAGATTCATGCTTTTGAAATAATAATTATTGAGGTCCATGCCCTGCCCATGCATAAATCCCAGCTCTGTTTTCTGCTTTTGGGGGTCCTTAGGTCTGTGCTGCTGCTGCAGCCCTGATCTCCTTTGCATTGCCCCTCAGTGCCTTATCTTTTGACTCGGTACAGCTGTTGTTGGAGAGCACAAATCTAATCAGCTCTTGTGCCCACCCCTTTCCAGTACCTGCTGCAAGCTGTGCACTAAGTGCCAGGCAAGCAGCAGATCTTTTTAACTGCTACCCTTAGCCATTCTACTGGTGAAGTTTGTTAAGGCAGCAGCTCCAAATGGTTTCTAGCTCCTTTGTATGGGCACTGAATGCAGCCACACATGGGGCTCTCAGCATCAAGGCTGGGTTAGCTGTTCTTCACAAGATCATTTCTCTCTCTGTTTTTGTGCCAAATATTCCACTGGAACTACAGTCATTGGAAAATGATTTTACAGCATGGAGTTTCCTCTCTGTTTCTGAGCAGTGGCAGGTGTCTGAAGAATCATCCTTCAGGTGATGCTGCCCACAGCTTAATGACAGGGTTACATACTTCCCAGTTCACTCTGGAGAAGAGAAGGCTCCCAGGTGACCTTCTTGTGGCCTTCCAGGATCTGAAGAAGGCCTACAAAAAAGCTGGGGAAGAACTATTCAGGCTATCAGGGAGTGACAGGACTGGGGGGAATGGAGCAAAGCTGGAGATGGGTAGGTTCAGGCTGGAGGTGAGGAGGAAGCTGTTGAGCATGAGAGTGGTGAGAGGCTGGAATGGGCTGCCCAGGGAGGTGGTTGAGGCCCCATGGCTGGAGGTGTTTCAGGCCAGGCTGGATGAGGCTGTGTGCAGCCTGCTCTAGGGTAGGGTGTCCCTGGGCATGGCAGGGGGGTTGGAACTGCCTGCTCCTTGTGGTCCCTTCCAACCCTGACTGATTCAGTGATTCTATGATTCTCAAAGGAGGTACTGAGGTGCAAGTTGTAGCTTTTAAGACAAGAGGAGTTTCTGAAAACAAACTTCTGGCAGTGGTTACATCAAGGACAAGAAACTCAAAGGACTCCTGCAGCGTGGGCAGAAGTTGGCTGCTGCAGCCTAAACATCTGAGTGCCTCTTTCTCCTCCCTCCCCATTGCTTGGCTCCTATTTGTTCTGGAGGATCTGGGAGCAGGAGCTCCCGAATTCCTAACTCCCTGATCAGGTGTTATTCTGCTCAACAAACATTTGCCTCTGGGAGGGTAAACAAGCATACCTCTGGCTCCATACAAGCTGTGTCTTCAAGCTTCTGCCTGCAGTTGTGCTGTGTAGAGGCTCAGGCTGAGTGACGCTGAGGATGTGCAGGTAAAGGACCCAGTGTCGCCTGGCACCTTGGCTGTAAGAAACTGCTCAACAGTAGCATGCAGACCACCCTTGTCCCCAGCCATCTGTTGTGGGCAGACTGCAGAATTATGGGCATGATGCCAAGGCTGCCCTGCTCTTGATGCCTGTTACAGGCAAAACAAAAGCAGAAGGTCCTGACATTCTCCTCACCTGCTACCCAGGAAGTCTGGACAGGGTAAGAGGTGACTCCAGAGAACCGCTCCAGCCAGGTGCAGCTGAGCTGCTGTGTGGTCCCATTAAGACAGTTTTGCTGCTGTGGAGATATGTATATGAGGCTCATCACCATGGTATCTGAGCACTACTGACTAATGGGGCGTATGAGAGGCGCCTGGTTCTGTTTGCTATTGATTTCTTTAAAGGCAGAATTTTGGACATGTTGTCATTGTTCTCTGCTTCAATTCGGATGTACTGAAGGTGTATGGCACCTTCCACAGTGGTGTCCTTGAAGACACCATGCAGGAGATCGAGGGTAAAGGAATCATACAATCAACCAGGTTGGAAGAGACCTCCAAGATCAGCCAGTCCAACTTAGCACCCAGCCCTAGCCAATCAACCAGACCACGGCACTAAGTGCCTCATCCAGGCTTTGCTTCAACACCTCCAGGGACAGCGACTCCACCACCTCCCTGGGCAGCCCATTCCAATGCCAATCACTCTCTCTGCCAACAACTTCCTCCTAACATCCAGCCTAGACCTCCCCTGCCACAACTTGAGACTGTGTCCCCATCTTCTGTTGCTGGTTGCCTGGCAGCAGAGCCCAACCCCACCTGGCTACAGCCTCCCTTCAGGTAGTTGTAGACAGCAATGAGCTCTGCCCTGAGCCTCCTCTTCTGCAGGCTGCACACCCCCAGCTCCCTCAGCCTCTCCTCACAGGGCTGTGCTCCAGGCCCCTCCCCAGCCTTGCTGCCCTTCTCTGGACACCTTCCAGCACCTCAACATCTCTCTTGAATTGAGGAGCCCAGAACTGGACACAGCACTCAAGGTGTGGCCTGAGCAGTGCTGAGCACAGGGGCAGAAGAACCTCCCTTGTCCTGCTGGCCACACTGCTCCTGAGCCAGCCCAGGATGCCATTGGCTCTGCTGCCCACCTGGGCACACTGCTACCTCATCTTCAGCTCCTCTCTCCCAGCACCCCCAGCTCCCTCTCTGCCTGGCTGCTCTCAGCCACTCTGTCCCCAGCCTGTAGTGCTGCTTGGGGTTGTTGTGGCCAAAGGGCAGAACCCTGCACTTGGCCTTGTTCAGTCTCATCCCATTGGCCTCTGCCCACCCATCCAGCCTGGCCAGGTCCCTCTGCAGGCCTCTCCTACCCTCCAACAGCTCCACACCTGCTCCTAGCTTGGTGTCATCTGCAAACTTAGTGATGCTGGACTCAATCCCCTGGCCCAGATCATCAGTAAAGATACTGAATCCTGTCAGCCCCAGTTCCCTCCCCGTGGTTTAGAGCCAGTTTTCAAAAAGAGGAAGGGGAGGCAGGGCTGTTATTAAAGCCATCAGGAATTAAAACCCTTTCATTTTTTTAGGAACAAGAATCTAATGAAATGGTTAAGTCACTATTTCTCTCCACTGCTGAGATGAAAGGAGTAAAGAAGTGACACCGAGCAGACAATGACTGCTTAGACCCAAAGAAAAAAGTGAAGAAAGGAGAATCAGCAGTGGTACCTGCCAGGATCAGAGATGCTTTCAAAGTGTGTGATTTGAACATGTTAGGGTTTTTTTCCCCTCATTTTGTCTAAAATATATATACACTGGCAGTGGTCCTACAGTAATAAACTCTGATGGAGAAAACAGAGGCAAAACTCTGCTCTTTTTTGTGCTCAGCACTGACAATTTTGCTGGTGCAACTGCATAGAGCTGAATACTTCTGTTAGCCTCTTGGCCAGATCTAGCCAGCTGGCAGCTCCCTTTTGCCAAGCAAGCCTTTTGTGAAGACAAAAAAAGCTCGCTGCAAAAAGGGAAGCAGCGCAGAGCAAATCCTCGCTGCGAGACCACAGGCACGGGGAAGTGTTTTATTATTTTAGCCTCTCTACAAAGGGATCGGTGGGAAAGGCTCTCGATATGCATCTGGGCTCTGTGCTGCTTTTGTGTGATGGCCCCTGAGGGCTCTTCCTCTAAGCACCTGGATCAAAGCATCCCAGCTATGTCCACGGTTCTGGCCTTTCAAGCTCTTCCCAGTCACCTCCACACTGCCCCTTCCACCCTGCTCCTGACTCACCTACACTGCACTCATCTCTGGGTGTAGTGCCACTCTGACTACAGCGAAAGAGAAAAGGCTCCTAAAAAGAAGAGATGGAATCAGAAATTCAGGGGGTTGATTTTGACATATTCTATCTGCACCAGTACCTAGTAGGCAACAGAAGGGCAAATTCCTGCTACACTAAGCTTGTTTGAAAGCTTCAGACCTTAGAGTACAAATGATGTGCTGTTCCAGGTGTATGATGTAGAGGTGAGGCACCCTCTTCCCAGAGAGCCTGCCCTCTTCCAGGCCCAAACTCAGCTGGTCTCACCAGTCTCCATGGCACATCTTGCGTGTTGGGTCCATTCCTGGGCTTCTTAGTTCAAGAGAGATGTTGAGGTGCTGGAAGGTGTCCAGAGAAGGGCAACGAAGGTGGTGAGGGGCCTGGAGCACAGCCCTGTGAGGAGAGGCTGAGGGAGCTGGAGGTGTGCAGCCTGCAGAAGAGGAGGCTCAGGGCAGACCTCATTGCTGTCTACAACTACCTGAAGGGAGGCTGTAGCCAGGTGGGGTTGGGCTCTGCTGCCAGGCAAGCAGCACTAGAAGAAGGGGACACAGTCTGAAGCTGTGTCAGGGCAGGTCTAGGCTGGATGTCAGGAGGAAGTTGTTGTCAGAGAGAGTGATTGGCATTGGAATGGGCTGCCCAGGGAGGTGGTGGAGTCGCTGTCCCTGGAGGTGTTGAAGCAAAGCCTGGATGAGGCACTTAGTGCCATGGTCTGGTTGATTGGCCAGGGCTGGGTGCTAGGTTGGGCTGGATGAGCTTGGAGATCTCTTCCAGTTTGGTTGATTCTATGATCAGCAGGGCAGGACTACCAATACAAACTCCTGTTCTGGACACAAAGATGCCTCAGTCCCTTTGGGCTTGTCTTTCCTGGTAAGAAAACACAAGGGCTAAGCACTGTCCAAGCAGCAGGAAGAACGGCATGGGTGAGCATGCCAGCTTGCAGCAGAGGTTAGCTTATCTCACTTATCTCTTCTTCTCTGTCCTTGAACTGCTTAGAACTCAGCTGTGGTTGTTTCTTCTTTGCCTTTGAGTGTAATCCTGGCTCCAGCTGTCCTTTAGTTTCCAGGCATTATCAAATTCTTCCAAGCTTTCCATAATGAATCTTTTAACACTGTGTCTAAGAGGTGCAGGGAAGTCTGTTCAGACCCTGAGAGTCCTGACAGGTTTCCATTACTGAGCCAGGTGAAAGTCTGTGTAACCCCTTAGCTTTTAGCCACAGAAATCAGATCCTGAAGCAGAATGGATAATCAGTCACTCAATTTGCAGCCCTATTGTGATGGTTTGGGTGTTCCCTGCCCCCGCCCCCCACCTTGGAAATCACCCAGACTAGATTCAGCAGCTCTGGAAATTGAATGAAGTTTGTATTTACAGCTTAGCACAATGTACAAGCAGATAGTTACAGTATATACAGATATAGACAGAAATAGACAAGGTAAAAGGTAATACAGACACACAACAGCCCTCCCAGAAACCTGAATCCCCAGGAGGGGCTCCCAAATGCCCTTCCACCTTCTCCCACTCCCCTACCTTACCCTAGACATTGCCTTGTGTCCCAAAGAAGAATGGAGGTCGCCCATGGGGGTTAGGAAGCATCAGAGAGATGGAGGGTGAGGTTAGAGAGAAATGCAGCCCAGAGCTCAAAGAGTGACTCCCTTATCTATGTTTATACTCTTGTTCTTATACATCTCAGCAAGCCTATGAGTGAAGCAGACATCATCATTGTTTCTCTTTCACAGCCTGTAATCTAGTTCTTCTCATCAAAACATTCTAAGTAGCTTCAAACTAGCACAGCTATCTAAGTCCCAACACCTCTTGCACACATCCTTACAGTGAGATCAGATTGCCTAGAGAGTCCAGGACAGCCCTGCAAAAGGTAAGAGTCCAGCTCGAGGACTGAAGAATGAGCTGGAGAAGCTGCAGTGGCACACCTGCAGCACAGGCACTTTTGGAAGGAGCCAGTATGAACACGAAGGTTGTTTTGTGCTGGAACCTTGCCCTGGTCTCCACTTACTGTAATCACCTCCTGCTCACAAGCACAGACCTGAAGCATGCCATCAGGTGCCCACTTGGAGGGCCTGCTAGCCAGCACAACCGCTTGGGTAGCTCCATGGCAGCCAAGTGGCAGGCATGTGGCAGAGCCCTTGCCAAAGCTGCAATGGATGAGGACTTGTGGGAGTATTTCAGGCGGGAAGCTGGTAGGTGAACCCAGATTACCCCCTCTTACCCTGGCTCTCCAGCACGCCTGATGTGCAGCGAAGCAGCTGAAATGAGAGGAGACAGCTCTGACCTGGGGCAACGGAGGAGCACGTGTGCATGTGAGAGGCTGCCAGGTCGCAGCTGCCCGCGCTGTGGGCAGTGCCCACGCCATGGAGTGCTGGCGGCAAAGCTGCTGCCTGGTGCCAGGGAAGCCAGGCTGCTGCTCCTGCACTGACCCCTCTGAGGGCAACCACAGTGGGGCCTCTCCCAGCTGCATTGTCCCAGCTCCAAAAGGAGCTGTCAGTATTACTCTGTGGCCTGATCCTCCACCAGCGCCTTCTTGCATGTTTGCCTTTGCTTTTATCTTTATAACCCTTGGCTGCTGCTCTGCAACAGCTATGGTTTGAAACGGGGATCATAGTGTCATAAAATCATTGAATCAAACAGGTTGGAAGAGACCTCCAAGCTCAGTCAGCCCAACCTAGCCCCCAGCCCTAGCCAATCAACCAGACCATGGCACTAAGTGCCCCAGCCAGGCTTTGCTTCAACACCTCCAGGCACAGCCACTCCACCACCTCCCTGGGCAGCCCATTCCAATGCCAATCACTCTCTCTGACAACAACTTCCTCCTCACATCCAGCCTAGACCTCCCCTGCCACAACTTGGGATTCTGTCCCCTTATTCTCTTGCTGCTTGCCTGGCAGAAGAGCCCAACCCCATCTGGCTACAGCCTCCCTTCAGGTACTTGTAGAGAGCAATGAGGTCTGCCCAGAGCCTCCTCTTCTGCAGGCTGCACACCCCCAGCTCCCTCAGCCTCTCCTCATCGTATAGCTCAGAGCCTCATCCAATGTGACCTTGAATATTTCTAGGGGTGGGGTTTCCATTACCTCTCTGGGCAGCCTGTTCCAGTGTTTGACCACACTCATTGTAAAAAATGTCTTCCTGTTAGTTTAAATCCATTATTCCTTCTTCTATCACAACAGACCCTCCCAGAAAGACTGTTCCCATCTTAGATGTGCCCTTTAAGTATTGAAGGGCTACAACAAGGTCTCCACGAGCCTTGTCTTCTCTTTTTGACACAGCTTTCTCCTGTGAGAAGTCAGTCATTAACAAGGGCAAACCACTTCTGTTGAACTCACAGCACCTCAAACTGGGAATGTGATTTGTAACTGATTTATGTCTTTTGGTAGCAGGGCAAAGGCAACTTAAGCGTCAAACAAAAGCAGATTCTGCTTGCTAGCTTTGTTGTCTGCTCTTCTGGGAGCACAATAGCAAGATCTAAGAGCAAGGAGATTCAGCAATCTTGTGTTCATGGAAGTAAAAATTCTCTTACCATCTATTACATGTGATTTCACAATCCTCTTAGTCCTGCCATGTGGACAGGGTATGATGCTGACTCCTCTGCTCCTTTCTATTCCAAATAACAGTGTTTTGGTTGGCTCTGCTTCCTGTCCTCCTATCTTACTTGGGGAGAGAAATGTCCTCCCATGGGGGTGTGCACTTCAAATCATTTTCGTTGCCTGGTTAGGGACTTAGAATCATAGAATCAGTGAGCGTTGGAAGGGACCACAAGGATCAGCCAGTTCCAACCCCCCTGCCATGCCCAGGGACACCCTACCCTACCCTCATTCCAGAGGCTGTGGGCAGTGAAGGACGTGTCCAGAGAAGGGCAATGAAGCTGGTGAAAGGCCTGGAACACAAACCCTATCAGGAGAGGCTGAGGGAGCTGGGGGTGTGCAGCCTGCAGGAGAGGAGGCTCAGGGCAGACCTCATTGCTGTCTGCAGCTCCCTGAAGGGAGGCTGTAGCCAGGTGGGGTTGGGCTCTGCTCCCAGGCAAGCAGCTACAGAACAAGGGGACACAGTCTCAAGCTGTGCTGGGGGAAGTATAGGCTGGATGTTAGGAGGAAGTTGTTGTCAGAGAGAGTGATTGGCATTGGAATGGGCTGCCCAGGGAGGTGGTGGAGTCACCATCCCTGGGGGTGTTCAAGACAAGACTGGATGAGGCACTTAGTGCCATGGTCTAGATGACTGGATAGGGCTGGGTGCTAGGTTGAACTGGATGATCTTGGAGGTCTCTTCCAACCTGGTTGATTCTATGATTCTATGATTCATCCAGCCTGGCCTTAAACACCTTCAGGCATGAGGCCTCAACCACCTCCCTGTGCAACCCATTCCAGCCTCTCACCACTCTCATGCTCAACAGCTTCCTCCTCACCTCCAGCCTGAACCTACCCATCTCCAGCTTTGCTCCATTCCCCCCAGTCCTGTCACTCCCTGAGAGCCTGAAAAGTCCTTCCCCAGCTTTTTTGTAGACCCCTTCAGATAGTTATTTGCCTACTCATAGTATCATAGAATCTACCAAGTTGGTTGATTCTGCTGCTAGACATGACTGCCATAGAACATAAAGGGGGGTTTGGCAGGAGTCATTATTGCTAATCACTGACATTCATGCTGGGCAGAGACAAGAGTGTTTGACTGCAGAGGAGTGCCCCTGAGCAAGGTGCTGCCCATCAACAACCCATGAGAGTGCCCAGTGTTGAACACAGGCAGAGCCCAGCACAAGGCCTCTGCTTTGGGAACAAGTGAGGCAGAATGCAGCACATTTCCCCCCTGTCTCCTCTGTACAGAGAATCATAGAATCATGGAATCATGGAACCATGGAGTCATGGAATCATAAAATCATAATCATGGAACCATGGAATCATAGAATCATAGAATCATGGAATCAGAATCATGGAATCATGGAATTGTAAAATCATAATCATGGAATAATGGAATAATGGAATCATGGAATCATAAAATCATAATCATGGAATAATGAGATAATGGAATCCTGGAATCATGGAAGCATAGAATCATGGAATAATGGAATCATGGAATCATGGAATCATGGAATCATAATCATGGAATAACGGAATAATGGAATCATGGAATCATGGAAGCATAGAATCATGGAATCACGGAATCACAGAATCATAGAATCATAATCATGGAATCATGGAATCATAAAATCATAATCATGGAATAATAGAATAATGGAATCATGGAATCATGGAATCACAGAATCATAGAATCATAATCATGGAATCATGGAATCATGAAATCATAATCATGGAATAATGGAATAATGGAATCATGGAATCATGGAATCACAGAATCATAGAATCATAATCATGGAATCATGGAATCATAAAATCATAATCATGGAATAATGGAATAATGGAATCATGGAATCATGGAAGCATGGAATCACGGAATCACAGAATCATAGAATCATAATCATGGAATCATGGAATCATAAAATCATAATCATGGAATAATAGAATAATGGAATCATGGAATCATGGAATCACAGAATCATAGAATCAGAATCATGGAATCATGGAATCATGGAATCCTAAAATCATAATCATGGAATTATGGAATAATGGAACCATGGAATCATGGAATCCTAGCATCATGGAATCATGGAATCACAGAATCATAGAATCATAATCATGGAATCATGGAATCATAGAATCAGAATCATGGAATCATAGAATCACAGAATCATAGAATCAACCAGGTTGGAAGAGACCTCCAAGCTCAGCCAGGCCAACCTAGCACCCAGCCCTGTCCAATCAACCAGACCATGGCACTAAGTGCCTCATCCAGGCTTTGCTTCAACACCTCCAGTGACGGCCACTCCACCACCTCCCAGGGCAGCCAAACTACAAGACCAGTAACATCTTGCTCCAGCCACTCCCTCAGAAGGCAAGAAAGTGCCATGACAGGTATCACAGATCCCGTTTCAGTGCATCACTCCTTGCAAGGTTTGGAGTAACATCTACCCTCTAGATGTAACCCCAGGAAAAGGAGCAAGTACCACAGTGAGTAGTCACTACGTGACTATATTTCGTTTCGTTGGACATAGGAGAATGTTTCTAGCACCGTTTTTGAACCCTTTCCTAAAGCACCTAGCATGCTGCTTAGATTTTGCCCACACAGGCATACCCCCCTGGGTAGGAGAGTTTTACTTACAGCAGGAAAATTGCTGTGTGGCTGTGATTTAAATTCTTTGCTGCCAATCACGACAGCAAAAGAAGAGGAACAGCATTCGGTGTCGCGTCAGGGGTTTTGCAGCACAGTGCCTACTGCAGTCAGAGAGGTGTGCGCCGCTCCTCTCCTGGCGCTGCCGGTTCTCGCCAGCCAGGCTCACTCTCCCACCCTCTGGTTTGCTTTCAGCTGCTGCTTCCATCAGATGGTCCTCCAGGATGCAAAGAGCGTTTTAAAAGGTGGAGTTAGACCACACCCCACGGAACATCCACCCCCCTGGACACATATTTCAAAACAGGGAAAGGTATTTGTTAGGATTTTTGCATTTACCTCTCCCCGTTACTTTATTTGAAGTTGCTCAGATTTTGCCTTTTTGTTTTTTCTTTTGCTTTTCCTTTGTATTTTTCTTTTTTTCTTCTTCTTTTTCTATTTTTCTTTTTCTTTTTCCTTTTTCTTTTTCTTTTTCTTTTTCTTTTTCTTTTTCTTTTTCTTTGTATTTTTTTTTCTTTTTCTTTACCTTTTTCTTTTTCTTTTTCTTTGTATTTTTCTTTTTCTTTTTCTTTTTCTTTTTCTTTTTCTTTTTCTTTTTCTTTTTCTTTTTCTTTTTCCTTTTCTTGTTCTTCTTCTTTTTCCTTTTCTTTTTCCTTTTCTTTTCTTTTTCTCTTTCTTTTTCTTTTT
>WAAF01000481.1:1601-18716 GCA_013400475.1 Tricholaema leucomelas
CATCCATTTAGACCAGGTTGCATCAGTGGCATGATGCGGTGATGAACCTTTGCCTTTGAACATCCAGTTTAGAACTGGCAATCTAGGAGCTAAAAGCAATTGTGAGTCAGTTCCAATCACTTGAGAAGCTGCTTTCACTCCTTTATAGGCTGCTAGTATCTCTTTCTCAGTTGGGGTGTAATTTGCCTCTGAACCTCTGTAGCTACAACACCAGAAATCAAGTGGATGACCACGTGTCTCATTTGGAGCTCTCTGCCAAAGACTCCAAGTTGGACCATTGTCACTGGCAGCCGTGTACAGAATGTTTTTAATGTCTGGACCATATCGCAGAGGTCCCAAGCCCACTGCATGGACTGCTTCTCTCTTGATCTGATCAAAGGCTGCTTGCTGTTCAGGTCTCCACTTGAAATTGTTTCTCTTATGAGTCACATCGTGCAGAGGTTTGAAAATGTGACTGAATACAGGAATGCGTAGTCTCCAAAATCCCACTGCACTGGTGTGTGTGTGGGAGGGTGGTTTTTTGTTTGTTTGTTTTGGTTGTTTTTTTTCCCCAGTCTTTCAGGCACTACTCACTGCTCTTACACTGGAATGAGGTTCTTGCACTAATGGGCATTTAAATTTCACATGGTTCCCTAGCTGTACTGCCCAGCCATGTCACTTTCCTAGCAGCCATGCTGAGGACAGCCCTCACTGGTCCTGCCCCTTCCCTGGGGTTCTTCTGCCCACAGAAAGCCCCCAGGTATGCCCATAAAACCCGAGCAAACCAAATCTAAAGCACACCTCAGCTAGCCATTCCCCTGACTTTCCCACCACTGCTTTTGTGCTGGATTGAGGGTCTCGCACTAATGGGCATTTAAATTTCTCACAGTCCCCTGGCTACACCCCCGCAGCTATGTCACTTCCTGAGCAGGAGCACTGAGGACAGCTCTGGCCGGTCCTGCCCTTTCCCTAGGGTTTTTTTGCTTCTAGATGCCCATCTAAGATCAGTGCCAGCCAGACCTGCAATCTGTGCATCTCAGGAGTGTTGCTGGTCAGTTGGTTAGGGTAAGTGTAACCTTCTCTTTGATCAATTGTGTTACTTGATATTCTTTACCATATCTTTTTCAGCACTGTAGTTTCCAGTATATCTCTCTTTTAACAATTTTAGCATTTGAGCTATAATAAAGTGTTGAAACCGTACCCAGAGAGGGGTACATGTGTGTTGTGTTTGTGCTTCCTGGATCCCAAAGAACCCACTGGAAAAAAATGTAGCACAGAGGGGAAGATAGGGCATCTTTAGGTGAAGATGTTTCTTCAGATGCTTCTTTCAGATTTACTTCATATTTTTACCTAAAGCAGTTTAATGTAAACCACCCACTGTCAAAGCAAACACTCCAGCCCCTAGATTTGTAAACAGTGCCACCTATGCTGATTTGTGGCGAAGCAGAGAAATTAATTGGTGTGAGATAATATTTATAAAAATATATATTTATCAACTTCAATATTCTGAACTGTCACCACCCCCAACCACTGTATATTAATATAAAATGGATCTACATGGTCAGAGAAGACAGTCTAGGATTAATACCACATTATAACTTATTATAACTATATTATAATAACTAGCATTCAAACTATAAATAAAAAGAGGAGTTTTCCCCATGGCTCAATGCTGCTTGGGGTCTATATACTATTTGCCTAGCAGAGTGCTAGGCAATATCAGGAAGCACCAGAAATTACAGAGGCATTTAAGCATTTACTCACAATTCTGATTAATTATCAATAATCACCCTCTGGGGCTACATCACAGCCTATTACTAGTGCCCAACCTGCAGGGGAGCTTTGCACGTGGACTTTGAGGCTGGAATCCTCCCAGCTTCAGGGGAAAGGAGGCCCAGATGGCCCCGGCCACTGAGCCTACCTGTTCTTTGTTATTCCCTCCCACTAAAATGACATCAATGTAATGGTAGACACTGACATCTTTAGGTATCTGGATGGTGTTTAGCAGTGTTGCCAGTGTGTTGTGTGCTATGATGGCACTGTATTTGTATCCCTGTGGAAGGCTGTTAAAAGTGTATTGAATACCTTGCTACGTGAAGGCGAACTGTGCCTTGTCCTCCTCCCTCAGCGGTACCATGAAGAACATATCTTTCAGGTCCAGGGTGGCCATTCAGGTGTNTGTGCCTTGTCCTCCTCCCTCAGCGGTACCATGAAGAACATATCTTTCAGGTCCAGGGTGGCCATTCAGGTGTGAGATGCTGCCTGAATTGCTGTCACTGTGAAGGTTAAACTAGGAATTGCTGTAGTGAGAGGGAGAGTATTACTGTTAAGTCTCCTGAAATCGATAGTAAGCCTCCACCGCCCATCTGGCTTGGGGACTGGCCAGACGGGTGAATTGTATGGGGAATGAGTTCTTGTGATTATTTTTCTTTTCTCCAGGTCAGCAATCACCTCTGTAATGCCTTGCCTGGCTGCTGCTGGCAAGGAGTATTGTGCAACACAAGTTATACTTGATTTTGGCAATGGGGGGGCAGTTTGCAAAGGGCAGATCTGAGCTAGCTTCACTCCCTTTGCCCTCACCCCGTAAGAGCCAAAGCTCCATAGTGTGCCGTCAGGAAGATGCCATCTCTTACCAGCCAGGACATCGAATCCCAGGATATTCTCTGGATAAGAGCTTAAGGCAACTTCCACTATGGTGCTCCGTTTGTCACCTGGTAGCCACAGCCTTGTTTTAGCCAGGTGACAGGTGTCAGGCAGTCCAGTGACACCCAACATTTTTACCTTTTTCCTTGATGGCAGGATTCTTAGGCATTTAGCCAGTTGCACATTCATCACAGTAATTTGTGCACCTGTATCTATGCGGAATTTGACAGCTGTTCTATCTGGTCCTGTGGGGATCATGACAAAAGGTTCTGGGTTATCAGACCATTGGCAGGCATAGACAAAGCGATGAATGAGGCCTGGAGCACTCACTGCTGTACCTAGTTTTTTGATTTGTTCCTAATACCCTTCTGGCCAGGAACAAAAGGGTTGTCTGTTTGGTCTGGGGAAGCATAATGATACAGCACTTATTCACTGACAGCATGATATCAGATCTTGATTCTGGAAGTCCTATCAAAGTTCACTGACTCATTTGAGTATTTTTTTTTTCCATTTCTGTCTTTTTAATCCCCCTGCAGTTTACTGAAGCACAGTTACTTTCCATATTATGCTCATGAGGGGAAGTGGGGGTGGGGGGGTGGTAGGGAAAGGATATACACTTTATACAGGACAGTCAGCAGTTACTTAGAAATAAGGAGAATATCAGAGTGCAGGTAACATTACCTACAATTGTGAATAGCACTCGCACAAACAGGAAGTAGAGGCTTGGTATTTTCCCAGTCACTTATACTTTGAGTTATGAACTCTTTCAGTAAAATTAATGCATTTTTTTAAACTTATATGCCTTGTTTATTGACCTCTTAAAGCTTTCTAATTTTATTCACTTGGAACAAAACACTGAAATTGCTTCATTTGAGATATACTTTCTCCTTTCTGTCTGTCTCTAATTGTTGTTACAGTACAAACAGCACAGAAAATAAACAACATGGCTTAGATTTTTTTCCGAAAGTCCTTCTCTGTACCAGCCTACTGTCTTTCCTTTTGGCACTGAGTCATTAAGGACATGTTTTGTCTCCATTGTTTTACAGTAAATGTTCCTAATTTTCCAGCATACCTCTTAGTAGGTTTCATTCCCATGAATTGCTAATGTTTAACTGTTGTCTTTCAAGGCTTTCCAAAGCAACCCAAATTGGCCTTGGGGTGTACTACAATGAAAGTAATGGTAAGGCTTGAGAAAGAATTGTATGTAAGAGGAATATTTAAAATAAAAATCAAAGCTCTGACCAAATTCCTTTAGGGCAGCATGCCTTAATGCATCGCTATTTAGCAAGCACAGATGCAGCCAAAAAAAAAATTAAAGAAATTGGGAGTTGAGGTTCAAGAAGCTTTACATATATGGATGACAGGCTATAAAACTGAATCTAATTTCAACATGTCCCACTGCAATAGTATCTTTCTATCTTTCTGCAGAGTAGAACAAACTGTAGTAAAGGAGGAGAGGTCACAGAGAGAGCAGCCTTATACTGACTCTATTGTGAAGAACACAAATCCTATGAGATTTCAAGCCTCTGACTCTCTCTGTTCCACACATCATTGGGAAGGAACAGAATGAATAACCATCAGGAAAAGGTTAATAACAGGTTTCAAAACTCCATCAAGTCAAAATCAGAAGTTGAGCAAAGTAGACATGAAAAACAGAGATAAAGGCAAGCACATTCAGGAACTGACACAATAGGAGTGTATTTCTGAAGCTGATTCAGCTAAGAAAATACCAACTTGACTGCTTTCTGAAATACATATATTCACTCTAGGGTTCTTTTATCATTCAAATGAATATGAAGGTAGAGAAACAAAGTATGTCTATGCACATCTGCACTCAAAGAAAAGGGAGATTCCTTGATATTAATGCATTAAGCTATGCTAGGTAACATAATGTTCCATGATCACATAATGAAAGTGTATTTAGAAAAGGCATAGGGAAAAGGGAAGAATACAACTAGCTGATAGAACGTTAAATGAGAAGAAATTCTCTGCTGGCAGAAATTGGCACTATGCCTGATACCTCAATGAAGCTGAAACAATCTATAGAGAACTTGATGTTGAATAACCCAAATTTAATTCTGCTGAAAATTCTATTGGCCTTTTACATTTTATCCATAAATTTAAAATATTAGAAACCTGAAATAAGTGAAGCAAAACATGTGCAGACAACTTTGAAGATGCCATATTGTAAGTTTTAATACAATGAAAATATACAAAGATCTATTTTCTATAAAAAATAAATTTTAAAAAAAAAACACGTTTTTGATTGTGGGCTAAGGAAACATGCTGTGTTGGTAATTTTGAACTGGGAATAGCCATGCCTTTTTCTGTTTTGACAAATTCACAGAATCAAATCTAGTCTTCCTTCTGCCTTCTCATGCCATGGGAAGCAAATATGGTTAGATTGTCTGCCTTCTAATGATTTTTTTTGTAGGAAGTTCTGTTGGTTTCATGATAAAGTAAAGAAAGGGAAAGAGAATGGGATATGAAGAAAGTAGCAAAGAAAGGAAAGAACATCAATGTGTAAGAGTTAGAGGGATTTAAATTTCTGTAAAAGACTATCAAGAGACAGATGGCAGTCAGACACTGCTATAAGTAGAACAGTATCAGTCATAAGAACAGAAGTTGCAAGGTCATGAGCAAAGTATACAGGTTCTTGGAAGAAAAGAGAGACAGACCTTACCCATATTGTCCTTTTCAGAAGGAACTCAATACTCAAAGAGATCAGAGAACTACAACAGGGTCTCAAAACTGGTAAAGTCAACTGCCATTGTTTCTATTCTTTTGGTTTTTTTCACCAGGAAAATAACTTCCAATGTACTAATTACCATCCACTGATTTCCAGTCCTGATCAGTTCTTACTTTCTAAAGCACAATCTAAAAAAGCATTCCCTGATTGCATCATTTAATTGCCCTTCAGTATGCAATCCATCCTCCTTTCAAAATTTTCCTTCAATATTTATTTTCTTCAGCTGATCAGAATGTTTAACATATCTTAATTTACTCTCCACAAATGAACAACAAAAAGTAGGTCTTCAAGGCACAATTACTAAAATGCTCTTGTTGTGTAAATTCACAAAAAAAATCTCCAAACTACCACTCCAACTTGTACCAGGATTATATCTGTCATCTTTTTCCTTTATAGCTATTGTAAAATGACAAAAAGACATAACACCAACCAAATCTTTATTCACAATTCAAGTCATATAGCCAGGTGTACAAAATCACCAACTATTCATTTGTAGGCAAAATTAAATGAGATTTTGGTGTAAGCAGAATAAATTTCAAAAGCATTCCCAGAAAGCTGAGGCTGGCACACCAAGTAGTGGAATAACAACAGCAATAGTATATAAGAGAGTAAAGCTCACTATGGTAGAGCTATTTATGTAAAACTTGTTTCCTATTGAAAACTTTAATGAGCAAAATTTCATGGTCAGTGACATTGTTGAGGTCAGACTGGCCTTAAAATCTATTAGCCCAATCTCTTAAAGATCATTACTGAACTTTTGTTCCATACTGCTGTTCATTACTTAGTAGCAGCCTTTGCAAGGAGGGTTTCAATTTATATTTTGAGCAGTATTTTCAGTTTGTATGTTGAGAACTATAGTCAGCACTCACAATCTAATGAGCTCTAATGAGAAGCTACTGGATTAAAGAGCCTCATTATGCTATCATGGCACAAAACCATGAACATGTACCTACTGCCTAACGAAAGGTAGCAAAACTGAGACAGAAGTACAGCCACCTAAAATTCGATTGTACAGATACAACTGCACAGGCTTTTTAAAGATAATTTATAGCTAAAACTTCCCAATTCTAATATCTAACATGTGAGTTAATGTCACTGCTTTGTTCTCTCGTTGCCTGCATTCTCCACCATGTGTTGCTGCCAGTAATCTGACAAATGCAACAACGCACACTTAGGATTGAAGCAGATGCTCTTTATTCCAGATCAGTGCAAGCGTAAGATCCATGCAGGACAAAGGACCTAAAACAAAGGACCAAAAAAGCCCTTATCCCCTCACGGTGACTCCTTTTATCCCATCATGCAAATGATGCATTAACATAATTGAGACGAGTACAGCCCCGTCTTTAACATATATCATGTCATGTTTTGCCCCTGGGCCAGGTGTTCCACTGTCTTTCTTCCCCCATGGGAGGCATCCTGAAGCCGTGGGAATGAAAGTTGAATGCTTATACACAGCTCATAATTTTTCTCACTTACATTGGATTCCCACAAGTTAACAACCTCCATGATTAAACTGGAATCCTGGAAACCTATGGTCCTTGATATCTGCAGTCGCGGGAAGCCAGTGGAGGTGGGAGGATCAGGGTACTGACAAGAGGACTCGATATGAGCTAGCTGAAAGTAATACGCTTTATTGAGGCAATACAGTGGCTTATATGGTACTTGGAAGAGGCATGCACAACTAACTTAGTTTGAGATTGGTACAAGTGGAAAGTACAGATTGGCTCAAGGTTATGTGTGAAACACAGATAGGTCAGTCTGTGTCAACAATCTGTGGTGTCCGTCCCTTGCAGCTGGCAGGCTCTGCCTCCCGCAGCTGTGTGTGGAGGGGTGCCACCTGCTGCCTGGTATCCTGAGTCCAAGACGGGCTCAAGGACACTTCGCAGCACGAGTTTGCCTATTGCTTACCAGCTCATGTCCTGTTAGCAAGAAAATTCTCCCACAGATACCCATGGCAAGCATAACCTGTTATAACACATCTTATTTGGACATAGTTTATCCAGCTCTTACCACCAATTTTCTTTTGAAGTTTGCATATATTATATGTCTCTAAAACATTCAAATCTCACCACATCTTATATCTAAATGGTGATTTAACCGAATAGGAACCAACAAATGAAAGATCATCACATCTCTTTAACCCAGCGTTATTTTTAAATTGAAAATGCTGTCTGTCCAATGATTGTGCCAATGGAACTTACATTCATTTACACAAATACAGAAACATTTTTCTCTGCTTTCACATAGGTCATAGCATATCTGGAAACAGTTATCAAATCCTTGTCAAAATGTGAAGTTCCCACTACTCTGTTTAGTCCTTTCTACTTTGGCCTTTGTGGCTTTTTACAAAAGGTTACTATGAATCTTTTCAACCTGATTGTGAAATAAATAAAATAAAAAGTGACAGATAGCTTCAATTAAAAAGGAACTTGAAACCAAGCAAACAACAATAGTGGTTGCAATTTGTTTGGGCAAGAATCAGTTTGTCTTCATTTAGAGAAACTCCTTTTAATCATGAAAAACTTGCGGACATTACACCTACTTTCACAATTTAATGGAAACCATATGTCAGTAGAAAATCATTTGTAACTTAACCTGAGTTTCAGGATTGCTCTGCTGGTTTAGTTGAATCAGGTGAAAAATACTGCATATATTCTTTATAAACGAGGTTGATAAATCTCCATAAAATGTAGAGATCATCTTATCTTACTGTAAAATGTCTTAAGATCATAAAGCATTCCCCATCACTGCTGTGATTAATTGCATCTGGAGGAGAGGGAGGAAGGTGCATACATCTTGCTACCATCCAAATAAACAACAGTGATACAGACAAGTAAAACTTCTAGCAGATGAAAATAAAGTTGTGGGAGGCTGGAGTCACAGGGAGAAAGATAGATTCTCCAGGTGGTGCTCTCTCCATCATTTGGAAAGGCCTTGCTCAGAGCTGATGTACAAGATCCTACTGACAACTGACATGGGTGTGTGATGGCTCAGAACATTACAAATTATCAGCATCAATATGCCCACAGCAACAAAAGAAAAAATCAGTCACTCCCAACCTGCTTCTGTCAATGGAGTAAAGACTATTGTGAAAATTGTAAAATGATATTGATATTGAAAGAGGATCTAGGAAGACACAGCTGAAACTATCTCTGGAATCCGGACAGAGAGACTATGCCTAGGCAATGCCAACAACCTTGTAGAATATGCAATTACACAGTTATGTTGTCTAATGAAAAATAACAAACCAACAAACCAAGACCAAACACCACCAGGCAAAAATCTTAGGTCAATGCTACTACCATTAGATGGCAAGTTCAGAATCATTGCCACTGGAACCTGCAAGAAAAAAAGCAAATACAATAAGAGAAGAAAGAGTTCAACAGACCTCATTGGAACACCAGCACAGATCCTATGGCAGGCAAACTGTTCATCATAGATTACTTCAATGTGTTGCTTTGGCAGCTGACATCTGGTGTACTGCAATTGATCACAACGAAGCTGGCAAGATAAAAAACAGTGAACTTATGTTGTTCAGTAATTCACTGGATTATAAGAAAGAGATTGTACCCATCACCAGTCTGACAAATCATGTTGGGAGCATCAATATTTATAGGCAGGTGGATTTCACTGTGAGTGACTTCGTGTTTCAGATCAAGACACAGCACCATATAATAAAATCTACAGGAAATTATCTACAATTCTAGTCTTGACATGACTGTCAACATGAGTGCATTGTTGCTGTCACAAAAATGTTGCCAATTTTAATCTGCATATCTATGGAGAAAGCTCACCAACTGGAAAGTATTTTTACACAGGGAAACCATGTTGGGTTTTTGTTTTGTTTTGTTTTGTTTCTGTGTTGGATTTTTTTTTTTTCACTAGCACACATCTCCACAGAGCAGAACATGTTGTTTATAAAGATGCATGGCATACTTTCCCAGAGAGATCAAACCTCCTGGAAAAAAAAATAAGTGTAATGGATTTACAGTGGTACATTTTGAAGCTGAGCAGTGTTGACTTCAAGAACAGCTACTTTCAAGATTAAATTTGACACTGATATAAAATAGGAAAATGTCAATATAATCATCACACATATAACCTCCTCTACAGAAAGAAACAACATAATAAAATTGTCACTAATGACACACTGTAAGCATAGCTGCTGCAGAAGGATGTAATGGAAATCATAGCTGAACCTTATGACAAAATCTAATGTTGTTTGTCTAGCCAAGGTAACCTATGTATTGGAGAGTATCTCTCTCACCTTCCTGGTTCACTGTCTTGTAAACCACTTTACTTGTGTATGTCAATCATCTAGCTAGCTAGCTAGCTAGCTATATCTGTGTGTGCATATGATGGCTGTTTTATATTCTGTGATTTGATGTGCTGTGTCTGAAATCTTCAGTGACCTTGTCATCTCATTCTCAGTAATCTAACCAGTTTATTTGTGCAAGCTTATTCTTCCATGCTATAAAAAAATACCTCCTACAAGAAAAAATAATCTGGCTTGATGTAACTGGGAGGAATGTGGCAAAAGAAAAAAAAATCAAGGCAGGTTTAGTGATGATCAGTTCGGTTGTTGTCTAAATTTCAGCACAGCCTGTTCAGTTTACAGACTTTGTGATATGATATTACTATCATAAATTTATCCACAAGGAAAACATTTAAAAAAAATCTGTTTCTATTCTTAAAGAAATAATATGTTAGTGTAATGGGTTAGAATGGGTCTCTTCCCTGATAAAGTAAATTCACTACAGCTCAGAATTTGGAAAGTCAGGGAAAAATAATTGTATTTTTTTTTACTGTTTAAACTAAATATAACAGTATAAGGCGACTAAACTACTGCAGAACATTATAACCTTAAAGAAGATGGGGATGGGATCAAGCAGCAGTGAAGCAGCAAAGCAGCAACCAAAACAGTGGTGGAAGGAGACAGCAGCAGATGCCGCAGAAGCAGCAAGGGGCAGATCCAAGAATGTTCACCTCTCTACTCAGAGACTCCAATACTCTCCTGCTTTTAGGTTTCTCTGTTCCAAATTTCCTTTAATGTCTGAGCCAGAAATCTAGTTCAAACCACCACATTTTGCAAAGTTATCCAAGTGATCTCAGAATTGAAAATGAAAGTAGCTTCACTGTGTACTTCTTCAATATGTCTGAAAGAGCTGCAGGAATAAAAAGATTTTCAGGTAAAAAAACTTTATTTGGTCATTACCTAAAGACAGATGTTAAGTTAATCATCTCCAGTTTCACAATTATTTTTTTCGTATTTATAGAGAAAATGTGATATAATATCAAGCATAAGGTGATACATCAGAATCTTTGAAACATGTTATTACATTTCAGTCCTGTGTTTTACCTCCATCTTCTTTTTTAAAAGAAAAACAAATCCCAGGATCCAATAAGAAAAACACAATGTGCAAATTAACGAATTTCAGATTTAAAATATAGGTGACTAGACATAATTTCCTGTTTAAAAGTGCATAGCATGGCCACCCAGCCTAGAACAGCCTAAACTTTCATGTTGTGAGTCAAGGCTTTGTTTAGATTCATAATCACTATGGAAGAGACCTCTTGTATAGGAAGCCACTGGTAGGATCCTTAGCTCACTTTAAAACACCATTCTACAGCCATTAACTACCCTTGTGAACCACTAATTTAAATAACAATTAATTAATTTTTAAAATTAATATGGAGCTATCATGCAAGTAGAAAGATTGAGTCATTTTTTCTAATTTTGTTGTTGTTATTTTGGGTTGGAGGTTTTTTTGCTTGCTTGTTTGTGGTTTGTTTTTGGCTTAGTTTGGGGGTTGGGTTTTGGTTTGTTTTTTTTTCTTTCTTTTCATAATAATCCTGAAAAAACCCTATGATCCAGAACAAAGGAAGCACATTTCAGGTGTTTGGTAATATAAAAGTTTAGAAACTGAATGCAGTTAACAATTTTCCTTGTATATAAATTAAGACAAGTATCTGAAATGGTGTATTTTCTGTAGAAAAGTTAAACATTAACTCAAGATACTCCACTTGAAACAGATAAAAAGAGTGGGGAAAGGCAAAAAGAAAATAAAAAAATGTTCATTCACTGGGTGACATGGATTACAAAAGGGTTTTTTCTGTTTTGTTTTTGTTTGGTTTGGGTTTTTTTGTTTGTTTGTTTGCTTTGTTGGATCTTTTTCCATTTCTGCAATCTGTAAGTCAAAAACTAGTTTTCCTGGTCTTGTTTCAATTCATTGACAGGGTGAGAAATAACTCGTCGATTTCCTGGTTTGATGATACTTCCAGTCAGATTACTGCCAGGGATTCAAAAGCAGGTTCAACTGGTCAGGAATTCAGTATTTTCTTTTTTACAAGATTAGAGTATTATCTTTAATTACACTTTTAATCTAGGCATGAAAATTAGTATTTAATAGTAGTTAAATAACACAGCTTACAGTGTCGTGAGTGATATACTCACAGTACAATTTGCACAGGCAAATAGATATTCAGATAATAAATAACTGTCAGAACATTTGGTAGCACTACATGTCACAATCCTCCTGAATGGCTGTTGTGGAGGGTCTGTAGGCCCCAAAATAGGCTTATTTTATGCCTTACTTTGCCTTCCCTTGCCCAGACATGTTTTCCTCCCCAAACCAGGGGTAAACACATTAAATGGGTAAACAAGCACAATAGGGACACAATAGGCCTGGTGCCCCAAAGTCTGGCCTGCCTAAGGTCCAGGTTGTAAACAAGTTATATAAAGTGGTTGTAAACATGTTGCACAAGCCCACACTGTCAGCGTGTGGCCCACCTATGCTCTCCCCATATTTGGAGGTACTAGACAAGTGATTTAGCTTACTATGGTATTGTTTGGCTAACTGCCAAACCCTGACTGCCAAACCCTGATTGGTCATTGTATGGCCAAAGGGCTATTCATCTCAGCCCACAGTTCATAAATACAGGCACACAGGTAAACAATGTACTTCTGATTGCTTCTGCATGATTCTGCTTCTGCATGCTCTAGCTTCTCTTAGCTCTAGCCTCTGCTCTGACTCCATTGCAGCAGCTTCACCTGCTTGCACTCGCTTCACCAATGTGCTCACACTCACGCTTAGGCCCTGTGCTCAGGCCCCCCGCTGTTAATGATCGCTTACATCCAGACACACCTGCTTTTTATTATTAGATTCAGACTCACCAGCCTACTTATGCAGTTACTACGAAGACAAAATCTGGCTGGTGAGTTAATCAGGATTTGATCCTGCATTGCCTGTTATTATCTAAGGAGTATAGGCTCCTGTGCAGCTGTGTATGCCTGCTTTATTTCCTGGTGAATGCCATTGCTGCTGAGATACCAGGACGCCAACCCTGCACACAATCAGCCTGCTAGCCAGCATGAGAACTGTGCTCAAGACTGCATGGCATCCTACACCTGCACCTGAGGTCCTGCCAACAGTACCCGGACCAGCCCCTGGACAAAGCATCCAGAAGGAGCCAGAAGACAAAGGCAGAGATTGCATCCCTCACCAGGAGAGCAAGGTCAGAGACTGTAGTCGTTTCCCCAGATAGCTGAGAAGATTGCGTCCTTTTCCCTAAAGCTGGGAAGATTCTCATTTCCCCAGAAGCCAGGAAGATCCATTCCAGCCTCACAGTCCATGGGCGAAGCTCCCCTGAAGGCTTGGACACCTAGTAATAGGCTGTGACATAACCCCGGAGGGTGAGTAATGACTAATCAGAATTGTGAGTAAAAGCTTTAATGCCGCTAATTCCTATAACCTCCTGCCATAGAGCAGAAAGAGTTTCAGCCCACTCTGCTGGGCAAATAGTATATTGACCCCAAGCAGCATTGAGCCACGGGGAAAACTCCTCTCTCTGTTTATAGTTATTGTAATATAGTTATTAATAAACTATAATGTGTTATTAATCCCATAACATCTTTCATAACCATGTAAAGATCCATTTTATATTAATAAACAGTGGTTGGGAGGTGACAAGAGTTCAGAATATTGAAGTTAATAAATATATATTTTTATAAATATTATCTCACACCAATTAATTTCTCCCCTTCGCCACAAATCGGCGTAGGTGGCAGAATCCCCCTCCGTAACAATGGCTTCTCAATACAGCAATGCATATTATCTTATCTGCAAAGGCAAGCAACTTGAGACAAGTATTTTTTAAACCATCAATCAAAGGATGGATTACAAAAGTTTTTAAAATACCTGTATTAATCTCCTGGGTTTACTTTCCTGATGTTGCTACTGTTGAATAAAAAATGGATATGATTTTTTTTTTTTGTTACTATTACAAAATATAATTAAACTTGAAAATCATCTGAGGTTTATTAAGCTTGAAAAAAAGGTATTATCCAAATGCAAAGAGAAGTTCAGTAGCAATGTCATTATTGTCCTAAGGCTTACAAAGATGCAAGATGGAAGAGATTCAAGAAGGAACAAAGTTTTCATACAATATTTGATAGTCTGAATTCTGTTTTAGTGGTCTGGTTTATCTGACTAGTTTAAATGAATTAATTTTGGAAAACTAATCCATTGATTATAAAAAATGACACATATTTCTGTTTTATCCTCCCTCCTAGCATTTCGAGTCATAAGTCATCCTTGATTAGGTCTTTTTCAAGCAATACTAATTGTCCACAGAATAGTTATTAAAAAGTCCTCGTACTGGGCGATGTTCAAGTTGTATATTTGGTACTGGAAATTTCTGTGCAGTGCACATTATTCTGACAATTCATTTAGCCACTGAAGCCTCAAGGAGATCTGGTGAAATACTGTATTGCATTGAGAAGTGTTGCACTTGCCAAAAGAAGCTGATTAAGAGAGGATAAGCTAAATACAAGTCATAGTGGAATTGTGACCAACTTTCTTGGGCTCCTTTCCCTCTAGAGTGTTAGCCCATGGGATTTCTGCAAGCATGTCCCTGAAGAGCACCAAATTATCTCTGCAGAAGTCCAGGATTGTAATTCTACTTGTTAGTCTGATTCTACCCTGTAGAATACTAAACTCCACCATGTCGTGATCACAGCCCCCAAGCCTGTTCCCAGCATTAATGTCCTCAGGCAGTCCCTCTTTGTTAGATAACAGAAGGTCCAACAGTGCACCTCTCCTTGTTGGCTCCTCCACTACTTGCATCCAGAAGTTATCATCGATACACTGCAAGAGCCTCCTGGACTGGCTGTGCCTGGCTGTGTGATCTTCCCAGCAAACATCAGGGTGATTGAAGTCTCCCATGAGTACCAAGGAGTTAGCTCTAGAGGCTACCTCCAGTTGACTGTAGAAGGCCTCATCAACATCTTCCTCCTGGTTTGGTGGTCTGTAGGAGATGCCCACAAAAAATTAATCTTCTTTCCCACATCCCTTAATTCTTATCTACAAGCTTTCAACCTGTCCTGCCTCCCACCTTGGATAGAACTCAGCACACTTTGGTTGTTCTCACACATAGAGAGCAACTCCTCCACCCTGTCTTGCTGGTCTGTCCTTCCCAAACAGTACATAGTCATCCATGACAACATTCCAGTCATGGAAGCTGTCCCACCATGTCTCAGTCATCTTAATTATATCATAGCCTAATGCAGATCTCCAGCTCCTCCTACTTAATTCTCATGCTCCGTACATTGGTATATAAGCATTTCAGAGAGGAAGTTAATCTACTGGCTTTCACTCTTGCAGTTTGACCATTCCCAGCCTCTTCTATGGCCACCAATCAAGCAGTAAGCTCTGCGTAACAGGCTTCAGGGTCTTGTTACTCTCCCACCCTGATGTGCCATCTCTTGTATCCTCTCCAGCACATGACTTATTGTTATCTACCACAACTGGAATAGAAGTGGATCTGACTCATGTCCCCACAGTCTCAGGCTTGCTTATAGTAAGCCTGGCATTCACCCTCCCACCCTTCCAACCTAACTTAAACCATGATTAATCAGCCCAGCCAACCCTTGGTATATACATCTTCTTCTGCTTGGATAGAGGTGAACCCTATCTGCTGCCAGCAGACCTGGCGTCATGTGGGGAGACCCATGGTCAAAAAAGCCAAAATCCTGCTGGAGGCGCCAGTCTTGAAGCCAAGAGTTGAGCAGGTGAGTCCTCTTCCTTCTTTCTAGGATAGTCCCTTCAACAGGGAGGATTTAATTTTCTTCCTCCAAGGTCATCATAGCCTATCTGGGGGGGTTTTGTTTTGTTTTGTTTTGTTTTGGTTGGTTGGTTTGGTTTGTTTTTTCCCAATCTTTCAGGAGCTACTCACTGCTCTTACACTGGAATGAGGTTCTTGCACTAATGGGCATTTAAATTTCACGTGGTTCCCTGGCAGTACTGCCCAGCCATGTCACTTTCCAAGCAGGCGTGCTGAGGACAGCCCTCACTGGCCCTGCCCTTTCCCTGGGGTTCTTCTGCCCACAGAAAGCACTCAAGTAAACCCGTAAAGCCCAAGAAAACCAAATCCAAAGCACATCTCGTCTAGCCATTACCAAGGCTTTCCCACTGCTACTCTTGCACTGGAATGACATGTCACAATGGTGACACATAACAAAGTCCTCTCAGAAGGGTTTGATGATGTAAAGAAGGGCCAGGCCAAGATGTAGGTAAAAAATGATGTTACTGGGCAATGGGAAGGGTCATTTACTTTGATAAGTTGGGGAAGGGGTTATGCTTGTGTCATTGTGGATAATGAAACCAAGTGGGTACCAGTCAAATGGATCAAGCTCTACCTGGAAACCAATGAAGAAGACATCAACTAACACCTTGAGATTGTAAGAACTTGTGGCTGGCTCTCACAAGAGCCCTAAAGCAGACATCCCTGTGTGTCAATGGCTTTCCCTGAACAGCCATTCTGTACATGGCTGGTAACTGTACCATTTAGCCTATACTAGGGAAACAGCATGAAGTATCAGAGGTTTTTAAGCAACTGAAATGTTTAGCCTTGTATTAACGATTGAGACGACTCACTGCCTGTAACTGCAGAGCCTCAAGAAATAGATATAATAGAGGTATAGATACAATAGGAAAAGCAAATAATGGATAATTGTAATAAGACTTAAGTAATTAGAATAAACTATAGAAAGTAGTTGGTAATTGTAATGGATTAAGTTTGGAGTAATTTTAATAGGATAGGTTTATAGGTTAGGTTGACAGAACAAAAAAAAAAATCTTTTTTGCTTCTTTGTTTTTCAGTTTAATAGGTTTTACATAGTTTTTTAGTTTCCCATAGATTTTTAGTGCTAGCATAGATAAGGTCAAGAGTTTAGAATATGGATATTAGAGAATGTATTTTAGCTTTTCTTTTTGTTTTTGTTTTTTTTTTTTTTTTATGACAAGGATCATGTCAAAAAAAAGAAACAGTTTCTGTTACAATACACTGGCAAAGTTAATATGGCAAAGATTACTGAATTCAGTTTTCACATACATACTGAAATTTCACATGCACCATGCTAGATTAGGTACCAGCATTCTATAGCATATACATAAAATGAGGTCACATTTCAAAAAGATGGCCCTCTACAGGCCACTGCAGCTATTAAAAGATATCATCACACCTATGCAGTTGAATTCTTAGGCATTAAAACAAACAACAGACCTGCCTACACAGCACACTATATACAATCATTTTACAAGAGAAGTAATACTTAACACCTGCTTACGCTAATTTTACATCACTCAAAAAAAAAAAAAAAAAAGGAAGGAAAAAAAAAGGAGGGGTGCTGGTGGGACACCTGGGATAAAATGACCCTTTGTTCACCAATGTGGTTAGAATGGTCA
>WAAF01000485.1:1366-16456 GCA_013400475.1 Tricholaema leucomelas
TCAAGAGAGATGTTGAGGTGGTGGAACGTGTCCAGAGAAGGGCAACAAAGCTGGTGAGGGGCCTGGAACACAGCCCAGTGTGGAGAGGCTGAGGGAGCTGGGGTTGTTTAGCCTGGAGAAGAGGATGCTCAGGGGTGACCTCATTGCTGTCTAGAGCTACCTGAAGGGAGGTTGTAGCCAGGTGGGGTTGGTCTCTTCTCCCAGGCAACCAGCAACAGGGCAAGGGGACACAGTCTCAAGTTGTGCTGGGGGAGGTATAGGCTGGATGTTAGGAGGAAGTTCTTCCCAGAGAGAGTGATTTGCCATTGGAATGGGCTGCCCAGGGAGGTGGTGGAGTCACCGTCCCTGGAGGTGCTCAAAAAAAGACTGGATGAGGCACTTAGTGCCATGGTCTAATTGATTGGATCGGGCTGGGTGCTAGGTTGGACTGGATGATCTTGGAGGTCTCTTCCATGATTCTATGAAAAGTTGGACCAAATAACCTTCCATAAGAAGTACTGAAACAGCTACAGTACACCCCTGGCCAGCATAAATACCTACAACTGAAAGTAAAAAAATCTGTCCTCATTCTGTAGCCAAAGACCTGGAGTCCAGGACATGTTGATAAAATCTGGTATCATGCAGGAATTTGCATCAGGAAGAAGACATAATCCACATGTCTGTGGTGACAATGCAGCACAATTTCAGCTGTAGGTAGGGCTTGTCTGAATCACTATATTTGCTTTTACTCTCTGAGCCAGATACCCCCAAGAGCACACTTCAGTTTGCAAAGCTAACCATAGCAACTATTACAGATGCTTTGGGAGCTTCTACTTCTCAGACTGTCAGAGACTGCAGTCCCTTGTCTGGAGCATCCATATCTTCATCAGTACTCCAACTGTGTGCCTAGGTTTTCTCAACAAACACTTTTACTGTGTTTGTTTTTTTTTTACAGCCTCAAGTTGTGCCAGGGGAAGTATAGGCTGGATGTTAGGAGGAAGTTCTGCCCAGAGAGAGTGATTTGGCATTGGAATGGGCTGCCCAGGGAGGTGGTAGAGTCACCGTCCCTGGAGGTGTTCAGGAAAAGCCTGGATGAGGCATTTAGTGCCATGGTCTAGTTGACTGGCTAGGGCTGGGTGATAGGTTGGACTGGATGATCTTGGAGGTCTCTTCCAACCTGATTGATTCTATGCTATTCTATTCTATTCTATTCTATTCTACGCTATTCTATTCCATTCTACTCAATTCTATTCTATTTTTATCCATGCTTATGGCTTACTTTCATTGTTCGAAGATCATCTCCTACCTGTTGTGGTATTTTTCCAGTAGGCTTCTTGTAAAAGAATTTGGATTGTGGTTTTGTTGGGTGTTTTTTTTTGGTTGGTTGTTTGACTTGGGTTTTGGTTTTGTTCTGCTTTGGTTTTTAATCACAGTATTCAGCCTTTGACAGTTTTTTCTCTGTTGGGGTTTGGATATTTTTAGTATATTTTAGTATGTTTCCAGTAGACACTAAATTACTTGCCTGCCTCAAGTGTTTCTGCAGATCTTAAAATATTTCCTCTAAACTTTTATATTTTTTTTCCTCCGTTCTATTTTCTTTCTATTAATATTGGGTTCAGATATCATTGAATATGTTATCTGTGTCTTTGTGGTACAGTACAGCAAGCACTATATTTCAAAGAAAATATTTCCACTGTAGCATATCTCATAGCACTGCAGTGGAAACATTTCTTGAGCTTTCTTACAGTATCCTTTCATAGCACTCTTTTAGCATTTAAGTTTTTTGAAAAGAGTCCCATAAAACTTTAAGCCTCAGTTATCCTAGACTGAAGCTAAATTAATTAATCTGATTTTCTCCTGTAGTGCTGACTCAGCTTTGCACTTGGGTAGGATGTCTTAAAGTGTACAATAGATGCATGGGTTTGTGTTTTCATATCATCAGAGAACTATTTTGGTTGGAAACATGTTCTAAGATCTTCAAGTCGAATTGTCAGCCTATCACCACTTTGGTCACTAAACCATGTCCCAAAATGCCAAACCTACATGTTTTTTGGACACCTCCAGGGAGAGTGACTCCACCACCTCCCTAGGCAGCCTGTTCCAATGCCTGACCACTCTTTAAGTAAATACATTTTTCCTAATACCCAGTCTAAACCTCCACTGACACAACTTCAGGCAATTTGCTCATGGTCTATCACTTGCTACTGGAGAGAAGAGACTGACCCCTGCCTCACTACGAGCTACTTTCAGGTAGTTGTTGAGAGCAGTGAGGTCTCCTCTCAGCCTCCTCTTCTCCAGACTAAATAATCCCAGTTCCCTCAGCCACTCCTCATAAGACTTGTTCTCCAGGCCCTTCACAAGGTTTGTTGCCCTTGTCTAGCCACTTTCAAGCAGCAAAATGTCCTTCTTATAGTGAGGGACGAAAAATTGAACACAGTATTCAAGGCAAGGTCCAAAGCAGTAAGGAGAACACTAAAAATTATTAAGAAAAGAATAGGCAATAAATTAGAAAATATCCCTATGTCACTAACATAGACCTGGTACATTTATCACCTGAGTACTGCCCTCAGTTCTGGTTACTTCCTTTTTTAAAATGTCACCCCATCCACCAAGGCAAAGAAAAGGGCAAAATGACTGATCAAAGTACAAGACAAATTCCAGAGCAAGAATCGACTTTGATGGAGAGATGTGACATTATCAGACAGAGCTCTGAAATTAATTGAAGAAGGTTGTTCTTTCTTGGGCAACTCACACTTAAACTCATGAACACATTGCCGCATGGTGACATGGAAGCCAAAGTTTCTGGGGGAGCTGAGAGAGTGCTCTGACATGGTGGATGCTGTCGTATGTAATGAAAACGTCTGGCTTTGGAGGCAGAGTATCCTTTCACTCATTTTTCTATCAAAAATTTCTTCTTATTTTAAGGGATTCAAGCAGCCATTTTTATTGATCATTTCTTAAGTGACTTTATTCCACAGTGTAACAAAGAAACACCCCAAAATACACTCAAGACAGGTGAAAAAATATGCCTTTAATACTACTATTATATTTTTAACATTCTCTTCCTTCCTTTAAATAAAGAGGGTTGTAAGATCCTTCTTCATTCTCACTTGAAGGTATATCATCACAAAAGCCAATTTTTGCAACAGAAATCCAGGCAAATTCCATCATCTTTAGTATCACTGTTCCATGTTATACTGTACAGTTGATTCAGATATAAACATGTGGAAATGTCTGGAGCTACATCCCAGCTTAAGTAATGGAAGGCTCTGAGAGAGGCTGGTGATTTTTCAGCAGCAGTAAAAACCCCATTGTTTTCCCTCAGTATTGTAAGCAAGTCCCCAAAAGAAAAATTAAAAATATTTTCCTTTATAGCTTGATTTAATTTTGCAATTAGGTGGGAGATGAATGTAATAGAAAGCTACTATTTACTTGGGGTTTGCTTTCTGCTTTGGCCAAACCAACGAATTCCTTTAGCTATTTATGAAACTTTTGATCTGTTTTCACGTGCCTCTCGCTGAGGAAAGCAGCCACAACAGCTAATTGCTGTTCATAATTCGTGCTATGGAGGTACTTAAAGTACAAAGAAAACTGGGTACCTAACACAAGTATCATATGTTGGGTACTGTACAAAGAGAAGCAAAGAGAGTTTTCTTGCTGCGAGGGAATGAGAGTATATTTGCTTAGGTACTGTAGAAACCCTTAGTGGTATATTTAATTCCTCTGACCTTTTGGTCACATTTACAGAACTATTTATAACCCTTTCTGGATTGGTCTCTGTCACTTGACCTAAAGATACGTTAAGACAACCCTCACAACGTGTATGGATGGTCAGGAAGATGGCTTTGCAAACTAAGTGGCAAAGTGGGAAGCATTTTCTTTTTGTTTCTATGTATTTAATGAGTATGAATATGAGAAGAAATATGACAAGGTAACTTAGAAACAGCAAAGCAAATTTGCACCATGATTTCTGTTGATACTATTGTGCTTGACAAGCCCAGTGTTTCAGTGACGTTGTTTTGTTTCATGTGAAGTTATTGTTCAAAACCAACAACAAATGTAGTGCAGAATCCGTGGTAAGCTTAGAAAGTATTCTTTTTGTCACCCCAATGTGAAGGATTACTCAATAATAAATTCCATAGGTTTCTAATGTCTCAACCAGACTCTTTAACACAGAGTATGCCACTTTCTGAGTAATGGGGTCGTCTCTCTTTTCCTTACATTTTTTGAGACAGGGTTTTCATTGCCAAACCTAGTTAAACTATGATACCATACCAGTTTCAGCCACTCAGTGAAACTGAATCCACTTGGAAGTTTGGCAAGGCCTAGAGTGTTCCCAGGGAGCAGTAGCACGAGCATAATGATGCTATCCTATCTCTGCTCCCTTCAACTCACGGAGGCAATAGCACAATAACCAAGAGGTTTTTAATATGTTTATCAGCCTTTAGCTTGGTATTTTCCCAATAAGACCACTGCACAAGTTAGGTGTTCAGGGGAGGAAGCCTGCCAATGTCCTCCACTCAGCTGCTGTAGCTTTCACATTTCTGCAAAGGCTGACAATGTCTTGCAAAAGTATACAAATCAGTATCACTTCTAATATTTGTCATCTCGAGTTACTATTTCTGCTCATAATGTCCCCATTGTCTCTCCCCTGACTTGTTGCGGCTTACTGCTGCCTCTTTGTATGTTCATCCTTTACAGATTCACAGATTTACAGATTACATTGGATTGGGAGACTCTCAAAGGTTATCCTGTCCAATATCCCTGAAGTGGGCATGAGCACCTCCAATGAGATCAGGCTGCCGAGGGCCACATCGACTCCGATCTTGAATGTCTGCAGGGACAGGGCCTCCGTCACACCTTTGGGCAATCTGTTCCAGTATTTTACCACTCTCTTTGTAAAGAACTTCATCCTTATGTCCAACGTAAATCTACACTGCTATGGTTTGAAACCACTGCCCCTCATCCTATCACTACAAGACTTTCTAAGCACTCCTTTCCCAGCCTTCCTGTAGGTCCCCTTCAGACCTGAAATATAGCTATAATTCATATACTTCATATACTGAAATGTAGCTATAAGGTCTCATTTGAGGTTTCTCCTCTCCAGGCTGAACAACCCCAACTATTCCAGCCTGTCTTCATAGGAGAAGTGCTCCAGCCTTTTCATCATCTTGGTGACCCTCCTCTGGACCTGCTCCAACCAATCCATGTCTCTTGTGTTAGAGGCTCCAAAGCTGGACACAGTACTCCAGATGAAGTCTTACAAGAGCAGAGTAAAGTGGCAGAATCATCTCACTTGATGTACACTTTGTCTTAGCAAAACCATGAGCTTCTCCTTATGAATCCCCCTCCTCTCTAACATGTCCGTATCCCCTCGGATGGCATCCCAGCCTTCAAACTTATAAACCACACCAATCAGCTTGAAATCATCTGCAAACTTGCTAAGGGTGCACTCAATCTCACTGTCTATGTCATTGATGAGGGTATTGAACAGCACTGGTCCCAATTCAGACCCTTGAGGGACACCACTTATCACCCATTTCCATCTGGACATGGAGCCATTGACCATTGCCCATTGTATGCAATCATCCAACCAACTCCTTACCCACTGGGCAGTCCACCCATCAAATTCACACGTCTCCAGCTTAATGAGAAGCATGTTATGGGGGGCTGTGCCAAAGGCTTTAAAAACCTCCAGACAGATGACATCTGTTCATCTTCTGTGCCTACTGATGTAGCTACACCATCTCAGAAAGCTGCTAGGTTGGTGAGGCAGGACTTGCCTGTGGTGAAGCCATGCTAGCTGTGTCACATCTCTGCCCCTCTGTTCCATGATCTTCCCAGGCATGGAGGTGAGGCTGACAGATGGGTAATTTCCCAGGTACCCTTCTTCACCCTTTTAAAAAGTGAGTGCAGTGTTTCCCTTCTTCCAGTCTCCAGGGACTTCACCTTACTGCCAGGGCTTTTCAAATATCATGGAGAGTGGCTTTGCAACTGAATCAGCCAATTCCTTTGGAACTCTGAGATGCATCTCATTTGGCCTCATAGATGTTGCCATTCCTCAGGTAGTACTGAACCTGACTTTCCCTTAGAGTGGGAGACACTTTACCAACTGGCCTGCACCTAGTGACCCATCAACTTGAGAGGGGAACAGAGCAAGATAGCTGTTGAAGACTGAAGCAAAAAAGTTTTTTACCTGATTATTAGCCTCTATATTGGCATTTCTAGCAGTTTAAGTCATTACACTTAATACTCATCTGCCAGACTCTAATGAGTCCATTTAATATCCATTTTTATTTGTTAGTAAAGGACCATTTCTGTCTCTCATGGTTGCTGAAGTAAGTGTGGAATCACAAAGTAAGTGAACTTGAAAAGCTCAGACAACACAAGTTGACTTAAAAAAAAAAAGAAAAACAACAAGCAAAAGTCCAAAAACCCCCAGCATTTTAGTTTTAAGACAATATTACAGCCCTCCTTCATGGTTTTGGTATGCAGTGTACGTAGAGCTCTGAGCAGATGCTGAGTACAGGTCTTTGCAATTATGCTAATAAAAAAATTAAATCAGAATAAACACACACCACACCTCCAAGTGCGTTGTACATTTTCTCCATGTGACACAATCTGAATGAGTAACATTACAGAAAATATTGCCTAAGCATAAACCATTGAGTTTCTGGCTGATCTTCCTTTCTAGAAGAGTAGAAAAAAAAGTGCTTGTATTTTTTTGTGTTATTAACAAATTGCCAAATAGCCAGTTAAATTAAAAATAAGTTTTAAAGAGCCAGGCAAAGATGTCTGAAGATTTAAAAAGTGAAAAAGTATGTGCATAGGCCATAAGGTCTGGCAACTCTTGCATCCAATATTAAACACATTTTGATTAATTTTTCATCTGTTACTTTCACTTGTTTAAATGGTAATGCTGCTGATACTAAAAGCCCTGACATAGCAGTGTAATTTTTCAAGACAGGCTGACTTCAAAGGACTTGCTGGGAGATGATGAAAGGATGCAGCAAACTTACAAGGAGTCAGCCTCCAAATTCATCATTCAAATAAAGAAATAATTGGCTCTGCAGTTCTCCTCTGAGCATGAATTGCTGTGTCCAATCACTGCACATTTTTCTCACATAGAGAGGTATTGCTGCATGGGGCCCCTTCATGGCTCTGCAGGTCTTGCACAAGGTAATGAAAAGACTCCCAGCAGCATCTGGTATCAGTTTCTCCTTTGCCGTGGCAAACTGCTGGTGTTATAATCAATCCATGCCATTTGGCTTTTTCTTCCTTTGTAGTCCTTGCAAGAGGTTTCTCTCTCAGATTTTTGATTTACTGTTGGGTTATTTCTTTGTAGTTTTGTGGTAATTTCTGACAAACGGCCAAGTGCTTTGAAGTTCACTCCTCAGAAATGATTTCTTGGGTTGGGAGAAACAGAGAGACCAGAGTTCTATTCATTCTGGATAAAGCTAAATGAAGAATGACATGACATTAAATAAAGGGAGATGCCAAATATCACTGGAACCTAAGGCCTTATGCCATATGTATCTGCTCTCTAGTCCTGGAAGAAAGATAAAATGCCTATTCCATTTTGATAATCAAGTCAAAGGCTCCTTTTTTATGCCTCCCTCGAGAAGAGAAAAAAAAAAGTGGATCAAAGTTTTGAAATTTGACTTACGACAAACCACTTTCTAGCTTCTGAAATGGTCTTGGGATCTCATGGCTTCCCTTCACTTATGTATATAAACCTGGGAGTTCATCTGCAAGTGTGATCTATGCCAGTGCCAGAAGTTTCTCCTAGTTGGGCTGGACCCATGATCAAATACATGGCTCTTTCACTCTTTTATTGCTTTGTTTTGGTGTCTAAGAGCAAAGGTGCTCACAGACACCACCATGTACAGTATTTGTGAAAGTGCTGCCAATAAAAATTCATTCTCAGGTCTGGAAGACCATGAGAGGATGGTGTAGAGCGTTCATACATTGCCCTCCTTTTGACCAGCAAAGGATCACCTTGTACAACTATTTGTAAACCATCTCAGATACTATCAGTAAAAGCATTAATTATCACTGAAGTCCTTTTATAGAAGTCTCTGCTTAGAAGATCTAATTGCCTTCAGGCAAAGACTTGGCAAATGTGAAACATCTTCTGCTCAAAGAAATGGTATCAGGTCCTTTACCGTATGTTTCTCTTCCCTCTTTTTCCATTAAGGAAGAGAAAAGGGGAAAATGAACTGCCTCTGGAGCCTTATTCATAATAATACAACTACTGAGTATCTATAGGAATTGCTATACAGCAGGCTACAATTATATAAAGAAGTTATTTTTCAGAGAATGCATACTCCAGCAGCAGAGAGTTAAAGTGATAAATACAGAAGACAGATGAATTGACAGCCGCTAAACAGTCTCCAGTTAAGAAAGCTGACCTCTCACTAAGTCTTGGAAGCCTTGAGGCTATGGCCAAGGAAGGATTGCCTTCTTTCTGTATGTTTTGCCTTTTAGGAAACTGGGTGATAAATGAGTAGGTCAGATGGAACCTACCTGTGAATCAACAAAACTGTTCTTCTGGTTTTTAATCCTTCTGCTTTTGGAAAGGCTGTAAAGCAAGACTGTATGTTTACATGGGGTATGACAGTCCTGCTTTCTGCACTGCCACAAGGTTGAGTTACGACTTTTTAAAGTTGACGGGCATCTTTCAGAGGAAGAAATGCATTGAATCCCTTAGAGCGCTTCCAAAATCTTTATCTAAACGTTTAGGAGTTAAAAATACTTATAAATAAGCTCTTGCAATATGAAGACATGATCTGCTCAGCAAATGGTTCCAGAATCCAGGTTTGTGTGTGTCCAGGCCTTGTATTCAGTCTCTGAAATAAAGTTTCCATCGACTGCCTTATTAAGCCATTCCCACTGCAACAAGCAAGGGATGTTGCTTCTTCTTAGTAGATAGCTTCTCCACTGTTACCAAAATCTGAAGCAGCTGTTCCTAAAAACAGTTCAGCCCCACTATTCCCAAACCACTTAGAACACTCTGCAGCAGCTGTCTGCCCCACACTGGGCGCCAACCTGCAAACAAACAGGTGCTGGAGTACAAGTTAAATATTAGCTCTTTTCCTCCAGAAGGACACTTGTCCTCCTGACCTCCAGAGTGTGCTTCTTACTGTGAAAGGCGAATGCAATAGTGGGGGTACAGACATCACCTGCCTTTGGGAGTTAATCTAAGAGGAATCCCCTCACATTATAATTCACGGAAGAAATTAACACACTGTGTGGACTGCTATCTTGGCAGGACTTATTTTTAATGGAATAATTTAATTTCCAGTGTTCACAGCTGCCTGAACAGTTATCTTTTGAGATTGTCTTTAGAAACACCGAGGATTTATGTCACATACTCAACAATAAGAAGGGAATGACATTGCTTTGGTCTTGTTCTTTTGTGTGTGTCTGGTTTGTTTTGTTTTTATTTTCCAGTAGGTGACAATATACAAGATTATGTACCCTGCATTCAGAGAGGCAATCACTTTCCTTTTGATTGTTTTCACATCATATCTTCTTCAGTTTCAGTAGATGACCAAAATTGTTTTGTTTCCCTTTGCTGTGCAATCAACTGAGCAAACTAAAATCATTAAATACCTTTTTAGGGAACAGAAGGTAGCCTGTTTCCCACTGATAAAATAGCTGGTTTAGCACCTGTAAATCTGTTTTGCATTTAGTGAAAAACTTTATTCTGTGCTGATAACAGGATCTGAAAATGGGCTCTGACAGCATGTTGTGATTTTACAGTATCCAGGGGTAAAACTGGAGCTAATTGTGAGCACATGGCTTTCAAGAGTCATACTTTTATATTTAACTCCATAAATCTTGCTAAGTGAAACCCAAACCTATGTTTACAGCATTTGCTAATCATTAGATTATTAATTGTTTTTGCTGCTTTATTTGTATAAGCTGTGAGTGTTTGGAGTCTTGTTTTTAAAGTAATGTCTGCAACAACAAAAAAATAACAAATGCTTTCTTCACAGGAGGTGTTTCTGCTGAACTGCTGAGGCTAAAAACCTGTTGGCCTACTAAACAAAGGCCTCTGTAGAAGAGTTTTTCAGCACTGCAATTTAAATGGTGTCTAGTTTCAGCCCAGAATACCAAGGTCATAATTTTAGGCCATAGATGGCTCTCCCAGATGTCTTTGGTCAAGTTAATCACAGTTTGCCTGAAGGTTGCACTTTCAGGTAATCCATCAAGGCATAATTGTAAATCAAAACCTTCTTCCAGCTCAATAAGCAGCATATTTTTAGTTTGTGTTAAGACTGACATTGGACAGAAACTTAAACTGGTTTAGAATATAAAGCAGTATTAGTGGTTACTCTCATTTGTCACAAATACTTTTAGAAAAGTATGTTTTGATAGTTGCTATCAAAAAGTTCCTTGTGGATTTTTTTTTTCTTTTTCAATCCTATTTTAAGTATTAGAATACTACCAGCATTCATACTCACCCACTGGTTTACTCCCCTCCAGAGAGAGATATTGTGTCTTGGCCTGGTGCTTCCATGACTGAGCCTCAGGTGCATTTTGATTAACTGAGAATGCAAGATTTGTAGTTATGTGTAGGAGACCATATCCTGAGGTGGGATGGAAACACATCTTTGAAAGGAATGGAAGAGTTATCAGCATCTACAGGACATCCATCAGTGGTGTCCATGTTCAAGGAGGGGTTACAAAGCAAAGGAGAGGTAGGGTGGTAAAAGCTGCAGACACTTGGGAAAACAAAGAAGTTATGAGATGCTAGAAATCTTCCCTGAGCCCTTCCATTGGATTGTCCAGGAGAATACACATGCTTACACCTCAGTTCTTCTTACTTTAGAGATCCGTTGTGATTTCAGTCTTTTGATGAAAGCAGACATAACTTTTGGCTTAAATAGTAAAATCTCTTTATCTGTACGTGAGGGTAACCAACACGAGAATTAAAAGCAGCTGATATTCAATACAGCAGAGCACTGCCCCTCCATAGATTAAATCAAAAGAGTAAGGAACAGTGTATCTACTTGAAGCTAGGAAGGGGGGTGTGTGTGCGTGTGTTGATCTGGAACACATTTTAAGTAGATGATGGACAGCAGTTTCAGGCTTGTGGCATGTGCCACGGGTGCCTTAGTGCCCAGCTGTGCTGTGACCTTGGTTTTGTGCCTTGCTGCAAAAGGCAGCACCAGTCTATGGTGTGGCCTATTCTCACTTTTAGTGGAACATCAGGTGATTGTGTTTAATCGATAGTGTGACACTACAGATACATACAAACCCACACTGAGTGCCTTTATCAAATTAATGTAGCAAGCACAGGGAGAGCTGCAGCTCCAAGACTCAGATTCACTTTGAACTATATTTACAGTATGCACTGTCAACATTTTCCTTGCCAAAGCCATAAACTATCTCAGCAGGATAGAGTAAATATATCTCTTTACAGAGAACATGAGTCTCCCCTTTGGATTTCTCAGCTGCAATATGGAAGGATGGAGGCTTAGCTCATGTAACTCAGCATAGCTCCAGGGCAGACAGGGAAGCACCCAGTTCCTGTTAGCTGGCCCCCAGGAGAAAGACCAGAGCTGAGGATAGAAGATGAAGGGTAAACCCTGTGAAAACATTTTCTGAATTAGATTTAATAACAGTGTAGCATCCAAGGTCCCATTGAATGCCAAAATCTTTCTGCTGGAGATTAAATTGACAATTTTTGAAGAAAATAACAAGCTACAGAGATACAAAGTTCAGACAGAAGAAATAATTCGTTTTTAACTAATTTATTCCAATGTTTGTTTAGTCTCCAAATTCTGTCAAGAGCCACAGGAGTGCTGAGCTTTTACAGGTTGGGGTGGTGCAAAACACATTCCATATCCATATCTTGCCAAAATCCCTGGCAATCCCGTTTTTTTTTTCCTCCCTTCTAATCCTTGTTTTGCTCTTGGTGTTCATGGTAACAGTAACAGCTGTCCAATATGGCTTCAGGCTGTCTGACTCCCTTGGGAGAATTTATGTGTTTTTCTACTTCCTTTCCTTATTAGGAGGCAGGAATCTGCAACACCTATTAGAACAAGTATGCATAAAGGGTAATGACTGCGCAATTTATTAGTGGTCTGTTCTCCTTCAAGCAAGCCATCAACCATAAGTATGTGCCAGGGATCACAGCTAAGCAGTGCAGCAGGTGGGCAGCAGCAGAGCTCCGCTATGGGGAGGGGTGTGGCAGGGGAGGTCATATGTTGGTCTAGTTAAATAAACCTCTTAATGGAACGTCAGCGGAGAGAAGACAGGAAGGATGGTGAGTTTAAATGTTAAATGTTTAGCTTGAAGCCCCAGGTGAGGATCACATCGAGTAATTTTGTGCCAAAGTCAGTAAGTTTCACCAACGCTCACAGTTCCATTTGTGCTGCAGAGCCCCATGAGTACTTCTTGGTAGATGATGTGCCTGCAAAAGGCTGTGCAGTAAGAGTAAGTGAAACACTGAGAGCTTAATGTGTTCTGATATGCAGAACTGTCTTCCTCAGGTATTTTAATCATATTCATTCTTGAGTACCAAAACTTCTTAAAAAATGAAAGTTGTTAGGAGTTCTGGTCTAAAACTAGACACAGACAACAGTAGCTGCTGTTTTAAGAGTGGGGAAGCTGGCAGATTCCTCCTTACATTTAAATGTCAGGAACCTTGATTTATATTCCTTATGCAAGAGAACATGAATGCAAGGTGTTGATTCTGATCAAGTTTGGGAGCATTCACATCCAGCCTTTATCCTGGACTGACCTCTAATCTTGTAAGCCATATTTGTCATCACTTAGAGGCACCATTCTTCCCAGTCCTGTGATACAATTACTTAGTTCAGGTGAAAGAAGGTGAGTATCCTGATTTTATATAAATATAATGTGGCTTGGGTATTCATAAGTATACTGCAATCCTTCTCACAAATAAATTACTGTACAATAATCTGTCTGTTTCATCTAATGGAAATGTGGAGGATGATGAAATACAAACTTCCTACCCTGGTCCATCTAACTGACTACTGCCCGTTGATGGTTTTCCAAGTCAGAAATGATGACATTTCAACAAGAAGTCTGAGAGCAATGAGGACTGACTTAAAAGCCCTGGGACAAATGGTGAAGCAGTGAGGAGCACAAGTAGTATTTGCTTCTGTCCCACCATTAGCTATGTCTGATGAAGGCACGAATATGAAAATCCAGCAGATTAATATCCTGGCTACAGGACCAGTGCCATTGGTAGGACTTTGGGTTTTTTGATCACAGGCTACTTTACAAGACCCCAGGCCTGCTGATTATATGCAGGAAATGCTTGTCTGAAAGAGGAAAAAGAAACCTTGGATGTTGGTTGTTAGCTCTTCAATTTTGAAAGGGGAAGAGCAAAAAACCAGGCTCACTGAAGACAAACCTGGCACAGTTGTGAGGCAGGGTACTAGCCCCAGTGCTGTAGGGGCTGGATTATGTGGCTGTAGGGGATCCCCTAGCTCTACCCCCTAGAGAAATTGTAGGGGATATGGATTATGTGATACTCACAATGGTAGTAGATGCTCCTCTACTCAGTCTCTGAACTATCTGTACACCAATGCAAGGAGCATGAGAAACAAGCAAGATGAACTAGAGATCTGAGTGCAGTCACAGGGCTATGATCTTATCACAGTTACAGAGACATGGTGGGACAGCTCACACGACTGGAACGTGGTAATGGGCAACTATGTACTTTTTGGGAAAGACAGATTGAGAAGGTGAAGTGGTGTAGTTGCTCTTTATGTGAATAAGGAATTAGAATGCATTAAGATTAACCCAGAGGGAGGTGATGAAAGCATTGAAAGTTTATGGGTAAGAATTAAGGGACATGCACACATGACTGATACGGTTGTGGGCATTTACCAAACAAGAAAGAAGCTGCCCATGAGACCTTCTATAGGCAGCTGTAAGTAGCCCCAAGATCAAGTGCCTTGGTGCTAATGGTGACTTCAATCACTCTGATATTAGTTGGAAAGACCACACAGCCAAGCATAAAGAGTGTAAAAGTTTCCTGCAGTGTGCTAAGGACAACTTTCTCCTGCAAGTAGTTGAAAAAACAGCAAAGAGAAGCACAATGCTGGACCTTGTAGGTGTAGGACCTTGGACAAACAAAGAAGGACTGGTTGTAGGTGTTAAGATTGGGGGTAATCTTGGCTTTAGTGACCACAACATGTTAGAGTTCAATACTACTAGACAAAGAAGCAGGATGATAAGTAAAATATCAACTCTAGGCTTTTCCCTCTGCAAAACTCTACTTAGAAATGTCCAGTGGGCTAGGACTCCAGAAGGAAGTGGGACCCAAGAGAGCTGGTTAATGTTCAAAAATTACCTCCTCCTGGCTCAAGAAAAATGTATTCCTTTTGAAAAAAAAATCAAGTAATGGAGGCAGGAGACCTGCATGGATAAGCAGAGAACTCTAGGAAAAATTCAGAATGGAAAAAATGTTTGGTCAGATGAGAGGATTATAGAAATATTGCCAGAGAACGTAGCGATGAGACAAGAAAGGCCAAGGCCTTATTGGAGCTGAGTTTTGCCAGAGGCCTGAAAGAAAATAAGAAGGGCTTTTTCAAATACAATAATGACAATAGGAAGATCAAGGAGAAGGTGGGCCCTCTACTGAATGGTGTAAAAGATACGGCAACAGAGGATGCAGGATGGCAGAGTTGCTGAATGCCTTCTTTGCCTCAGTCTATTCTCCTAAGACTGGCCCTCAGGAACCTCAGACTCTGGAAACAAGGGAGCAGAACTAGAGAGAAGAGGATACTCCACTAGTCAGTCAGGACTGAGTTAGTGATCACTTGCACAACTGAAGACACACATAGAATCATAGAATCAGCCAGGTTGGAAGAGACATCCAAGATCATCCAGTCCAACCTATCACCCAGCCCTATCCAGTCATCTAGACCATAGCATTAAGTGCCTCATCCAGTCTTTTTCTGAACACCTCTAGGGACAGTGACTCCATCACCTCCCTGGGCAGCCCATTCCAATGCCAATCACTCTCTCTGTGAAGAACTTCCTCCTAACATCCAGCCTATACTTCCCCCAGCACAACTTGAGACTGTGTCCTCTTGTTCTGGTGCTGGTTGCCTGGGAGAAGAG
>WAAF01000487.1:3437-19289 GCA_013400475.1 Tricholaema leucomelas
AGCCATTGAATGCCATCCCCTTGGACTCTGCCCATCTGTCCAGGCGGTCAAGGTCCCGCTGCAGACCCCTTCTGCCCTCCAGCCCAGCCACATCAGCCCCCAGCTTGGTGTCATCTGCAAACTTGCTGATGACTGACTCAATGCCCTTTATATAAAACAGCAATGATTTAGTTTATGTACATGTTAAAGAGGGTTTTGAATCTGGGTTAGGAGTGAATTGTAATGAGGTCAATGTAAAAATATTAGTTTATTTATTATTGTAAAGGTCCAGAGAACAGAGATTAGCAATATCTCTGCCCAGAGGAGCAAGATCTGTTCTTATGGATTTCTATGTTGTGAAATTAAGGTGCAAACGAGACCATAGATCACCACAAAACTATTTATTAAAGGATTAAAATCTTATGTTCCATTTTTAACCTTCGCTTGGTGAGGTGTAGTGGACCAGTGGAGCTAGCAAAATCCTTCCAGGACATCCTACCCAGACCCTGAAACTTTAGCTTTTAAAAATAAATTTGATCTTTAAATCACATATGGCATCTAAAAAAGGGAGACGTAAGAGTTCATCTGTAGGATATCAATCTCCCTATGAGGAGAGGCTGAGGGAGTTTGGGTTGCTTAGTCTGGAGAAGAGGAGGCTCAGAGGGGACCTCATTGCTGTCTACAACTACCTGAAGGGAGGCTGTAGCCAGGTGGGGGTTGGTCTCTTCTGCCAGGCAACCAGCAACAGGACAAGGGGACACAGCCTCAAGTTGTGCCAGGTGAGGTCTAGGCTGGATGTTAGGAGGAAGAGAGAGTGATTGGCATTGGAATGGGCTGCCCAGGGAGGTGGTGGAGTCGCTGTCCCTGGAGGTGTTGAAGAAATGCCTGGATGAGGCACTTAGTGCCATGGTCTAGTTGATTGGCTAGGGCTGGGTGCTAGGTTGGCCTGGATGATCTTGGAGGTCTCTTCCAACCTGCTTGATCCTATGATTCTATGATTCTATGATCCTTGGTGTCTGTTCCTACCTGACATTCTGTGCGGTTCAGGTAAAGGTGTTTCTGGCTGTAGAAGTACATGACTGTAGAGTCCCTTATTTCTAAATTCTAAGATATCCTGGTATGTACATACATGTTCCCTTGGTTTGATTTAAATAACAACTCAACAGAAGCACTGAAGAGATAATTTGGAGGGGGAAAAGAAGAAGAAATTAAGAGATCCATATTATGCTCATCGAGCCAGTGTTGGTTTCTTTTTCTTTCATCCTTCATGCTCAATTGCTGGGCCCCACATTAGTGCTAAATATTACAGAAATATGGCCTTGGTTTTCTAAGAATAGAAGAGAATAACTGCAAGACTGGAACAAAAAGTTTTACAGTCAGTGAAGTCTGATAGAGCAAAACTAAAACATGAAAACGTTTTCTCAGTTTAGTCCTACCTAAGGAAAGAGGAATCAGAGCTTTTCTGGGCGCAAGTTGCACTTTGGTACTCTCTCTGTTGCTTTTGAGGTCAGTTGTTGCTGAAGCATCTTTCCAAATACTGTTTCAATAATTATCTATTCACTTAAAAAAAAAAGCCAAATCTATAATATCAGCAGAAAAGCCTTGATTATTTCTTTATCTCCAGGAGAAGGAGCGAGTCAAAGCTGCGCTAATTAGATTCCTGATGACACTGGCAGTATTGATTGCTGAGCATCAGCCAACCTGAGGGCAGGCTGCTGGACTCTTCAGCTGTAAAAGATTAAAATGTGGCTGTGAGGCTCCTGAAGTGTAGACAATTCAAAGCAGACTTTTTTATTGTTTGAAGTGGAGAAGAGGGCTAAGGAGAAGTGTCATTTGCCGAGCTCAGCTACTCCTCCTGAAGAGACAAAGCCTTAGTCTGGCAGACACACACAGGGAAGCATCAGTCTGGGATTGAGCATCAGTCCACCGTGTGCCCTGCACCACAACTTAAAATCAGCTCTTTTTGTGAGAAAGAAACTGTGCACAGCCATAAACTCTCTGTTGTGGGCACAAGCAGCAGAGCAGCACTGCCAGTCTTACAGGGATAGACAGACTGTTATTCCTGACCTGCCACAGCACTCTGCCTTTGGACATAAACTAAGTAATATTTGGGACATTAATGCAGCTCTGCTTATTATTCACAAATATTTGAATAATAACAACTAGTGTAGAATCATTTCAGTGAGGAAGACCTCTAGGATCACAGGCTCACAGGATGTTAGGGGTTGGAAGGGACCCAAGGAGATCGAGTCCAACCCTCCTGCCAGAGCAGGACAATCCTGTCTAACACAGATCACACAGGAACACATCCAGACAGACCTTGAAAGTCTCCAGAGAAGGAGGCTCCACAGCCTCTCTGGGGAGCCTGTTCCAGTGCTCTGGGACCCTTACAGGAAAGAAATTCCCCCTTGTGTTGAGGTGGAACCTTCTGTGCTGCAACTTACACCCATTGCTCCTTGTCCTATCCCAGGGAGCAGTGAGCAGAGCCTGTCCACCCACTCCTGACCAGCCCTCAGATGTTTCAAAACATTGATTAAATCCCCTCTCAGTCTTGTCTTCTCCAGGCTAAAAACCCCAGGTCCCTCAGCCTCTCCACATCAGGCATGCCCTCCAGTCCCTTCATCATCCTTACAGCCCTCCACTGGACCCTTTCTAGTAGATCCCAGGATCATCAAGTCCAACTGCACAGATTCATAGAATGGGTTGAGTTGGATGGGATCTTAAAGATCTTCTAGTTCCAACCCCTCTGCCACAGGCTTCAACCCAACACCAGCATGGCCATTAAACCATGTCCCCAAGTGCCATGCCCACGTGTTTCTTGAACACTTCCAGGGATGGAGACTCCACCACCTCCCTGTGCAGTCTGTTCCAATTCCTGACCACTCTTGCAGTGAAGAAATTTTTCCTAATCCAACCCAAACCTATGCTGGTGAAACTTGAGGCTATTTCCCCTCGTTGTATTGCTTGTTATTTTGGAGAAGAGACGAACCTTCACCTGATGCCAACCTCCCTTCAGGGAGGTGTAGGGAGCCAGTAGGTCTCCCCTCAGTTTCTTTTTCTCTAGCCGGAACAACCTCAGTTCCTTCACCTACTCCTCACCAGACCTATCTAAATGCCACTCTAACTTTTTCCTGTTACCTTATTTTATCACTATTGTTTGTAGTTCGATAACACAGTCTCAGACTGCACCAGGGCAGGTATAGGCTGGACATTGAAGAGGGACATTGAGATGCTTGAGCATGTCCAGAGAAGGGCAACGAGGCTGGGGAGAGGCCTCGAGCACAGCCCTACGAGGAGAGGCTGAGGGAGCTGGGATTGTTTAGCTTGGAGAAGAGGAGGCTCAGGGCAGACCTCATTGCTGTCTACAACTACCTGAGGGGTGGTTGTAGCCAGGAGGAGGTTGCTCTCTTCTCTCAGGCAGCCAGCGCCAGAACAAGATGACACAGCCTCAGGCTGTGCCAGGGGAAATTTAGGCTTGAGGTGAGGAGAAAGTTCTTCACTGAGAGAGTCATTGGACACTGGAATGGGCTGCCCAGGGAGGTGGTGGAGTCGCCGTCCCTGGAGCTGTTCAAGGCAGCATTGGACGTGGCACTTGGTGCCATGGTCTAGCCTTGAGCTCTGTGGTAACGGCTTGGACTTGATGATCTGTGAGGTCTCTTCCAACCTCGGTGATACTGTGAGACTGTGAAATTCTTCATGGAAAGAGTGATTGGCATTGGAATGGGCTGCCTGAGGAGGTAGTGGAGTCACTGTCCCTGAAGGTGTTTAAAAGGAGGCTGGATGAGGTACTTAGTGCCATGGTTTAGTTAATTAGAAGGGTTAGGTGACAGGTTGGACTTGATGATCCTGGAGATATTTTCCAACTTGGTTAATTCTATGATTCTGTGGACTTTGAGTCAATTATTTCTTCAAATGAATGGTGACTTTCCAAACTGTGTGAGGACTGTCAAATTCTGTGGTACCATGGAGATGGCACTGCTTTTGCTTGTAATCTTGTTTTGCTTTTGAGTACAGTTATTGCTACAGAGACATTTTAGGGAGTAATTTTGCAACTCTCCATGAAAAGTAATTAGTGAGCTGTTAATTGTGCTTCATTGCTGACATTTAAAAAGAGCCTCTGTTTTTATTGTCTGAACTGCAACAAGCATAAAGAAGTGCTATGATTTGTGTTCTCCTTTATTAACACAGATATCCCAGAATTCCAGAACCAGAAAGGGACCAGAATGGAACTCTGGGATCATTCAGTCATAGAATCATAGAATCAACCAAGTTGAAGAGACCTCCAAGCTCATCCAGTCCAACCTAGCACCCAGCCCTAGCCAATCAACTAGACCATGGCACTAAGTGCCTCAGCCAGGCTTTGCGTGAAGACCTCCAGGGAGGGTGACTCCACCACCTCCCTGGGCAGCCCATTCCAATGCCAATCACTCTCTCTGCCAACAACTTCCTCCTAACATCCAGCCTAGACCTCCCCCAGCACAACTTGAGACTGTGTCCCCTTGTTCTGTTCAACCCCTCTGCTAAATAGCTTGCTATGACAGTTTGGGTATTACCCACTTCCCTGCTCTTATCACCCAGACTAGACTCAGCTGAACTGGAAATTAAGGAATGAAGCTTTATATTTAAAGCTTAACACAATATATAGGCATATATACACAAACATACACAGCTATAGACAGAAGTATACAAGTTAAAATGTAATACAGAAACACAACAGCCCTCCCATAAATCAGAGTCCCCAGGAGGGGCTCCCAACCACCTTTCCACCTTCTTTCCACCCTCTTTCCACCCCTCCACCTTATTCCAGAGTTTGCCTTATGTGCAAGGTGAGCTGTGCGGATTGGCAAGAGGGGTTAGAAAGCAGAAGGATTAGATACACGAAAGAAGCCCAAGTAGAAAGCACAGACACCAGCTGCAACAGAGACCCACTCTTTATGTTATTGGTTTTATCCATCTCAGCAAGCCTATGAGTGCAGTAGACATCACCATTGTTTCCTTTTCACAGCCTGTCATCTAATTTTTCTCACTAAAACATTCCAACTTGCCTCAAGCAAGCACATTTGCCCAGAGTCACAATGTCCCAGGTGAGTTTGGAATCCTCCCTGGAGGTGTTTAAGGTCAGGCTGGATGAGGCTTTGAGCAACCTGCTCTAGTGGGAGGTGTCCCTGCCTATGGCAGGGGGTTGGAGCTGGATGATCCTTGAGGTCCCTTCCAACCTAAACCATTCTATGATTCTATGATTCTATCTCCCCAGAGAAGACTTCACAACTACACAGATAGTTTGTCAGGGTATATATAAAGCAAACCAGGTACCATCTCTTACACACCCTCAGTAGAAACCATGCTACCCAAACACAAGAAATGGAATAATTAATCCTAAAATGAACATGAAGTGAAGCTTAAAGGTCAGCTGAGCTGATGGGCATGTTTTGCAGCACAACAATCTCTGAAATGATATTGAACTTCTGTGGGTTACGCGCTGCTGGAAATGCCAAGCATCTGCTTACTGCTGAGCTTCTGCTTCAGCTTCTGAATTTACACAGATTAAGATCGGTCACGCATGGGAAAGAACAGGAAAGTGTAATTTTGTTGGGGGGGAAACTTGAATTGTTAAGTTCTCCCTCTTGTAGAGGACTTAATCATTTATAGAACTGCTAATGGTGAATTAAGTCTTTAAATGTCAGAGCATCGTTCTGCATCTTCCTCAGACCACAACCAAGCAAAACCTCTTGCTACTTGTGGTCTGACATTCACCTACAAAGAAGGGAGTCAACATGTAGAGTTTTCCTTGCTGCTGACTGTGATGGTTTGGGTGTTTCCTTCCCCCCCACCCCACTTTGGAAAATCTCCCAGACTAGACTCAGAGGCTCTGGAAATGGAATGAAGCTTTGTATTTACAGCTTAGCACAATGTACAAGCAGGTATTTACAATAGAGACAGAAATCACAGTCTCACAGTATCATCAGGGTTGGAAGAGACCTCACAGATCATCAAGTCCAACCCTTCACCACAGAGCTCAAGGCTAGACCATGGCACCAAGTGCCACGTCCAATCCTGCCTTGAACAGTAGACAAGTTAAAAAGTAATACAGAAACACAACAGCCCTCCCAGAAACCTGAGTCCCCAGGAGGGGTTCACAACCACCCTTTCACTTTCCTCCCACCCCTCTACCTTACCCTAGATCTTGCCTTATGTTTAAGGTAGTATGGAGGGTCAGCCAGGGGAGTTAGGAAGCAGATGGATTAGTCACACAGACGGCAGGTTAGGTTAGAGAGAGAAGATCAGTCCAAAGCCCCAGACAGAGAGCAACTTTGTTATCTGTGTTTGTGTTCTTGTTCTTATCCATCTCAGCAAGCCTATGAGTGCAGTAGCCATCACCATTGTTTCCTTTTCACAGCCTGTAATCTAATTCTTCTCACCAAAACATTCTAGCTAGGCTCAGACTAGCACACTGACCTGCCAAAGACAGAAGGCAGTGCTCAGGGATGGATGCTGCATTCCACCTCACTTGAGTTTAAAGACTTCATTGTTTCCTCAAAACGAGTACCCCAAACTGATTTAACCACAAAGGTTAAAACACTGGCACCAGAAAAGCCATTTGTGCAGGTTAGAAATCGAGTCCACTAACTAGAGAAACCAGAAATGCCTGCAAAGAAACAATTCTCTGGTTTTCACTGCTGCTAATAGAACAGGTTTTACCAACAAATCCAGTTGGAGGCCAGTCACCAGTGGTGTTCCTCAGTGCTTAGTTTCAAAGCCAGTCTTGTTTAGTATCTTTACAACAGACTGGATGAAGGGATTGAGTGCAGCCTTAGTGAATCTAGAAAGGACACCAATTGGGCAGGAGTGTTGATCTGCTTGAAGATAGGAAGGCTTTGCAGAAGGACATAGCCAGGCTGGATCAAAGGGATGGGCTCAGTTGTATGAGGTTTGACCAAGCCAAATGTGGGGTCCTGCATTTAGGTCACAACATCCCCATGAACACTTCAGGCTTGGGGCAGAGTGGCTGGAAAGCTGCCTGGGAAGAAGGGACCTGGGAGTGCTGATTGGCAGCCAGCTGAACATGAGCCAGCAGTGGCCAAGAAGGCCACCAGCATCGTGGCCTGAATTAACAATAGTGTGGCCAACAGGGCCAAGGAGGTCATTGTCCCCCTGGACTGGGTGCTGGTGAGGCCACACTTTGAGTACTGGGTTCAGTTTTGGGCCCCTTACTCCAAGAAAGACATTGAGGGGCATGAGTAGGTCCAGAGATAGGTCACAAAGCTGGTGAAGGGTCTGGAGAAAAGGTTTGGTGAGAATCAATTGAGGGACCTGGGATTGTTTAGTCTGAAGAAGAGGAGGCTGAGGAGAGACCTTCTGGTTCTACAACTCCCTGAAAGGAGTTTGGAGTGAAGTAGAGATTGATCTCTTCCCCCAAGTATCAGGCGATAGACAAAAATTATGCTAGGGGAGGTTTAGGTTGGAGAACAGGAAAAAATTCTCTCTTGAAGGAGTGGTCAGTGATTGGAACAGACTGCCAAAGGAGGTGATGGAGACAGCACCCCTGGAAGTGCTCAAGAAACATGTGCACATGGCACTGGGGACATGGTTTAGTGGCCATGGTCCTGTTGGGATGATGATTGGACTTGAGGATCTTAGAAGTTTTTTCTAATCTAACTTGATGATCTTAGAGGTTTTTTCCAATCTAACTTGATGATCTTAGAAGTTGTTTCCAACATAACTTGATGGTCAGGCAGGATTGGATGTGGCACTTGGTGCCATGGTCTAGCCTTGAGCTCTGTGGTAACAGGTTGGACTTGATGATCTATGAGGGCTCTTCCAACCTTGGTGATACTGTGAGACTGTGATACTGTGATCTTAGAGGGTTTTTTCCCCAACATAACTTGATGATCTTAGAGGTTTTTTACAACCTTACTTGGTGATCTTAGAGGTTGTTTCCAACCTAGTTTGATGATCTTAGAGTTTTTTCCTAACCTTACCCGATGGTCTTAGAGGTCTTTTCCAACCTAATTTGATGATCTTAGAGGTTTTTTTCCAACATAACTTAATGATCTTACAGGTTGTTTCCAACGTAACTTGATGATCTTAGGGTTCTTTACCAACCTTACTTGATCATCTTAGAAGTTTTTTCCAACCTAGTTTGATGATCTTAGGGTTTTTTACCAACCTAACTGGATAATCTTAGAGTTTTTTCCCAACCTTACTTGATGCTCTTAGAGGTTTTCCCCAACCTAACTGGATAATCTTAGAGGTTGTTTCCAACCTAATTTGATGATCTTAGAGGTTTTTTTCCAACATAACTTAATGATCTTACAGGTTGTTTCCAACGTAACTTGATGATCTTAGGGTTCTTTACCAACCTTACTTGATGATCTTAGAGGTTTTTTCCAACCTAGCTTAATGATCTTAGAAGTTTTTCCTAACCTTACCTGATGATCTTAGAGGTTTTCCCCAACCTAACTGGATAATCTTAGAGGTTGTTTCCAACCTAATTTGATGATCTTAGAGGTTTATTCCAACCTTACTTGATGATCTTAGATATTTTTTACAACCAAACTTGATGATCTTAGAGGTTTTTTCCAACCTAAGTTGATGATCTTAGAGGTTGTCTCCAACCTTACTTCATGATCTTACAGGTTTTTCCTAACCTTACCTGATGGTCTTAGAGGTTGTTTCCAACCTAATTTGATGCTCTTAGAGGTTTTTTCCAACCTGACCTGATGGTCTTAGAGGTCTTTTCCAACCCAATTTGATGATCTTAGAGGTTTTTTTCCAACTTAGTTTGATGATCTTAGAGGTTTTTACCAACCTAACTTGATGATCTTAGGGTTTTTTACCAACCTAACTGTATAATCTTAGAGTTTTTTTTTCCAACCTAACTTAATGATCTAAGAGGTTGTTTCCAACATAACTTGATGATCTTAGAGGTTTTTTTCCAACCTAGTTTGATGATCTTAGAGTTTTTTTCCAACCTAACTTGATGATCTTAGAAGTTTTTTCCAACCTTACTTGATGATCTTAGATATTTTTTCCAACTAAACTTGATGATCTTAGAGGTTGTTTCCAACATAACTTGATGATCTTAGAGGTTTTTTTCCAACCTAGTTTGATGATCTTAGAGGTTTTTACCAACCTAACTTGATGATCTTAGGGTTTTTTACCAACCTAACTGTATAATCTTAGAGTTTTTTTTTCCAACCTAACTTAATGATCTTAGAGGTTGTTTCCAACATAACTTGATGATCTTAGAGGTTTTTTTCCAACCTAGTCTAACTTAATGATCTTAGAGGTTTTTCCCAACCTTACTTGATGAGTGTGCAGAGGAGCAAGTACTTGATGATTTTAGAAGTTTTTTCCAACGTTACTTGATGATCTTAGAGGTCTTTTCCAACCTAACTTAATGATCTTAGAGGTTTTTCCCAACCTTACTTGATGGTCGTAGAGGTTTTTACCAACCTAATTTGATGATCTTAGAGATTTTTTTCCAACCTCAGTTGATGATCTTAGAGGTTTGTTTCCAACATAAATTGATGACTGATTTATTCCTACATAATACACAGAATTTTAATGTAGCAATAGCAACGTTCTCAATAGAATTATTTTTCTCTTAATCAAAATCAAACCAATCATTTTGTATCTTTAACTTAGCAAAATAAAATGCAATTTATTTAGATTTATTTTCCCCAGTTACTGAAAACACCTGTTTCTGTAGAGAGTCTGTAGGTGTCAAGAGTCAGGGTTGGATCAGTCACCAAATGAGTGCCAGAGGCTCTCCACAAAACTTTTTGCTTTCGCAAGCAGAAGAGAAAGGGAAGAAGGGAGAGAGACTGATGGGGTGGGAAAGAAACTAATACAGCTTGAATCATAGAATCNAAGCTATAGTATGTATATATATATATATATATATATATATATATATATATACATACTATAGCTTGGATGGAAAGAAGAACAACACTATGCAATACAGACAAAGAGACACAAACTAAGAGCCAAACTAACCCCCGAGGGCAATGAACTCACCACTGGCACCACTGATGCTGGGTACAGACACTGGGCAAGTTCCAGACTGGACTCAGCAGCAGATGGTTAACAGATTCAGGAGCTAGATTCTAGAACTGGATTCAGGAGCAAACAGATCAGGATGGAAAGCAGAAAGGACAGAGTCCTCCTGGAACACCAGCCAGTGAAGAAGAGGTTTGATGCTGGCGATCCCTCAGCTTGCTCCTGAAGATGGCTATTCATGGCTGCAATCTCTTGTTGGGCAGTTGAGGGTCACCTGTACTGCCTGCTCTTCCCCACAGATGCCAGCCCTGCATTCCTGCCCCACGAAGTGGGACACAAGCTGTGGCAGTGCCCTTGGTGTGCAGAGGAGCAAGTCTAAAGCAGAGGCTTTTTGCAGCTCAGCCCTTGACAGGAATCCTGCCCATCAGATTCTGCCTGCTAGAAGCAGCCCCTGGCTATGCAGACCTGCCCTGAACTTCAGAAGGTGCCTCACTGAGCAGAGACTGAGCTAGAAAGTGGCAGCACTGGACAGAATCAGTTCTGGTCTAGCTCACACCAGAGCAGTAGGTTTTATTGTTTTCTCCTTGGGTAAAAACTATTTATTAATACCTCAGAATTACACAATTTAAGTCCAATGTTCAGCATATTTAAATATTGTCCTTTGGGGTGCCAAGACTGCAGGCAAAGATTTCATATTGCACCACCTAATTCCACCCCTCTGCTCTGCTCTCTTGAGACCCCTTCTGCAGCACTGTGTCCAGTTCTGGCATCCCAGCATAAGAGTGACATGGAATTGTTGGAGCATGCCCAGAAGAGGCCACAAAGATGATCAGAGGGCTGGGGAACCTTCCCTAAGGGAACAGGTTGAGAGAGTTAGGTTTATTCAGCCTGGAGAAGAGAAGGTTCCAAGGGGACCTTAGAGCAGCCTTCCAGTATCTGAAGGAGACTGCAGGAGAGCTGGGCAGGGACTTTGGACAAGGGCTTGTAGTGACAAGATGAGGGGCAATGGATTGAAGCTGGAAAGGGGCAAATGTAGATTGGAGATTAGAAAGAAATTGTTTCCAGTGAGGGTGGTGAGACACTGAAACAGGCTGCCCAGGGAGGTTGTGGATGTCCCCTCCCTGGAGGTGTTCAAAGACAGGCTGGATGAGGCACTGACCAAACTGTTCTAGTGGAAGGTGTCCCTGCCCATGGCCGGGGGCTGGAATTAGATGTTCCTTAAGGTCCTCTCTCTGAATTGACATTCAGTCTCTGATAACCTCAGCATCCCTAATTCTCTTCCCATTTAGTGAAACAGACAACACTCTGAGAAAGTTTACCCCATCCCTTTCATTTGAGTCACAGCATGTTCTGTGTGACTCGCTGAACTCTAAGCTTTTCCTTGCTCTCTGGGACAACAGCTGCTATGTTGGTGAGACACACACTTTATGTTGGGATTTCTGCAGTGTAATGCAGTTCAAATAAAAATCTGGTAGGGCAGCCATGCAATCTAAGTGTATTCATCAAGTCAGACAGTTAGGGTTCTAATAAAGCTCATCAGTTCATCCTTCCTTCCTGTAATCACCTCTATCACTATGGGCTTCCTCCCACCACAGAGAACTTTATCCTAATTAATCAGACCACTTCAGCTTTTTCCTCACTCCATTTAAACCTTCTGCTGAATGCCCCCTACACAGTGTCAGAAGATTTATTGCTACAAATAGATGCACTGCTCCAGCTCATTGCTGCTGAACTTGACCCTGTTTTCATGCTAATACATTTATATAAGCACAGGACTGTGGCGATTGAGCTTCCTTAAGGCTGTGTGCTGGTTAAGGTTTATGGCTGCATTGTGTGTGCTTTGGGAACACTCCCTGCATTTGAGCACTGAGGGGTAACTAGGACTCATTTCTCCTCCACAGGTGATAATTCTACTTTCTGGTTCATTACAATGTGCTTTACAAAAGCTGCCCCTTCCTTAGCAGTTAAGAATCACATTTTCCTATCTGCCATTTATCAGCAGGATGATTCTGGGGTCCTCTCTCCATCAGGCTCATGGCAGAGCCCACTGCTGCTGCCCTGCTGAGACTGAAGTTGTGTTGAGGCACAGGTCTCAGACCATACAGTTATCCTCCCTGTGGTCACCGCTGCAGGGGGGCAACAAATCCTTGCTTACACTATACTTAGCCATGCCTTCACCTCCCATCCTTTTCCATTTCTTGTTTCTTATTTAAGATACAGGAAAGATTTATCCTCTGGCTTTCTGCTTCTGTCCTCAGATCTGGATGTTGTACTTGGTAGGATCATATAAGTTTTGGTTGGTTGTTTTTTTAGCTCTTCAATACTTTTTTTGTATCATTTGCAGAAGAAGCATATTTGACCTTAGAGTTACAGACTGCATCGGTTTGGAAGGGAACCTCAAACATAGAATCAATTATAGAATGGTCCAGGCTGGAAAAGACTTCTAGAGTTCATCTAGGCCAGCTCCCCTGCAGTTAGCAGGGACATCTCCCCTAGACCAGGTCACCCAGCTCCCTCAGCCTCTCCTCACAGGGCTGTGCTCCAGGCCCCTCACCAGCTTTGTTGCTCTTCTCTGGACACGTTCCAGCACCTCAACATCTCTCTTGAATTGAGGAGCCCAGACCTGGACACAGCACTCAAGATGTGGCCTGACCAGTGCTGAGTACAGGGGCAGAATAACCTCCCTTGTCCTACTGGCTGCACTGTCCCTGAAACAGGCCAGGATGCCATTGGCTCTCCTGCCCACCTGGGCACACTGCTGGCTCATCTTCAGCTATTCTCTACCAGTATCCCCAGGTCCCTTTCTGCCTGGCTGCTCTCCAGCCACTCTGTCCCCAGCCTGTAGCACTGCTTGGGGTTGTTGTGGTCAAGAGTGACATAAAAATTAGGGAACCCCAAGCCTCCCTGGGTTTTTTCTGTTTAATTTTTCCAAGCTGCTTTAGCAGTAAGCCATTGGGAATTAAAAAATAAAAAAAATCACATTGCATAAAAAAAAATTCCAAGATCAAATAAGAAAAATAGATAAAAAGCCAAATTAAATCCCATTACAGTAGAGGAGATACTGTAACAGATTAAAACAAAATGGATAACTCTAGAATGTTATGTAAAAGAGAGCATTTAAAAATCTCCAGATGACATAAACCTGTAATCTGTAGCAATATCTGCAAGCAGCATGAACTATGATCCTTTCATGGACTAAAAAATCTTTGCTCCTTATCATCTTCTAACCCCCTCTTGCCAGGTTTCTCATCCCATATTCATCATGTGCTGCCACTCAGGCAGACCTGGACAGCCTGGAGAGTTGGATGAGGAGAAACTGAATGGAATACAACATACAAGAACAAGAGTAGAGTCTTGCATATGGCAGAGGACAACCCCATGGGCCAGTATAGGTGGATGACCAATCTGTTGGAGAGCAGTGTAAGGAAAAGGGACTTGGGGATCCTGGTCGACAGAAGGATGTCCACGAGCCACAAACATGCCCTTGTGGCCACAAAGGCCAATGGCATCCTAGGGTGAATTAGAAGAAGTGTTGTGAGCTGGTCAAAAGAGGTTCTCTTCCCCTTTTACTCTGGCATAGTGAGGCCCTATGTGGAATATTGTGCCCAGTTCTGGGCCACTCACTTCAGGAAGGACCTCAGAGAAATCCTTGAAAGAGTCCAGCACAGAGTCATAAAGATGCTGAAGGCAGTAGAACATCTCCCTGCTGAGGAAAGGCTGAGGGAGCTGGGGCACTTTAGCTTGGAGAAGAGGAGCTTGGGAGGTGACCTCAATCATGTTTATAAAGATGTGAAGGGTAATGTTGGGAGGATGGAACCAGACCACAAAGTAATTTGAGAGGAAGCTGTGAAGTTGTTTTCTTTGGCTGGGGAGAAATTCTTTGGTATTGGAGATGAAAGCTGAAGAAAGAGGAGACATTTTCTGAGCAGAAATTTAACCTGTAGAGGAGGGAGGGCAGTTGCACACTAAACTCATTAATCAGGGAACAGTCAGTAGAAATTAGCCTGATCTCTCTCACGTCAGCGTGACACAGAAAGCCAGATTTTAACATGAAATCAGTGTTCATTAAGAAGTGAGAAACTGATTGCACTGAAAACAGAAGTCTCTTCTTCATCTGTGGAGCGTAAGCACTGCAAAAATTAATTATTGAAAAAGGTTCATCTACTGAACTATTTAATATTCAGCTTCTCAGGGCAAAAGAGTGTCTTGCTTAGTCAGTGCAGCATTTAGCCTGCTGCTGTCATCCCCAAGAACAATAAGCGGTGTCCCTCAGGGATCAGTGCTGGGCCCCATCCTCTTCAACTTCTTCATAGATGATCTGGATGAGGGCATCGAGTCACTCATCAGCAAGTTTGCAGATGACACCAAGCTGGGGGCTGATGTGGCTGGGCTGGAGGGCAGAAGGGCTCTGCAGCAGGACCTTGACCGCCTGGACAGATGGGCAGAGTCCAAGGGGATGGCATTCAGTAAGTCCAAGTGCCAGGGGCTGCACTTTGGCCACAACAACCCCATGCAGAGCTACAGGCTGGGGTCGAAGTGGCTGGAGAGCAGCCAGACAGAAAGGGATCTGGGGGTGCTGATCGATACCCACCTGAACATGAGCCAGCAGTGTGCCCAGGTGGCCAAGAGAGCCAATGGCATCCTGGCCTGCATCAGGAATGGTGTGGCCAGCAGGAGCAGGGAGGTCATTCTGCCCCTGTACTCTGCACTGGTTAGACCACACCTTGAGTACTGTGTCCAGTTCTGGGCCCCCCAGTTTAAGAGGGACATTGAGATGCTTGAACGTGTCCAGAGAAGGGCAACGAGGCTGGGGAGAGGCCTCGAGCACAGCCCTACGAGGAGAGGCTGAGGGAGCTGGGATTGTTTAGCCTGGAGAAGAGGAGGCTCAGGGCAGACCTTATTGCTGTCTACAACTACCTGAGGGGTGGTTGTAGCCAGGAGGAGGTTGCTCTCTTCTCTCAGGCAGCCAGCACCAGAACAAGAGGACACAGCCTCAAGCTGTGCCAGGGGAAATTTAGGCTTGAGGTGAGGAGAAAGTTCTTCCCTGAGAGAGTCATTGGACACTGGAATGGGCTGCCCAGGGAGGTGGTGGAGTCGCCGTCCCTGGAGCTGTTCAAGGCAGGATTGGACGTGGCACTTGGTGCCATGGTCTAGCCTTGAGCTCTGTGGTAACAGGTTGGACTTGATGATCTGTGAGGTCTCTTCCAACCTTGGTGATACTGTGAGACTGTGATAATATTGATGGCACTGAAGAGTTGCTAACTGGGCTTTTTTTTTTTTTCATGATGTTGAAGCCACTTACTCATGACAAACTGAACACAAAACCATAGGAGAAAAACAAGCTCTCAAAGCCCAGCTCTTTCCTCCCAAGAGGGGAAGATGCGGAGAGTCTATTTGAATAGTACAGCAGCGACACCACATCTAATTTATTAATCATAATTGAGACACAGTGTGCTGCATTATTTAGTGTTTGAGGTTGTTGGGTGGGTTGGGTTTTGTTTTACATTTCTGCTTCTGCTGTTAGTTCTGTAAGGTTCATAAGTGTTGGCATGCAGAGCAGTCATTATTCTACGTTAGGAAGGAAAACAGCCACGGCTTAGTTCATCCTCCAACAAATCGATATCTAATTAACAGTATGTCAAACCTCAAAGGTCCATAATTAAATTCCGTGGGGGTAAGATGACAAAACTATTCTTTACTGATCTCTCTAGATGACTTAAAGTATTAGAACTGGAAGTGTACAAAAAAGGCAGTCACAATGCTTGCAGGCAGCTAGTTTCACTTTTAATAATAGAACAGAATAGAATAGAATAGAATAGAATAGAATAGAATAGAATAGAATAGAATAGAATAGAATAGAATAGAATA
>WAAF01000487.1:25318-35433 GCA_013400475.1 Tricholaema leucomelas
AGAATAACCTCCCTTGTCCTACTGGCCACACAGTTCCTGATACAGGCCAGGATGCCATTGGCTCTCCTGGCCACCTGGGCACACTGCTGGCTCATTTTCAGCCACTATCTACCAGTACCCCCAGGTCCCTTTCTTCCTGGAAGCTCTCCAGCCATTCTGTCCCCAACCTACAGTGCTGCTTGAGGTTGTTGTGGGCAAAGTGCAGAACCCTGCACTTGGCCTTGTTCAATCTCATCCCCTTGGCCTCTGCCCACCCATGCAGCCTATAGATGTATAAAGATACAGAGAAGAACAGCGACTGGACTCTGGAAGGGTAGAAAAGCAAAACCGTTGAGCTAGAGAAGGAGATTTTCCACGTGCAAAAGTTTAGCTCATTAATTCAACTGCAGCAGTGTTAGGCCAGTGATGAGAATGTAACCTGCCAGAGCTCAGCGCTGGGGACAGCTGCATGAAAGCCATCACAGTGCAAGCCCCTCTCTGCCTGTGTGCGTGCAGGCTGTGCTGCTGGGCTGCGCGCACCTGCACGCAGCAATTTGTTAACAGGCTGCTTCCCAAGCGGTGCCTCTCAGCTCCTGTGAAGCTCTGCTGCCTGATGCTGGAGCCAGCCTTTTAGCTGGGCAGGATTTGTATCAATCAGCCTCTGATATTCACTCTCTGCCCTTTAAAAAGAAATATGAGAACTGTGCCAGTACCACATAGAGGAACCGCATTGGAAGTCAAGACTCAAACCTGTGCTTTTGGGAGCCTGAGCCAGGCCTTTCTTCTTCTTCTTACAGCAATTAGTCTGTGATTTGTCTAACTATTGTCCTAGCCGCCTGTGTAACAGGACTCCACTCTTTTTGTAGTAGATCACAGGGAACAATCATCTTTTGTGAGCTCCTTAATTAAAAAGCCAGGTAGGTCCAACTTACAGGTGAGTGTAAATTGTAAAATCCAGCTCCAGGCTTCAACTCTTTTTCTTATGCTGTCTTTCAAAACAGAAAGAAGCAGGGAGATCATTCTGCCCCTGTACTCTGCACTGGTTAAACCACACCTTGAGTACTGTGTCCAGTTCTGGGACCCCCAGTTTAAGAGGGACATTGAGATGCTTGAGCGTGTCCAGAGAAGGGCAACGAGGCTGGTGAGAGGCCTCGAGCACAGCCCTACGAGGAGAGGCTGAGGGAGCTGGGATTGTTTAGCCTGGAGAAGAGGAGGCTCAGGGCAGACCTTATTGCTGTCTACAACTACCTGAGGGGTGGTTGTAGCCAGCAGGAGGTTGCTCTCTTCTCTCAGGCAGCCAGCACCAGAACAAGAGGACACAGCCTCAGGCTGTGCCAGGGGAAATTTAGGCTTGAGGTGAGGAGAAAGTTCTTCACTGAGAGAGTCATTGGCTACTGGAATGGGCTGCCCAGGGAGGTGGTGGAGTCACCGTCCCTGGAGCTGTTCAAGGCAGGATTGGACGTGGCACTTGGTGCCATGGTCTAGCCTTGAGCTCTGTGGTAACGGTTTGGACTTGATGATCTGTGAGGTCTCTTCCAACCTTGGTGATACTGTGATACATTTAGATTCACAGATTGCATCCTGTGGGAAGTGACCCTCAGAGGTCATCTTGTCCCACCCCCATTCAGTCAGCAGGGACACCTCCAACAAGGGTAGGCTGCCCAGGGACGCATCAAATCTGATCCTGAATGTCTCCAGGAGTGGGGCCTCGACTGCATTCCTGGGCAGCCTGTCCCAGTATTTTACCACTCTTGTAAAAAAATTCCTGATGACACCAAGCTGTGTGGTGCAGCAGAGAGGCTGGAAGGAAGGGATCCATCCAGAGGGATCTAGACAGGCTGGAGAGGTGGACACAAGCCAACCTCAGGAGGTTCAACAAAACCAAGTGCAAGGTCCTGCAGCTGCGATGAAGCAATCCCAAGCACAAATCCAGGCTGGGCAGTGAGTGGCTGGAGAGCAGCCCTGAGGAGAGAGACTTGAGGGTGCTGGTGGTCAAGAAGCTAAACATGAGCCAGCAGTGTGCACTTGCAGTCCAGAAACCAGATACTGGGCTGCATCAGGAGAAGTGTGGCCAGCAGGGCAAGGGTGCTGGTTCTCCCCCTCTACTGCGCTCTGCCAAGACCCCACCTGGAGTACTGCATCCAGTTCTGGAGCCCCCATTACAAGTGGGATGTGGAGATGTTGGAGCATGTCCAGAGAAGGGCCATGAGGATGCTCAGAGGGCTGCAGCAGCTCTGCTGTGAGGACAGACTGAAAGAGTTGGGGCTGTTCAGTCTGCAGAAGAGGAGGCTCCCAGGTGACCTTCTTGTGGCCTTCCAGGATCTGAAGGAGGCCTACAAAAGAGATGGGGAGGGACTTTTTGAACTCTCAGGGAGTGACAGGACTGGGGGAAATGGAGCACAGCTGGAGGTGGGGAGATTCAGCCTAGACATGAGGAGGAAGTTGTTGAGCATGAGAGTGGTGAGAGCCTGGAATGGGTTGCCCAGGGAGGTGGTTGAGGTCCCATCCCTGGAGGTGTTTAAGGCCAGGCTGGATGAGGCTGTGGCCAGCCTGCTCTAGGGCAGGGTGTCCCTGGGCATGGCAGGAGGGTTGGAACTAGCTGATCCTTGTGGTACCTTCCAACCCTGACTGATTCTATGACTCTGTTCTGTAGTTTGTAACAAGAGCTGAGGTGAAGAGTAAATATTTCCTTTATATGGAAAACGAGAATCCAAGAATGCTGAAGAACTTAAAGGTTATTAAATGGATGCAAATGAGAGAGGGGAAAAAAAGAGAATTTATTGAATGGCTCCAGTTTGAAGGCACCTCAGAGATCATCTATTCCAATCCCCCTGCCATGGGCACAGATGTTTCTCAACTAGACTTGGCTGCTGGAATCCTCATCCAGCCTGGCCTTGAACACCCCTAAGGGAGGAGGCATTCACAGCCTCCCTGGGCAACCTGTTCCAGTGCACCCTGCTATTTTATTTTTACAAGGTGCTGTAGCTGCCTCCAGAGACATTATTTTTTCCAGAGCAGACAGGTTGTAGAAAATAAATGAGAAATAAAAAAAGAGAAAACTCTCTTAGTGAAAGTTTTACTTAGAGCTCTAAGAAGTATTTATTTCCACCAAGAGTTATTAACAGCAGGAGAGCAGAAGTAGTGAGGCTCCTAAAAGCATCTTAAAAGTACCTCCACCATGAAGAGAGAGCAGTAGTAGAGAGGCTCCTAAAAACATCTTAAAAGTACCTGCACCATGAAGCCTCACTTCTTTACCCTGACTGAGCCTGCCATGCTGCTCACCTCTGCAGTAGCTTCTTCTTGCATAGAAGAAAGTTGGTTTTCCACCACAAGTTAGGTTTTTTTACCCTTGGGTTGTGCCACCAGCAGCAATATTTCCATGTTTCCAGCTGCCTTTCTACCCCTGCCTCTTGTAGCTTACACGTGGGAGTGCACTGTATCATCTTGAAACATAGAATCATAGAATCAACCAGGTTGGAAGAGACCTCCAAGATCATCCAGGCCAACCTAGCACCCAGCCCTGTTCAAAAGAAGCAGTTGTTGATGAGGCCTTCTACAGACAACTGGAAGTAAGAAAGAATCAGAGAATCAACCAGGTTGGAAGAGAACTCCAAGATCACCCAGCCCTATCCAGTCAACCAGACCATGGCACTAAGTGCCTCATCCAGGCTTTTCTTCAACACCTCCAGGGATGGTGACTCCACCACCTCCCTGGGCAGCCCATTCCAATGCCAATCACTCTCTCTGTGAAGAACTTTCTCCTAACACCCAGCCTAGACCTCCCCCAGCACAACATGAGAAGAAATTCACCTTCAAATCCTTCTGCAAAGCTTGCACATGCAAAGGAGGAAAAGATATCTGCATTGTATTAAGCAAATATTTCCTGTTCCCAAATGTTCTCTCCCTCTCTTTCTCTCTCTCTTCTTTTATTTTTGATTCCTTCTCTGGAAATATCTAAGAATCAATTGGCTTGCCAATTAACAACCATCTGGAGACAGTTTAATTATAGAATCATAGACTAACCCAGGTTGGAAGAGACCTCCAAGATCATCCAGTCCAACCTAGCACCCAGCCCTGTCCAATCAACCAGACCATGGCACTAAGTGCCTCATCCAGGCTTTTCTTCAAGACTTCCAGGGACAGTGACTCCACCACCTCCCTGGGCAGCCCATTCCAATGCCAATCACTCTCTCTGCCAACAACTTCCTCCTAGCATTCAGCCTAGACCTCCTCTGGCACAACTTAAGACTGTGCCCTCTGGTTGCCTGGCAGAAGAGACCAACCCCCACCTGGCTACAGCCTCCCTTCAGGTAGTTGTAGACAGCAATGAGGTCTGCCCTGAGCCTCCTCTTCTCCAGGCTGCACATCCCCAGCTCCCTCAGCCTCTCCTCACAGGGCTGTGTTTCAGACCCCTCACCAGCTTCATTGCCCTACTGTGGACACATTCCAGTATCTCAACATCTCTGTCAAACTGGACACAGAACTCAAAGGTATGGCCTGACCAGTGCTGAGGACAGGGGAAGAATAACCTCCCTGTCCTAATGGCTACGCTGTTCCTGGCTAGGGCTGGGTGATAGGTTGGGCTGCATGATCTTGGAGGTCTCTTCCAACCTGGCTGATTCTATGATTCTATGATTTCTACAGGGGCAGAATGACCTCCCTTGTCCTACTGGCCACACTGGAGCTTCATGGAGAACCTCTGGCACTCACTTAGTGGCTGTTCCAGCCCTGACCCTTGAGATAAATGAGTACATGCATGTGAGAGGCAATTTGTATTAATAATAATACCTTTTTTCAGTCAAAACCTAGTGTCCACCTTTCCTTCCCACTTTGATATATGCATCCACTGTAGGAGTGACTCAGTTCTTTGTATGAAATGCTCTGTCTCTCACCCTTACAGAAAGGCTGTTGGCTGACTGCATGCTTTCCTCTGAGCTTCAAAAGGGTTGTTGCATAACCTTTGCTGGCTCCTCCACAACTACATCAATAAACAGTTTTTAAAATCCCATTTATAAATATCCTATGGAGGGCACTAAATGCTGGAGGACCACAAAAGAGATTTTTGCTTTCACTGTGCGTAGTGGAGCTTTATGTGTGCTCAGGGGCAGAGAGAGCATAGAGGGATATACGACAGCACTTCGTGCACAGGATTGCTGCAGAGCTGCAAAGAAACAGTTTTGAGAGTCCAGAATGGTCTTTGTCCCATGATGACCTCATCTTTCTTTGTCCCTACAGTCTAGAACTTCTCTTGTGCTACACAGAGATATTTCACAGAATCACAGAATGTTAGGAGTTGGAAGGGACCTCAATAGGTCATCCAGTCAATGCCAGCCCCATGCCAGAGCAGGATCACCTAGGACAGGTCACACAGGAACACATCCAGGAGGGTTTTGAAAGTCTCCAGAGAAGGAGACTCCACAACCTTTCTGGGCAGCCTGTCCAGGCCTCTGTCACCCTCTCAACAAAATGCTTTTTGCTTCTGGTGTAGGCAGCAATGAGGTCTGCCCTGAGCCTCCTCTTCTCCAGGCTGCACACCCCCAGCTCCCTCAACCTCTCCTCACAGAGCTGTGTTCCAGGCCCCTCACCAGCTTTGTTGCCCTTCTCTGGACACCTTCCAGTATCTCAACATCTCTCTTGAATTGAGGAGCCCAGAACTGGACACAGCACTCAAGGTGTGGCCTGACCAGTGCTGAGTACAGGGGCAGAATAACCTCCCTTGTCCTACTGGCTACACTGTTCCTGATCCAGGCCAGGATGCCATTGGCTCTCCTGGTCACCTGGGCACACTGCTGGCTCATCTTCAGCTACTATCTACCAGCAGCCCCAGGCCCCTTTCTGCCTTTCTGCTCTTCAGCCACTCTGTCCCCAGCCTGTATCAGTACCCCCAGGTCCCTTTCTTCACACGGTTCACATGGAACCTGCTCTGCTCCAGCTTGCACCCATTTCCCTTCATCCTATCATTGGACATCTCTGACCAGAGCCTGGCTCTGTTCTCCCGACATCTATATAAACATGAATGTGGTCACCCATCAGTCTCCTCTTCTCCAAGCTCTAGAGCCTCAGCTCTCTCAGCCTTTCCTGACAAGAGAGATGTCCCACTGCCTTCAGCATCTTTGTGGCTCTGTGCTGGACTATTCCATCCCAGCAATCTCTAATCTATAGAATCATATCATAAAATCAACCAGGTTGGAAGAGAGAAAAGAAGTTCATCCCAAAGCCCCGGCAGCGCCTGTGTTATCTATGTCTGTGTTCTTGTTCTTATCCATCTCAGCAAGCCTATGAGAGCAGTAGACATCACTATTGTTTCCCTTTCACAGCCTGTAATCTAATTCTTCTCACCAAAACATTCTAGCTAGCTTCAAACTAGCACACATATATAGATATATGATCACATTTCCAACATAATTTTATTCATTAACTTAGATTCATATTAACTAATTTACTTGTAGCCCTTTCTCACTCTTGCTATTTCCAGCCTTTAATTAGCTTAATTTAAGCAGAAATCTCTAGATAGGTCACAGCTCTCAAGTTTAATAAAAAATGAGTCAAAGAGGCTTAATAGAAATTCATAAGTTAAGCCATGTTCTTTGGAGTCACACATACATTATTTAGTTTTGAGTGATGCTCTACACAGTTAACTATATTTAGGCAACTAATAGTACCAGATTTAGTGTCCCTCTGTGAGTATCCTTCAGGATACAAGACAGCTACTTGCTTAAGTCACTGGATTGCTCACCAGTGTTAAAACCAGCTCCTGGATATTGATTGCTTATATTAACAGCTTTAATGACAGAAGGTTGTTGCATGGAACAAACTAGAGAATCCCTAATTACTTTTAACGTTCCCTGAACTGCTCTAAATGAAGGTAAAGAGATCCAAGATCATTTCTCTGAAGTATGTTTTAAAGTGTTTGCAAATAACTGCTGTATTTGTTCAGTTGCTGAGGATATCCTGCCTTCCAGCAACTGCTGCCAGTGATCTCACAGAATCATAGAATCAACTAGGTTGGAAGAGACCTCCAAGATCAGCCAGTCCAACCTAGCACCCAGCCCTATGCAAAAGAAGCAGCTGTTAATAAGGCCTTCTACAGACAAGTGGAAGTAAGAAAGAATCATGGAATCATAGAATCATAGAATCAAGCAGGTTGGAAGAGACCTCCAAGATCATCCAGTCCAACCTAGCACCCAGTCCTAGCCAATCAACTAGACCATGGCACTAAGTGCCTCAGCTAGTCTTGTCTTGAACACCTCCAGGGATGGTGACTCCACCACCTCCCTGGGCAGCCCATTCCAATGCCAATCACTCTCTCTGCCAACAACTTCCTCCTAACATCCAGCCTATTCAGGTGCCTCCATTCTGCAGATGAGATCCTCTCCCTTTTATCTCTTTTATGCCTTGTTTTACATTAAGAAGCCTCTAAAAATGAACTGTGTAAACTCACTGGTGAGGCATCACTAGACAACTAAATTAGGCAAGGCAAGGAAATGTGATACACTCCCAAGTGTATGATCCAGACTAGCTTAAAAGGGATGTTCTCTCTTTAGAATGTTGCTTCTTTTCACTCCTTTAAGTGGTTGCATTTAATTTTGTTTTGGGTAAATAAACCGAACTGAGATACCAAAAACATGAGAGTGGAAATGTTTGGATTCTAAGGAGGAAAAAAAGGGATAGAAACAAAATAAAACACAGCAGAGGTAACAAGAAAAAAAAAAAAACATAAAAGGAAAAGAAAAGGTAGAATTTTATCCTGAGACATTAAGTATGCTTAAATATCTCTGAAGATAATAGGGGGGTTGTGACAATTAAAGGTTTGGTTTATTTGGAAAGAAAAAAAAACATCCATTGTGTATTTCAGTCACTCTGCAAAATTCATAGAGTTAAAATGGAGAAGAGGAGGCTCAGGGGAGACCTCATTGCTGTCTACAACTGCCTGAGGGGTGGTTGTAGCCAGCAGGAGGTTGCTCTCTTCTCTCAGGCAGCCAGCACCAGAACAAGAGGACACAGCCTCAAGCTACACCAGGGGAAATTTAGGCTTGAGGTGAGGAGAAAGTTCTTCACTGAGAGAGTCATTGGACACTGGAATGGGCTGCCCAGGGAGGTGGTGGAGTCGCCGTCCCTGGAGCTGTTCAAGGCAGGATTGGACGTGGCACTTGGTGCCATGGTCTAGCCTTGAGCTCTGTGGTAACAGGTTGGACTTGATGATCTGTGAGGTCTCTCCCAACCTTGGTGATACTGTGATACAAATATTCCTGGCACAAAAATGATAGCTTTTTAAATATTATTTTCAAAAGCCAAAAGTTTTCACCAAGGGGAAGACCTTCTGTAAATTCCCAGGGAACTAGGTATAAAAATAGACAGCAATAAGGAGGATTCCCAGGTAACCAGCAACAGAACAAGGGGGCACAGTCTCAAGTGGTGCCAGGGGAGGTCTAGGCTGGATGTTAGGAGGAAGTTGTTGGCAGAGAGAGTGATTGGCATTGGAATGGGCTGCCCAGGGAGGTGGTGGAGTTGCCATCCCTGGAGGTGCCCCAAAAAAGCCTGGATGAGGCACTTAGTGCCATGGTGTAGTTGATTGTCTAGGGCTGGGTGCTAGGTAGGAGTGGATGATCTTGATCTCTTCCAAGCTGGTTGATTCTATGACTTCATGATTAGCCAGCAACCTCAGTGTCTCAAAACATAACTGAAAATAATTGGAAGTGATGTGCCCCTGAAATCATTAATGTTGTACCACTGCCCTGCTCTCAGGTTCTAAGCTAACTGATGAAAGAAAACATTTTGGGGTACAAAATTTAGTTTTATTATATTTTAATCCTGTGTTAGAGGAATGTTCACCCCATCAGTCAGAGAACCATAGAATCAAACAGATTGGAGGAGACCTCCAGGGTCATCCAGTCCAACTTATCACCCAATCCCATCCAATCAACTAGACCATCCAGTCCAACCTAGCACCCAGCCTTAGGTAGTCAACTAGACCATGGCACTAAGTACCTCATCCAGGCTGTTCTTGAACAGCTCCAGGGACGGCGACTCCACCACCTCCCTGGGCAGCCCATTCCAGTAGCCAATGACTCTCTCAGTGAAGAACTTTCTCCTCACCTCGAGCTTAAACTTTCCTCGGAGCAGCCTGAGGCTGTGTCCTCTTGTTCTGGTGCTGGCTGCCTGAGAGAAGAGAGCAACCTCCTCCTGGCCACAACCACCCCTCAGGTAACTGTAGACAGCTATAAGGTTACCCCTGAGCCTCCTCTTCTCCAGGCTAAACAATCCCAGCTCCCTCAGCCTCTCCTCGTAGGGCTGTGCTCGAGGCCTCTCACCAGCCTCGTTGCCCTTCTCTGGACACGCTCAAGCATCTCAATGTCCCTTCTAAACTGGGGGGCCCAGAACTGGGCACAGTACTCAAGGTGTGGTGTAACCAGTGCAGAGTGCAGGGGCAGAATGACCTCCCTGCCATGGATATGGTCACCTGAACAGCACAGGGCTGGTCACTCCACTATCCCTGCCATGGCAAGGGCGGTCACCCAGCCCTCATCTTGGCTCCTGGAGCTTCTGCTTCTCCCTTGGCACCACCCAAGCTTGGATGCCCTGGGGACAGAGAGATTTGGGGCAGGGCCTGTCACCCTCTGTGCCACTCCAAAAAGATTTTGTAGTACAAAATTCAATTCCATTGTATTTGACCCCTATATTAAAGGCATTCACTTTCTACTGAAGAGAAACAATTGTGCAGAATTCAAATATTGTCTTTTCTTTTGTGAGAGGAGCTGCAGGTTACAGAAATCTGAGGTTGCATGGATTTGTTTGGTCTTGATAGCTGTCAGAAAACTCAGGCCAAAAGAAAACAACACTTCATAGATTGATAGAATTTGTGGGTTGGAAGGGACCTTAAAGATCATCAAGTTCCACCACCACCTTGCTGTGGGCAGGGACACTTCCCACTAGACTTGGTTGCTCAAGGTCTCATCCAGCCTGGCCTTGAAAACCTCCAGGAAAGTGCCATTCACAACTTCCCTGGGCAACCTGTTGCAGTGTCATAGAATCATAGAATCATAGAATGGTTTAGGTTGGAAGGGACCTCAAGGATCATCCAGCTCCACCCCCCTGCCATAGGCAGGGACACCTCCCACTAGAGCAGGCTGCTCAAG
>WAAF01000487.1:35839-47328 GCA_013400475.1 Tricholaema leucomelas
CTGGCATTGCACCGACCCAGGTGCAGGACCTTACACTTGGCCTTGTTAAACGTCATGAAGTTGGCCTGGGCCCACCTCTCCAGCCTGTCCAGGTCCCTCTGGATGGCATCCCTGCCCTCCAGCAAGTCAGCTGTGCCACACAGCTTGGTGTCATCTGCAAACTTGCTGAGGGTGCACTCAATTTCCCTGTCCATATCACTGACAAAGATGTCTGACCACTCTCACTGGAAAGAATTCCTTCCTACTCTCCAGTTTAAATCCAGGGACACTTCCCACTAGACTTAGTTGCTCAAGGTCTCATCCAGCTTGGCCTTGAACACCTCCAGGAAGGTGGCATCCACAACCTGCCTGGGCAACCTGTTGCAGTGTCTCACCACTCTCACTGGAAAGAACTCCTTCCTACTCTCCAGTTTAAGTTTCCCTTCCTCAAGGTCAAAGCCATTGCCCCTTATCCTATCACTACAAGCCCTTGTAAAGATTTCCTTCCCAGCAAAGTGAAAGTGTTCTTAAAACACCTAAAAAGCTAAAATGGATTGATTCTCTATTCAATTATGTCTCCTGCTATTAAAAAAATTGGGACATAGAAATAGCAAAGGACAGGGAGATCCCTTGTGAGTTTTTTTCCAGGCATTCTCTAAACCAGCTTGAGCCATTATCTCTTTGAGTTCAATAAGTTCACACCGAAAACACATGAGGAAAGATTAATCTTCACAGCTGGGAAATTGAAGTAATTGGCTTGTAAGGCATCAGAGAAGGTCACTGCTTTAGGTTCATTGAGTGCCATCACTACTTCAGGTCTACTGACCCAGAGAAAGTGAGCGGTAGAACCAGAAAACCAGTCTGCATAATCATATCCTCAATTTGATGTGGAGATACAAATTGATTCTGGAATCCAATTAATAGAACTTCATTCTTTTCATTTTCAGGTGCTTCCACCAACCATAAATCTGAATTTTCTTCCTGAATATCAGAAATTTCTCTGACTTCCTTTCCAAAAATACACCAAAGCTACTCCCAAGATATGTGGTGGTTGTACATTTAGATTTTATCCATTTCTTTATTCAGTAGGAAATGGAGGATGGAATTCATCTCACCCATATTTAGATGTGAGATCTGAGGAGAGGGACTTATGGGTGCTGCTGGATGAGAAGCTCAACAGGAACCAGCAGTGTGCACCTGCAGCCCAGAAAGTGAACCAGAGCCTGGGCTGCATCAGGAGAAATGTGGCCGGCAGGGTAAGGGAGGTGATTCTCCCCCACTACTCCGCTCTGCTGAGACCCCACCTGGAGTACTGCATCCAGTTCTGGAGCCCTATTGCAAGAGAGATGTGGAGATGTGTCCAGAGAAGGGCCAGGAGGATGCTCAGAGGTCTGGAGCAGCTCTGCTGTGAGGACAGACTGAAAGAGTTGGGGCTGTGCAGTCTGCAGAAGAGGAGGCTCCCAGGTGACCTTCTTGTGGCCTTCCAGGATCTGAAGGGGGACTACAAAAAAGCTGGGGAGGGACTTTTTAGTCTATCAGGGAGTGACAGGACTGGGGGGAATGGAGCAAAGCTGGAGGTGGGGAGATTCAGAGTGGATGTGAGGAGGAAGTTGTTGAGCATGAGAGTGGTGAGAGGCTGGAATGGGTTGCCCAGGGAGGTGGTTGAGGCCCCATGGTTGGAGGTGTTTAAGGCCAGGCTGGATGAGGCTGTGCCCAGCCTGATGTAAGGTAGGGTGTCCCTGGGCATGGCAGGGGGGTTGGAACTAGATGATCTTTGTGGTCCCTTCCAACCCTGACTGATTCTATGATTCCTGTCTACCACTCAGACCTGAGCAGCTGAACTGTTTAAAACTGCACATGCATTAGTGACTTAGTGCAAAGAACTATTAGATTGTTTTTTTCCCTAGAGAAACCCTAATCACATAATCACAGAATGTTAGGGGTTCAAAGGGACCTCAAGAGATCACCCAGTTGAACCCCACTGCCAAAGCAGGATCACCTAGGGCAGGACACACAGGAACACATCTAGGGCAGTTTGAAAAGTCTCCACAAAAGGAATCAGAATCAGCCAGGTTGGAAGAGACCTCCAAGCTCATCCAGTCCAACCTAGCACCCAGCCCTAGCCAGTCAACCAGACCATGGCACTAAGTGCCTCAGCCAGGCTTTTCTTCAACACCTCTGGAGACAGTGACTCCACCACCTCCCTGGGCAGCCCATTCCAATGCCAATCACTCTCTCTGCCAACAACTTCCTCCTAACATCCAGCCTAGGCCTCCCCCAGAACAACTTGAGGCTGTGTTCCCTTATTCTGGCAGAAGAGATGGACGTCCACCTGGCTACAGCCTCCCTTCAGGTAGTTGTAGACAGCAATGAGGTCTGCCCTGAGCCTCCTCTTCTGCAGGCTGCACACCCCCAGCTCCCTCAGCCTCTCCTCACAGAACTGTGCTCCAGGCCCCTCACCAGTTTCGAGCAGCCTGCTCCACCTCTTCAGCACCCAGAGAGTAGAGAAGTCCTCCTGTTGAGCTGGAACTTCACATGTTCCACTTTGAATCCATTGCCCCTCTTGCTGTCACAGGGCACCTCTGAAATGGAGCTCTTCCTGACAGGAGCAGAATCTCTGCCCTTCACCTGCTGTCCATGCTTGTGACAGCTCACATCTGTGGCAGTGGCATTGCTGAGAAGTGCCTGGGTGTGCAGATTTGTGCAGGCGAAGGAAACAGCAAGGAAAACATCAATTCTTCCAGAAATTACATTAGCTCCTTCTTTTGTACTCTGAATCAGACATGCCTTACTCACAGAGTTTTCACAGTGTGGTACCAGAAAGCTGCATCAAAAGCTGGAAATTGTTTTACAATGAAATCATTTCCCATTGTAATGACCTCACTGTTTTATTAAACACCCCTAGAGTAATTCAAGGCTTCACCAAAAAGGGGATCGCTCCCCTTCCCCGTGTGTCTGCAAGAGAGGCATATTGATTTATGGATTAAGTTAGATGTCCAAACCCATTTTTGATGTGCCACTACCATGTGCTGCATTGGAACTCTCTACCCCAGGAAATTCTTTATGTGCTTAGAAGTGTGTTAGGACATAATCAAAAGTCAAAGCCTCTGTTTGTAAATCAATACACAAAGAAAGCCTCTGTTTGTAAATCAATACACAAAGAAAGGTGGTAAAGCCACAAACTGGCCAGCTATTGATGTTCTCATTGAGAAAGGAAATCCTGGACATAAAATCTAGAACTCTTATTGGGGTGGGGGAGTGGAGGGGAATATCCTGTGTAGGCACCTGCAGGCAAATTAGCTTTCACGTGAGGTATCTATCACAGAAGCATAAAATAGTTCGAGTTGGAAGGGACTCACAAAGGCCACCCAGTCTAACCCCTCTGCAGTCTCTGTAAGCCAGTAGTGTGATCCTGTAGCCAAGGAGGCCCATGGGTTCCTTGGGTGCATTAAGAGAAGTGTGATAGCAGGTCAATGGAAGCTCTCTTCCCACTCCAACTTGCCCAAGTGTGATAGCAGGTCAATGGAAGCTCTCTTCCCACTCCAACTTGCCCAAGTGTGATAGCAGGTCAATGGAAGCTCTCTTCCCACTCCAACTTGCCCAAGTGTGATAGCAGGTCAATGGAAGCTCTCTTCCCACTCCAACTTGCCCAAGTGTGATAGCAGGTCAGTGGAAGCTCTCTTCCCACTCCAACTTGGCCAAGTGTGATAGCAGGTCAGTGGGAGCTCTCTTCCCACTCCAACTTGCCCAAGTGTGATAGCAGGTCAATAGAAGTTCTCTTCTCACTCCATCTTGCCCTAGCAAGGCAACATCTGCACTACTGTGTCTAGTTCTGAGCTCCCCAGTTAAGGCAGGGAACTAGTGGAGAGAGTCCAGCAGAGATTACAAAGATGCTAAGGGACCTGGAGCATCTCTGTGAGGAGGAAAGGCTGAGAGATCTGGGACTGCTTAGGCTGGGGAAGAGCAGCTTGAGAAGGGATCTGATCTATGATTAGCAATAGCTAAAGTGTGCAGGGCAAGAGGATGGGGCCAGACTCTTGCCAGTGCTGCCAAATGACAGGGCAAGGCACATCAGGCATAGACTGAAACCCAAGAGGTTCCATTTGAACAGGAGGAGAAACTTTGCTGTCAGGCTGATAGAGGCCCACAGCAGGCTGCTCAAAGAGGTTGTGGAATCTCCTTCTCTGGAGAGATTCCTAAACCTGCCTGGACATTGTGATCCTTGGGCAACCTGCTCTTGATAATGCTACTTTAGCAGGGGGGTTATACTGGATGACCTCCAATGCTCACCATGCTAGGATCTTGTGATTCTGTTTGAAGCATAGACCAAGTTTCATACTTCACTTCTTTCATTTTTTTTGTTTGTGGCATAGGCAAACACTGTTTGGTTGTGGTTTGGGTGTTGGTTGGCTGGTTGGTTGGTTTTGGTGGGGTTTTCTTGTTTATTTATTTGGGTTTGGAGTTAGGTGGGGGTTGGTCTCTTCTGCCAGGCAACCAGCAATAGAACAAGGGGACCTGGGGGTACTGGTAGATAGTAGCTGAAGATGAGCCAGCAGTGTGCCCAGGTAGCCAAGAGAGCCAATGGCATCCTGGCCTGGATCAAGAACAGTGTGGCCAGTAGGACAAGGAAGGTTCTTCTTCCCCTGTACTCAGCAGTGGTCAGGCCACACTTTGAGTCCTGTGTTAAGTTCTATGATTCTAACCCTTGCTGATTCTATGATTCTATATTAAATTCCTCCACCATATCCCACAGATTTAGGAGACTTATTAGGAAATATCTAGAGCTGAAGGGACCTCTGGAGGCCATCTGGTTCAACCTGCCCCTGCTCAAGCAAGGCCTAGGACCATGTCTAGACAATTTTTCAACTACCTCCAAAGAGAGACTCCACAACCTCCCTGAGGAAATTTGTGACAGTGCTTGGTCACTCTCACATTAAAAAGTGTTTCCTAATGTCCAAGCAGAGCCTCCTGCACTTTGGTTTGTGTCTGTTGCCTCTTGTCCTGTCACTGGGCATCAGAAAAGAGCTTTGTTCTGTCCTTCTTCCACTCTCCCTTCACATACTTGCTGACATTCACAGAATCATACAATCCTAGAATCAAGCAGGTTGGAAGAGACCTCCAAGATCATCCAGTCCAACCTAGCACCCAGCTCTATCCAATAAACTAGACCATGGCACTAAGTGCCTCAGCCACTCTTTACTAGAACACCTCCAGAGACAGCAACTCCACCTCCTCCCCGGGCAGCCCATTCCAATATTGATAAGGTCTTCCTGATCCTTCTCTTCTTCAGGCTGAATAGTCCCAGCTTTTCACAGAGAGAGTAATTTGCCATTGGAATGGGCTGACCAGGGAGGTGGTGGAGTCACTGTCCCTGGGGGTGTTCAGGAAAAGCCTGGCTGAGGCACTTAGTGCCATGGTCTGGTTGACTGGATAGGGCTGGGTGCTAGGTTGGCCTGGATGATCTTGGAGGTCTCTTCCAAACTGGTTGATTCTATTCTATTCTTTCAACCTTTCCTCTTAGGAGGGATGCTCCAGTTCCTCAATCATCTTTGTAGACTTTTATTAGACTCTCTCTAGTGTGTCTGTCTCTCTTGTACTGGGGAGCCCAGAACTAGACACAGTGTTCCAGTTGTGGTCTCCCCAGGGCAGATCAGTGGAGGACCTGTTTGCTACACTCTTCTTAATGCACCCCAGGAGACCACTACCCTTCTTTGCAAAGTTGTTCAAAGTTCACTCTGCACAGAGTACAAAACTCTTGTATCTTTATTAGTCAGTCAGTGGGCAGTCATCAAAGTGGCTTTTGATGCAACCTGTCGAGTATCTGCATAGTGCCCCCTCCGATATTGCTGCCAGTGGTGGCCAAACAGCATACAGGTATGGATCGAGAGACAATCATAGAATCACAGACTCAGTCAGGGTTGGAAGGGACCACAAGGATCAGCTAGTTCCAACTCCATTGCCATGCCCAGGGACACCCTTCCCTAGATCAGGCTGGCCACAGCCTCATCCAGCCTGGCCTTAAACACCTCCAGCCATGAGGCCTCAACCACCTCCCAGGGCAACCCATTCCAGCCTCTCCCCACTCTCACATTGAACAACTTCCTCTTCACGTTCACTCTGAATCTCCCCACCTCCAGCTTTGCTCCATTCCCCCCACTCCTGTCACTCCTTGATAGCCTAAAAAGTCCCTCCCCAGATTTTTTGGAGGCCCTCTCCAGATCCTGGAAGGCCACAAGAAGGTCACCTGGGAGCCTCCTCTTCTGCAGACTGAACAGCCCCAACTCTTTCAGTCTGTCATCACAGCAGAGCTGCTGCAGCCCTCTGAGCATCGTCGTGGCCCTTCTCTGGACACACTCCAGCATCTCCACATCCCTCTTGCAATGAGGGCTCCAGAACTGGATGCAGTACTGCAGGTGGGGTCTCAGCAGAGCACAGTAGAGAGGGAGAATCACCTCCCTTGACCTGCTGGCCACACTTCTCCTGATGCAGCCCAGGCTCTGGTTGGCCCTCCAGGCTGCAAGTGCACACTGCTGGCTAAAGATGTTAGAGCAAACACCAAGATATGCATTAGATGGACTTGTACTTCCCTGTTGCCTGGCAAAGGTGTTCGATTCTTCCCATGGATGTCACCAGCAGGTCGAATATTGCCAGATAAAAGCCTAAATTTATATCTGTTGAAAACACATTTTGTATAGCTTCAGAATTTATTCTGGCCTTGACTGTGCCCTCAAACATTGGCAACTGGCAAGGTCTTCTTAATTTAGCAGACTTGCAACCTTGTCAAAGTCCTCTTTCTGTTTCCAAGTGCTCTGTCTTTCGTTTTCATAATTAGTAGTGCAGGGAAGACTAAATGCAAAGTCAGGAAATTAATTTAGATATGAGGCCTTGATCTGCATTTCTTTAATTCAGGTCGATGTACTCAATTCTGGGTCACTTTCAATAGTATTGGACCAAAACTCTGCAACTAAGGAGGCCAAAAAGCTAAATCTGAGGCAGAAGCAGCCTGACCTGCCAAAGTGACAGAAACCATTCTCAAGGATTCCTCTTCAGCTCTAATGTCAAGTTGCAGAACAGTTTGGGACATGGTTTAAAGGACATGGTGCTATGAGGTTGATAGTTGGACTCTGTGATGGTTTGGGTGTTCCCCCCCACCCACACACACACACTTTGGAAAATCACCCAGACTAGACTCAGTGGTTCTAGAAATGGAATGGAGCTGGGGGTATGCAGCCTGGAGAAGAGGAGGCGCAGGGCAGACCTCATTGCTGTCTACAACTACCTGAAGGGAGGCTGTAGCCAGGTGGGGGTTGGTCTCTTCTCCCAGGCAACCAGCAACAGAACAAGGGGACACAGTCTCAAGTTGCGCCAGGGGAGGTCTAGGCTGGATGTTAGGAGGAAGTTGTTGGCAGAGAGAGTGATTGACATTGGAATGGGCTGCCCAGGGAGGTGGTGGAGTCACCATCCCTGGAGGTGTTGAAGAAAAGCCTGGATGAGGCACTTAGTGCCATGGTCTGGTTGACTGGCCAGGGCTGGGTGCTAGGTTGGACTGGATGATCTTGGAGGTCTCTTCCAACCTGGTTGATTCTATGATTCTATGATTCAATTTGAGGACTTCCTCTGTCTTTGTCATGATTCCCCTATTTTTAATTTCCTCATCCTGTTGGATTATCCCAGTTCATGGAATCATAGAACCAACCAGGTTGGAAGAGACCTCCAAGATCATCCAGTCCAACCTAGCACCCAGCCCTGTCCAATCAACTAGACCATGACACTAAATGCCTCATCCAGGCTTTGCTTCAATACCTCCCACCAGGTGCTGTACTTGTCATTCTCCATTCCTTGTTCTGCCCTTCCAGAGTGCTTCTTTTCATTTTCTGCATTCTGTTTGTCTAACTACACCACAGCCTGGTTCTTTTCTCTTTGGGATTGTGTGGTACTGTACATAGAGAGAAAAAGCTACACAAAGAACGCAATGTTGGCTGGTCCTGATGTCAGAGCGTGGCCCAGGGTGGCTGCACCACACCACCACAAAGTGTAACCTCTCAGGATACAGAAGGAGGTTTCAGAATTGTATTTAGAATACATACAACATAATTTCTGTTAAGGATCAGATTTACTGGGCAATGTACTTGTGCTGTTTGTAGCTATTCCCAGCAGCAGTGATAGAGTTTTGCTTTTATATCAGTTTCTCAAGATGAAACAAGACCTGCCCATCATTCTTGGCCTTTCTGCTTGTGAAGCAATTCCTCTGACCCCTCACAAATCCAGGCACATCAAAGCAGCAGAACAACAGCTCCAGCACTGTGCTTCCTTCAAGATCTGTTTCGTCTGTGCCCCTACTCTTCCAGAGAAGCTGGAGGAAAAGAAGGCTTTGCAGTGGGTCCTGAAGATCAACCATTTCAAATAGTTCAGATTAGGGATTTAAAAACAAGAAAGAACTTCAAAGTTGAAGTAGAAGCCAGAGATGACATTTTTAAACCCTAGTTGAAGCAAACTATTTGTTACATGTTTGAAGGGTGGGGGGGAAGATAGAGGCAGAAGGCATAGACAGCTCCTAAATTAACACCTGGATGTCCTGAATGTTTGCAGAGATCACCTCTCTGTACTTGAAGGATGCCACCACATTTTGTGCTCCAAAATTGTAAACTTTTGTCTGAGGTTTATGCCCTGTTTGCCTGAGTGTAAAGAAGCTGGCTTCTAAATGCCATTCTTAACCTGAGGACCTTGTAGCAGCCTCTATAAAGCCCCAGGATTTGGTACCTGAGAGGTAGAAACATTCAGATCCATTAAAGGAGAAAGGGTTTGCTCGGGGATTATCTTTCCAAACACCAAGATCCCACACTGGTTAGCAAAACCAAAGGGAAAGGGGAATCAGAAAGGGCAAGGGGGAAGGAAGAAGGGGGAAGGGGAAAGGGGAAGAGGAAAGGGAAGGGGAAGGGGGAGGGGGAGGAGAGGGAGAAAGGGAAGGGGAAGGGGAAGGAAGGAGAAGGGGAAAGAAGGGGAAAGAAGGGGAAGGCAAAGGGGAAACAGGGCAGGGCAAGGGAAAAGAGGAAAGGGAAGTGGAAGGGGAAGGGATAGGGAAAGAGAAGAACTGGGCTAGCTCTGAAGTTCACACAAGCACATTACTAGGATGAAATTCAGTTCTTATCCTCTCAACCCCCTGGTGCCCATTCTGAAGGCTGGAACCTGTGACAGACAAGCACTAATTTCTGAGGAGTGCTCACACAGAATTGCCTGAGTGGCAGATCCCTCACTCTTGTGCTTATGCTAATAACATTTAGCAGGGTTAGCAACCACATTGATTTCCCACATGTATCCAGGAGAGCGTAATGCTGTCTTCCTAGTTAAAGTTTATTGAGCAGGCAGGATATTAGAAGTCAGAACTGATTAATTCAGGGTAGGAACAGCTACTTCTTGCTTTTTCCTCTTCATTTTTTATCTTTTCCCCCTGCACAGTCTTGTCTCCCAAACACTTCACCACACACCCCCATTAGAGCTCCTGTTCTTGATGATTTTTGTTTCTCTTACTTTCCTTTATGAGTTTTCATCCTTATATTGAAGAACATATTAACTACTCATGTCTTATTCTTGATACAGAATTGCTGAATCCCAGCACAGTGGGGGTTGGAATGGACCTCTGGAGATCATCTAGTCTAATCCTTCTGCTCAAACAGTATAATCAAGAGCAGCTTGCCCAGGATCACAATGTCCAAGTGGGTTTGGAATCTCTCCAGAGAAGGAGAATCCACAGCCTCTCTGGGCAGCCTGCTCCAGGGCTCCAGCACCCTCACAGCAAAGAAGTTCTTTCCTCCTGTTAAGATGGAAACTCCTGGGTTCCAGTTTATGTCCATTGCCCCTTGTCTTGTCACTGGCACCATTGACAAGAGTCTGGCCTCATCCTTTTCCACACCTCCCCTCAAGCTCTTGCTGAGCATTGGGAAACTTCCTTGTCAGGCTGCTCTTCCCCAGGCTTGACAGCCCCAGGGCTCTCAGCTACTGCTACGAGAGATGCTTCATTCCCTCATCATCTCTGTGATCCTTGGTTGGACTCTCTCCAGTAGTTCCCATCATAGTCAGATTAAGTTCAGTGGTTCACAGACCCTTGAATGCACCACTGACAAGAGTCTGGCCCCATCCTTTTCCACACCTCCCCTCAAGGTCTTGCTGAGCATTGGGAAAACTCCCTCTCAGGCTGCTCTTCCCCAGGCTCAACAGCCCCAGGGCTCTCAGCTTCTGCTACGAGAGATACTTCAGTTCCCTCAGCACCTTTGTGATCCCTGGTTGGACTCTCTCCAGTAGTTCCCATCATAGTCAGATTAAGTTCAGTGGCTCACTGTTAGACCCTTTAATAGACCACCAGTCTGACTGGAGCAGACAGACCTTACCATATGGTCTCTAGTTCATACCAGTAGTGAAAGCCTCTGCTATGAGGTCAGGCTGAGAGAGTTGGGGCTCTGCAGCCTGGAGAAGAGAAGGCTTCGAGGCGACCTTAGAGTGGCTTTCCAGGATCTGAAGGGAGCCTACAGGAAGGCTGGGGAGGGACTATTGACAAGGTCTGGTAATGTCAGGACGAGGGGGAATGGGTTTAAGCTGGCAGAGGGGAGATTTAGACTGGATGTTAGGAGGAAGTTCTTTACAGTGAGGGTGGTGAGACACTGGCACAGGTTGCCCAGGGAGGCTGTGGATGCTTCCTCCCTGGAGGTGTTTAAGGCCAGGCTGGATGAGGCCTTGAGCAGCCTGCTCTAGTGGGAGGTGTCCCTGCCTATGGCAGGGGGTTGGAGCTGGATGATCCTTGAGGTCCCTTCCAACCTAAACCATTCTATGACTCTATGATTCTATGATCATGATGTAATAAAAAGGATAAAATCCAATGAAATGAGGAATGTTCCATAGACTCAAATGCTGGGCTTTTGGCTTTTTCACACTGGTGATAAAAGGGGGCATTGTTTCTCTTTTGCTCTGTATCTATTTTAAGGTCAAGAGCAGCACAGGAGTAGCCTGCAATTTGGGTAAAGCCATTTCAGGTGCCTTGGGGAAAAATGTGTAGCTAAGTGGAAAGCACATTTTTAACTATCCCAATCTAAGCAGAAGTATCTCTTAGTGCCCTCCTTGTTCAATAAACTTCTACTAGAAGCATGTAACAGTCTATTCTTATTAGTGCTTATGGGACACGGTGGCAATTGCTACCCCCCTGATATGCTAATGCCATAGGCACAGGAGTTAGGGATCTGCCATCCTGGCAGCTGCCTTATGAGCACTCATTACAACTGCTAATTTGTCACACAAGTGGAGTGGCAATGAACACCTGGAGTGTGACTTGATAATGACAGAGCTCTGTTTCAGTAACGAGCCTGCTGCCTTGAGGTAAAGGCTTTTTGGTAACCTCGGGTAGCTTCAGTGGAAAGCACTCCCTGGCAGCATGAAAATACCAAAATGTATCTCTTTTTTATACATAAGATATTAGAACCATAGATGTTAGAACTGTGTGCAGTTCTGGAGCCCCCAACACA
>WAAF01000488.1:0-20938 GCA_013400475.1 Tricholaema leucomelas
TTGTAGTGCCTCTCTACCTCCCTGCATATTGTAAACTCCAGTAACTCGTGATCACTACACCCCAGGCAGCCTCCCACTGTCACATCTACCAGCCCTTCTCTGTTGGAGAGCAGCAGGTCAAGCTGAGCTTGACCCCTAGTAGGCTCGCTTACTTATCTAAAGTTATCTAAATCATCTGTGGCTGAGAGAAATGCTTTTCACTGCTGACCTCTGGCAAAAGTGGACTCTTTGCAGTTACATGAAGACAAACACACTGTCTTGAATGGTAAGAATTTCTTAAACTTACACAGAAGATGTAGGATGACTATCGGCCTTCTCAAGTGCCCTGGATTTCTCTGGGTTTGGAAATTACATGTCAGTCTTTGATCTGCTCTTCTCTACTGGCTGAAAGCTGGTGGTCCATCTTTCCAACCCGGTTCACCTCTGTGAGTCATTAAGATTTACTTCACATTTGTCTGTTTGTCTTATGGTTCCTACTCTGCTTTCTACCTTCTACCATGGCCTTTAAATGGCTTGAATCTTTAGCATAGAAGATTTGCCATTGGACTGGGCTGCCCAGGGAGGTGGTAGAGTCACTGTCCCTGGGGGTGTTCAGGAAAAGACTGGATGAGGCACTTAGTGCCATGGTCTAGTTGACTGGGTAGGGCTGGGTGATAGGTTGGACTGGATGATCTTGGAGGTCTCTTCCAACCTGATTGATTCTATTATTCTATTCTATTCTATTCTATTCTATTCTATTCTATTCTATTCTATCTTCCTTCTTTTAGGCTGTCATTCCCATGTTGTGTGCCCTGAGAAGTTGCATGTACTGGTGCTGGGGTCTCAAAGATGTGTTAATCCACAAACATATATAATATACATCAACAAATATACACCATTGCTACAGAACTTTTCCTACTGTTTATTCCTGCTGTTGCTTCCAAACCATACATGTCCATTCATGTTAACAGTACTTCACTATTTCTGTCTGCTGAAAAGCTATTATCAGGAATTACTTTCTACCACTGTCAATTGAGGCTGGAGATGCTGTGGTTATTCTAGGTTCAACTCCTGCAATCACTAGGTCCCATTAAAGATGAGTTAGAGGCATCAGCACTGCTCACCACAGATGGATGACCATCTGCAGCTTGCTGGATTTCACCTACAGTTCAGTTGTAGAGAAGAGGAAAGAAACAGAAAACAAAACATGAAAGCAGTGAAAAAGCTGTATTTTTTTCATAGGATGAGTAAGATACTAGAATTTCCAATACTTTCCTGTGTTTCCTATTTTTTACTAGATTCAGTCATTTTTCTCCACATTCCAAAGCTCATCTTGTCCAACTCCCCTGCAATCAGCAGGGACACCTCCAACTAGATCAGGATGCCCAGGGCCACACTGAGTTTGACCTTGAAGGTATCCGGGGATAGGACCTCAACCACATCACTGGGCAGCTTGTTCTAGTATTTTACTACTCTAATTGTAAAGAGCAACTTCTTTATATCCAATCTACGTCTACCCTGCTCCAGTTTAAAATCACTGGTCCTCATCCTATCACTACAAGCCCTTCTAAACCATCCTTCCACAGTCTTCCTGTAGGTCTGCTTCTGACATGGAAATGTAGTCTTTTCTCTAGGCTGAACAGCCCCAATTCTCTGAGCCTGCCTTCACAGGAGAGGTGCTCCAGTCCTCTGATAATTTCTGTGGCCATCTTCTAAGCCTGTCCAGCAGATCCTCATGCTGAGGGTCCCACAGTGGAACACATACTCCAAGAGAGGTCTCACTAGAACAGAGCAGAGTGGCAGAATCCTCCCTCTCTCAGTCTGGTGGCCACGTTTCTTTTCATGCAGGCCAGGATCCAATTGGCCTTGAGGTTTTTTATAATTATTTCATAGAGTCATAGAATCAATCAGGCTGGAAAACATCTCCATGATCATCCAGTCCAACCTATCACCCAGCCCTATCCAATCAACTAGGCGATGGCAATAAGTGCCTCATCCAGTCTTTTCCTGAACACCTCCAGGGATGGTGACTCCACCACCTCCCTGGACAGCCCATTCCAATGGCAAATCACTCTCTCTGGCAAGAACTTCCTCCTAACATCCAGCCTATACCTCCCCCGGCACAACTTGAGGCTGTGTCTCCTTGTTCTGTTGCTGGTTGCCTGGGAAAAGAGACTGGCTACAGCCTTCCTTCAGGTAGTTGTAGACAGCAATGAAGTCACTCCTCCAGGCTAAACAACCTCAGCTCCCTCAGCCTCTCCTCATAGGGTTTGTGTTCTAGGACTCTCACCAGCTTCGTTACCCTTCTCTGGACACATTCCAGCACCTCAACATCTCTCTTGAATTAAGGAGCCCAGAACGGGACTCAGTATTCAAGGTGTGGCCTGACCAGCATTGAGTACAGGGGAAGAATAACCTCCCTCGTCCTACTGGCCACACTGTTCTTGTTCTGCAACCATTTAATCACTTTAAAGTCTAGATATATAAAGTGACATCATTTTAACTATGTATAGAGATGGAGGCAGATAAAGTATGCCCATTTTGACATATTAGTTCAAGTATCTGCAAAAGCCATTCTGAGTGCCTTACCTGCAACACTGACTCAGATGGTTACTGCAGAATAAGTATTTAATGTGCTAAGCCAAAGCACCCAAAGAAAGTCTGAATACTCAGTCAATTTCATAAAATTGTATTGTTTTATGATGTCAAAGTATCACAACAGGAAAATTCAGAAGTGTCAGAATCATACTGATTAAGGTACATAGGCTAGCTATGAACAGGGAATCGTGGGCTCGCTGACACATCATGCTGTTGAGTATCTGTGCTTAAACCTGAGTTACATTGATAGCTCCATGTTAGATATTTGCTACAATGCACCAACAGAAGAGCATTGCTGTTATGCACCCAAAAAGCCGATGTTGAGAACCTTACTTTTGTATTGTTCTACTCAGACTTTGATTAGCATTTACAGGAGACTCTCTATAGATACATTCATAAAATCATAGAATGGTTTAGATTGGAAGGGACCTCAAGGATCATCCAGCTCCAACCCCCTGCCATAGGCAGGGACACCTCCCACTAGAGCAGGCTGCTCAAGGCCTCATCCAGCCTGGCCTTAAACGCCTTGAGCGAGGAAGTATCCACAACCTCCCTGGGCAACCCGTTCCAGTGCCTTACCACCCTCACTGTAAAGAACTTCCTCCTAACATCCAGTCTAAATCTCCCCTCCTCCAGCTTAAACCCATTCCACCCCATCCTGACATTACTAGAGCTTGTAAATAGTCCCTCCCCAGCTTTCCTGTAGGCTCCCTTCAGATACTGGAAAGCCACTATAAGGTCTCCTCAAAGCCTCCTCTTCTCCAGGCTGAAGAGCCCCAACTCTTTCAGCCTGTCCTCATAGCAGAGGTGCTCCAACCCTCTGATCATCTTCGTGGCTCTCCTCTGGACCTGCTCCAGCAGTTCCACATCTCTCTTGTGTTGGGGGCTCCAGAACTGCACAGAGTACTCCCTTAGCATGCTTTTACTAAAGCTTCCAGGAAAACAGCTTAACTTGTATCTGCATGAGTAACTAGATAAAAAGCCACAAATGCTAAGAAATAGTGATGAATGTTGCACAAAAGCACTGACATGGGTTGCTAAGCCTCTTTTTGATATCTAGAAGCATATCCAAGGAGAGGCTATGACAACAAACTTCTGGAAGATCTGAAAGGAAGCTGAGTCCAGTTGTGCACATACAGCATATTCAAAGTTGTGTGCAGCTTATTTAGTAATTCTAAATTACAGAATTTTCTTCACAGACTTGTAAAAGCAAATGCATTATTTTTAAAGTGAGAGTTACATTCATTTTCAAGGTAGTTTCGCATGCAAAACTGAGCTCATAGAGAACCTCCTGTACAGAGGTATCCAAAATCTTCCTTCATTATCTGATTGTAATCATAATGTTGATGTGTTGACAATACTTGCATAGAACAATGCATAAAAATCACAGTTTATGAAGAAAATCCTGTCATGTTGTCCTATATTCAGAGTGGTTTCTGTTGCCATTGGAATTTGTTTCATTTTGTCTATGTTTCATTAAATCTACATTACCTTAGGGAAGATTCAGCTGGTCCAGTTAAGATTTTCTCACTTCAACTTTTGTTGCGTAGAGCTGTCTTTGGTCTGTTTATTTAAAACATATAAAAGCAATAGGCAATACAACAGTTTTTAATAAAAGTAACTTGGTGTTTGAACAAGTATTCCAGAAACAATTGCCTGTCAATACTAAGGTGCCCTTAAACTGCCCAGAACAATCTAGGAATCATGCAAAAAAACACTGGGAATTACCAGTATAGAATTACAGGTTTCCAATTTGGTATATTTGGGTGTTTCATGCTGCAACAAAGTGATCTGGCAGTGTAGCTGAAGCAGAGCAAGTTCATCCATGCATTTGCTACATATTGACAAGCCTAATTAAAAAAGAAAAAAAAAAAAAAAAAAAAAAAAGAGTTCTAAGTGATAGTTTTCATCATTCCCTACTCTGCTGGTATCTTTGGAGAAGCGGGACAGGCTTGTCTCACTTGCTCTCTGGGATAGGACAAGGAGCAATGGGTGTAAACTGAAGCAAAAGAGGGGGGACTTCTTTACTGTTAAGGGTCACAGAGCACTGGAATAGGCTTCCCAGAGAGGTTGTGAGGTCTCCTTCTTTGGAGATTTTCAAGGCCTGTCTGGATGTGTTCCTCTGTGATCTGTGTTAGACAGTATTGTCCTGCTCTGGCAGGGGGTTGGACTCAGTGATCTCCTTGGGTCCTTTCCAACTCCTAACATCATGTGATCCTCTGATCCCTTTTGCCAGAAAGAACCAGATTCAGCCTGTTTTGTAGCAATCATAGAGTCATAGAATCAACCAGGTCGGAAGAGACCTCCAAGATCATCCAGTCCAACCTATCACCCAGCCCTGTCCAATCAACTAGACCATGGCACTAAGTGCCTCATCCAGTCTTTCTTTTACTTGCATAGTTGCAACTGATGCATTTTCTAGTACTTGTTCCATTTGACCAAGTTAATCTCAACCTTTCTTTCCAGGGATCAATTAGGTATTTGACTTAATTCATCTTCTCAAGGTCAATTAAGCAGCACAGTGTACCTTTGCTAAGTCCAGTTAAATCTTATAAACTGTGTCAGAAATGCATTCATCTCCTGAAACATGACTTTTACAGATCAGAACACTGATACATTGAATCATGTTATCCTTCTCTGCCAAGCTGCTCACTGGTAACACGGCTTTGATAGTAAAAGATGTCTCGGCATGGTTTCAAATTACAAAAAATATATTCTATGCTCTTCAGTGCTAGGCTCTCACAACACACACTACCTACATATTGGAGTTCAGTACTTTCACTGTGATTTGGTGAGGCACTGTACTTACACCTGCCCTCAGGTTTAAAACAGGAAAGCAATATCACACAGCATAAACACAACACACATTAATTATTCCTTTTCCTTTCTTCGTTTGGATTTTTAACTTCCTTGGCCATTTTCAAGATCCTGATTTTCTCACTCGAATTCTTTTGTTAATGTGTCCACCTTTTTTAAAATGAGTACTAAGAAAGTGATGAGTCTTAATATATTTTACAGTCAAGAGTTTGATTATTGCATCCAGTTTTCTATTCCATGGGAAATCTCCTGTGGAAGGTCTTAGGGCATCTTTCAGCAGACACCATAAAAGGCACCAGATAAAAAAATGCAATGCCATATTTTATCCAACAATTTTGCCACTGCTTTGTATAATCAGCTTTATGATCATTTTAGAGTAAGTGTGAAAAAACCCAAACTGAATCTTATCATTATGCTTTCCCTTTCTGAAGATAATTTAATAAGCTTATCCTTTCTATTAGTTTACGTGAACATAAGTGCCCTTTGTTGGCTTGATACTTAACCTGTATCATTGTAAAATTTGGTGGTTGTATTAATTCCCTACAAAGTAAAGCATCTTTGTCTTGCTACAGAAATTATGTAATTAGTAAGAAAAAGCCTGGCCAAAGAGGCAAACTCCACACACATAATCACTGGAATATCTTCCTGGCAACCCTGATTGCTTAGATCAGGAGACAGGTACACCCCTGTGCCAAAATTCAGCTTTAATAGTCATGATTCACTCTATCACATGCTATGCCCTAAAGCTAAACCACACCAGTGCACAAAGACCCAGCACAAAGTTCACAAGCAATGCACATCTTCAAAATCACCTGAGAAGATCCTTGGTCTTGTGGAGTCTCTCTCTGCAGAGTATGGTAAACACTGAATGGTGTAGCAAAATGATGGTCTGAGAGCTACTTTGATCATTTCCCTTCTCTTTTCCACCTTCTCATGAAATCCGAAGCATTTCCTTTAAAATCTGTCTCCCTTTGGCAAACTGTGACTACTGAAATTGTGTTGCCATAATAGGATCCACATTCTTTTGAACAACTGTTTGCAAAAATCACATTTCTTTATCACGACAGTGGGATGTACTGGGGAACTAACAGAACACCTCCTGGCAGAACAGTACTTGGACTTAAATCCCCAGTAATAGATTTTTGGCTGATGTGACTAGACTTGGAGAACTGTCATTTGACAGTGCAACTACATCAGCACGTACGTTCTTCTATTCTCTATCATGCCAAAACTCATTTACTTTTTCAAAACCACCTACCCTCAACATTAAAAATCCCTTTTCGCTGAGATTTCTAGCTTCTCCTAATTCAATTTTTTTTCTTCACATTCAATTTTCTGTCCCCAAGCTAACCACAACAAACATTCAGCTGCTCACATGTTCCTTTTCCCATCTCTCTTACAGCTGTTATTCTTCCTACACAAGTTCCAGTCTCATGGTTTATCTCTCCTTCCATCAGCCCATCAGCCTGTTTCTCTCCTCTCATCTTCCCACTAGTTCACCATGCCATCCTGTGATTCCCAGACAAAGGATCCCACCTGTCCATTTACACCTGTCACCCGTAAGACACTCTGAGGGTGTGCATACAGCACAAAAGCACACACACACAAATGTCACATGCACAGTTGTAAATGGCCTCATTCCTAGGGGAGGTATACTGTAAAAGACCAAAATGTGGGAAACATTCAAACTCCTTCAGAAACATTCCTTCTGGGATCTGTAGTTAAACCTAGAGACTCAAGAGCAGTTCTTAGTCGACACACAGATGAGCAACTGTGTGCAATAGAGTTGTAGGTGAGCTAGCCACTGTTAAAACAAAAAAAAATAAATAATTCTACTAAACCTATAGTTGAAATTTCTTTTGATTGATATTCTATTACCCAACAAACCATGCCTGAGACCACTGTCCTACTCAAATATTAGTCCATAAATGCACAAGTGTAACAAATGGAATATAAAAATTTATTTGACTTCCAAAATATTTATTGACCTCTCAGTCACCTATTACAGTTTTCTCTTCTGTGGAAAGCACAGTTCCCTTTTGCAGATCTCCCCAGAATACAGATGTAGGCATTTCTGAGATGCTGATATTTGATTTATAAAACTAGGAAATGGTCCATTCACTCCTTTAACATGGATTTCAATGCCTTATCATTTTCTGCAGGTCAACCTTCAATGTCAGGTGTGAAAGTGTCAAAACATCTAACTATCAAAACTAAGTACCAAAGTGCATGGTGGCATGTTGCCTGCCTTCTAGGGAAGAATTCTACTGTCTGTAACAGATGTCATTTAGATTTCTGTTCTTACTGTGTCAGAAATTACACAACACTCTACAAGAGAGCATTGGAAGCATTTGGAAGTGAGTACTGTCAAATGGGTTGTAAATTAGAAAAAAGAAATACAATTCAAAGATAATTGCCTATGTAACCACATCTGTTTTGTGAGGACCTGTAGAGATAGGTGTAGAAAGCACGTTAGACCTAGCAATTCATGTAACATTTGCATTGTAGGTTGGAAAAGAAATGAAAGGACATGCACAGCTAATACTGGTATTGATAGAATCAACCAGATTGGAAGAGACCTGAAAGATCATCCAGTCCAATCTATCACCCAGCCTTGTCCAGTCAACTAGACCATGACACTAAGTGCCCCATCCAGGCTTTTCTTGAGCACCTCCAGGGACAGAGACTCCACCACCTCCCTGGGCAGCCCATTCCAATGGCAAATCATTCTCTCTGTGAACAACTTCCTCCTAACATCCAGGCTATACTTCCCCCGACACAACTTGAGATGCTCCCCGTGTTCTGTTGCTGATTGCCTGGGAGAAGAGACCAACCCCCACCAGGCTACAGCCTCCTATCCAGGTAGTTGTAAACAGCAATGAGGTCACCTCTGAGCCTCCTCTTCTCCAGGCTAAACAACCCCAACTCTCTCAGCCACTCCTCATAGGGCTTGTGTTCCAGGCCTTTCACCAGCTTCATCATCCTTCTCTGGACACACCCCATATATTAATTCAGTTCAAGAGAAGGAAATAGAGAACAGTGAAAGAAAAGACAGAAACCAAGCGGAAAGTGCAATGAGGGTTTTGGGGTTTTTTTGGGGTGGGAAGGGAGGAAAAGGCATATTAAAAAACGTGATGAATAGGAGTAGGTCCAAATCTTTCAGATTCACATACTGAGGCTGACCATGATGGCCTTACCACCAGAGAAAATGGAAAAAAAGGTAGTGTGCAACTTGGAGACACAGCATCTCAGCACTGCACATCCAGCCAGCTGAAAGCAAAATTCTTCTCGGTGCCCATTCTCGACCACGTATTCCAGCTGCCAGGAGAGAGCGCTAGCAAGTTTGGTCCAGGATGAGTGAAGGACAAGAGACTCCCAATATTTCCTGTTGTTAACTTATTGTGTCTTACAGAGTGTTATGAAAAGAAGTTATGCCATGGGGAAATGATCCTAGGACAAATTCCTTGTTCCCTTATTTGCTGTGCAGGACGTTAGGTCATCCAGTAAAGATGTAAAGGTTCAACACAGAATTTCAAATACCCAAGTATTCCATGTCCTATTTGCTGCCTCTGTTGAGACATGGGTGAAGGAACATTGGAAGAGGCTGCCCAGATGGGTTGTAGAGTCTCCCTCTCTAGAGATATTCAAGACCCACCTGTGTAGGTTTCTGTGTGATCTGGTATAGGTGATCCTACTCTGGCAGGGCAACTGGACTAGATGATCTCTGGAGGTCTCTGCCAAACCCTAACATTCTGTGATTCTGTGAGTATGTACCACTACTCATCAACAACCTATGCTCAAGGCCCCAAACCACAGGACTTCAGAAGAATGTATACCAACATCCCTGGAACCCAGTAAAGGAGTTTAGATTTTTAGCCTTAATGGCACAGATATTCAAAGGGAGAATAAAATTTAGAGAGCAACGATTTTTTTTCAGAGCCTAGCTGACCTCCACCATGGTGATGTGTGAGCCAGGGCAAAAAGTAACAAACAAAAACACACTAGAGGAAACAATCCTGGAAAATGCTGGCTAATTTAACTGAAAGTGGTAACCATTTTTAATCTATTAAGTAGCATATCATGCCAAACCTTTGATATCTTGGCAGGACTAGTCCATGGTAGGAAACATGCTCCTTTGGAATCAACTGAAAAAGCAAGATTTTTTTTTCTGTCAGAAAATCCCACTTACATTCCTGTGAGCCTTCATTAAGTACCTCAAGAGCCCTCAAGTTAAGTCCAGCTGGAGGAACAAAAGGAACATTCAAAGTTTACAGTAATCCTTTACCTCAAGAGTAAGGAAAAACATCAGATATGGCTGCAGCTTTGAATGCATTATTAATACAAGCCACTTGGCAGCACTTGTTTTTGTGAGATCAATTTGATCTGTGAGCTCCAAAGAAAGAGAAGGAAGATAGCTGGTCAAACTGGTCACAGGAATGCCTGCTGACCTCAGTCAAAAGCCAGTGTTTTTGCATAGGGAGCCATGAAATGTGGGCACAAAATACAGTATAAAGAGTAGTAAATACTTGAAGAAAATATATTAAGTTACCAGTCTCAAAGAACAACTGTAATGCAAACTACAGCAGCAGTTTAGCAACAATGCAGAATAATTAAAGATATTAAACCATGTAAGCAAATCTCTTATTGAATGGAACAGGCACTAAAGGAGATCCTGAGGCATTTACTGTGTCACTGCATTTTCAGTTGCGGTTTTCAATCTGCGAGTGCCTAAATGCTTCCCAGGGAAGCCAGACACCTTGCACAGCAAGATCGATCCTCCTGCCAGCAGGCTGTCTCTTAGCTGCCTTATGTGGACCATGTGGATGTAATTTCTCAACTTTCAGGACGCACAAAAACAAGTGTGGGAAACCTCAGGTTTGGTGGCTTGTGTCACCAAAACATAGAATAATCACTCATGTGAAAAAAGATGCAATTGTAGGCCTGCACTCTGTGGCATTGCGTGTAACAGCAGATAGGCAGAACAGTAAAATGGACCAGAGAAGAAGGTCACACAAAGTTCAAAATGTGTTTTCATGTCAAAAAGATCCCTATATCAGCTCAAGACTGACTCATCTCCAAACTCATACAGAACGATTTGATGTGGGGACAGGAACTAAAGATGAAAACTGAGATGCAACCACATACTTGATGCAGGCACTCAAATAAAACAGGTGACATAGGAATTCATTTTTCCCTTTTAAAAATGCATTACCAAAGTAATAATAAAAAAACTCAACCAGGCTTAATTTGTGGCACTTACTGTGGCTTCGCTACACAAGGGCTATAGAAGTACACCAATTCAGAGTACAAATGAAGATTACTAGATCTTCACCTTATGTGAGGAATTCCATTCACTCATGTGTAGTTATTCTTCAATAACAGTAAATTATCATTCCCCTGAGTCAGAGGAAACGGCTGCAATCTAATAATGTTATGCCTAAATGGTAGCTTCCATGTAAGTATAACCTGGTTTGATTCAACACTTCTTCTTCACACCCTCATCTGATCTTCCATAGCTTTCCTGAAAAGAAACTTAGTCTAGGGAGTGAGCCGGTCAAAGCATTAGCCTGCTTTACGAGATAAAAAAGGTGATGCCTCCATCCCTAGAAGGAATAAAGTCAGTGGCTAGGCAAAGGAGTGTATCAGAGTCTGGAAGCAGGTGTGCAGTTTTCCTCCAGTGTCACAGAGAGGCTCTGTGGGAAGAAATTAGTGCATCAGTCTCTACTATCTCATGGCAGAGCACTCTGTTCATCCCCATGCAGGCTCAGAAACACTACTGGGGCAGTGATAAGAGATTATGTTTGGCTTACTAGGTCAGGGCGAACTGCATGAGGGCAGCTAGAGTGTCTTCAAAGACTGAAGAGGTCTGTGGCACTTTGCAGTGTGAATTAAAAAACAAAACCAAAACCAAACCACCACCAAACAACAGAAAAAAAAGATCTCTGACTTCACAGGGAAGTAGCAAAGAAGGAAATTGTCCTTAAAAACTCAGTACACTAAGACTTAGTCTTTACTATCCTGTCTCTTGCTAAAATGGGGAATCCAGGTCAATCCACTCTATCCCAAGCATCTTTTTTGGTAGATGCAACTAAACTTACATAATTCATCTTACGTCCTTGGTCATTCTTCAAGAGTAGTTATTTGCTTTATATAGCTGGCATCTACCTTCCCTCACCCCAAATTTCTGGGAGAAAGCATCACACAGAACTTCTGTAAGCAATGGTTACATAATCACCAAATAACATATTAATCCCTGATAGACCAAAGCCTTTCTTTAATCAAGTCTATCGTTCCTCCATCACGTCTTCCTTGTTAAGCAGGTCAGACCAATCTCAAAATGTCAAGAGCCTCTGTGACTAATTAACTATTCTATCTTATCAGCCTTTTAAGAATGACAGCAAAATCACTGAAAATCCTATTTTGAAACCATACTGTCAACCAAGAAAGAAAAAATATCAGCATGCGAAAGAATTGAAGTAAAATTTCTTGAGTGAATGAAGTTCATTCAGTCCAAGCAATGCCAACCAGTAGTATACTGCCAGCTTCACATACTTGGCAATGTTTTGCTTCCATAAAGCTATGCATTGTTATTTGTGGTTTGTCATGTTCTACCTTGCCAAGCATAAATATACACTTAGATAAATACTCTGAACAGGCAACAACAACTTCGAGGTCAACTGGCAGAGTTTCTTTCTCTCTGAAAGGTGGCATCCCTGTCTACATATTTCCAAATATTTCCCAATCCCTTCTGGGTTTTATCCATCTCCCCCTTTCATGTTTAGGAAGCATGCCATATGCTTTGATCATCAGTCCAAAACCTCAGTGTTATTAAGTGCAATTAGACCCTGAATAGGATAAAAACAACCACTATGTTTGTACACTTCCTTCTTTTCAAACACATGTAATTCATTAACACGTTGGCTACATGCAAAAGCTCCACTCGTTCACCTGTGCTAAGGGAAGACAATCCATTCCTTAAGTTGCAAAGGTGAAAATGCCTATTGATGCCTGTCTCTGTCTCAAGGGTTGAGCAATTGCAAAGATCATAAAGAATTAGGGCTTTGGCTATGCTTATTCATGTTTATCAAACATTTCCAAACAGATAGTATCTTACAAAAGAATCGGTTGAAGGAGGTAAACTGTCGCTTGACTGACTTCCAGAGGACTCCAGTCAAACTATGCTGTGGGTTGACACATATGTCCCTCTGAGCATATGAACACAGTCATTCCAGATGCTTAAAATAGATGCCACGGCCTTTAGTAGTACCTGCATTCTTTTTTCTTTTTTTTTTTTTTTTTTCTTATTTATCCATACAACAAGTTGTCTGTTGACTGGGAGAAGCATTGTTGCTAGATATTACACAAAATTAAACATAACTAGTCTGCTCTGCAAAATAAAGCAAGTGGAAATAGAGGAAGAACAGAAAAAACTTAGCAGTTTGCTTGTTTGCCAGATCACAGAACGGTAGGTGTTGGATCTCTGGAGATCATTTAGTCTGACCCCTTGCCAGAGCAGGTTCACCTATACGTACACATTTGCTGTTCCAAGCGATTGACGTTGATAATATTTTCCTTTGTATACACAATAACTCTTAGAGAGCATGCACTGCCTCCTACACAGAGAGACCTCTCATTGTTTTGATGGAAATTAACAGGAAAGATACCACACAACATACGCATTTTCACCTGACTATAAAGGAAGACGTTTTGCCTTATTTCCTTTTCTTCTCCTCCCATCACTTTTAAGGTGAGAACTGACTCTTGTTATTTTTTCCATATTCGCTAAGAGCAAAAGCCTGTTTTCAGAACCCTGAGAGACTTTCCTGGTGGAAAATTAAGTGCTGCACACTTAAGATGTTTCTTCCACCTGCTATAAGAAGCATAGAATAAAACAATGCCTCTTTTCTGAGCATACTGGGACCACACATGTAATACACTGTTAAAATTATCAGATTTATTTCATATCTTTAACCCACTGATTGCAGATAGAGTAAGATGAACAAATGCTGCACTCTCAGCAAGAAGAACAGACAGCATTTCTTTGAAATACACTGGTTTAACGTTTGAGAAAGGACTTGGTATATTTAATTGAAAAGACCTGGTGATATTTTGTGTGTGTGTGTGCAAACACTTAGCAACCCACTTTTTAAAACAAATAGATTAATTTGTATGATTAAGCCTCTGTGTACCACCTTATTCTTTGTTCACATGTTAACACTGGCTAATAGAATCATACAATCAATCAGGTTGGAAGAGACCTCCAAGATCATTCAGTCCAACCTAGCACCCAGCACCCAGCCCTGTCCAATCAACTAGACCATGNCTAAACAACCCCAGCTCCCTCAGCCTCTCCTCATAGGGTTTGTGTTCCAGGCCCCTCACCAGCTTTGCTGCCCTTCTCTGGACACGTTCCAGCACCTCAACATCTCTCTTGAACCGAGGAGCCTAGAACTTGACACAGGACTCAAGGTGTGGCCTGACCAGTGCTGAGTAGAGGGTCAGATTAACCTCCCTTGTACTACTGGCCACACTGTTCCTGACTCAGGCCAGAAATGAGGTAAGCTACCTCTGTCTCTACACTCTCAAACCCTCTACAGGAGAAAGGGATCTGGTACATGAGAGAGTAGCTGTTTTCATTCCTGGGGCTTTGACTGAAGACAGAAAATGGTGTCTTTCAGAGCAAAGGAAATGTCTGTCCAGCAAATACATGCAGCAAAACAACATGCTGTGAGAGAGACTGGTAGCAATGAACGTAATGCCCATTGCAACAGTAGCAAAGTGAGAATGGTCTGGATGTAGACAGATTTCCTGGACCTCTGCAAGGTGACCAAGGAAAGTGGCCACGGGGGCACTAAAAGAAAACGATGAGTGACAACCATTTATGAAGAAGTACATTTTAGAGGAATTGGGAACACTTGACAGCACAGAAAATTATCTTATAGATTATAATACTGAATCTACTAGTGGTTTTCAACAAGCTGAGTCAGGGTAGTAACAGAAATGCTGTCCCTGGAGCTACCACAACAGGAGTTGGGCATTAGTAGCCTTCATTGTCCTTTCCTTGTGGGAATATCGATTTGTTGTTGGCAGTGACTATCTTCTCGGCTCTGTGCAGGTGACCAACAGCTTGCCTGTAAACATAACCCAGATTTTGAGCAGTGTAACTGTCATGTAGGCAGATACTGGCCTTGTGCACGAAGACCAAACACTGCCTCAGAGAGGGCACAGCCAGGATTGCTTCAGGCTTCAGTAATGAAGCTCATCAGGACCCAAGGACGTTGCCAGTGAACACTAAAAGGCTGTTCAGCACCAGCGATGTCCCTCAGGGCATCCACACGCCTGAGACAGATCTCAAGAGGAGTCAGTATGGCTGAGGTAGTGCTGATTAGGAAGCAAAAATGCTTTGAAGAACTATCTGAATGACTGGCTTTCTCAAAGTGCATCAAGTCAAGGCCTCAGGATATTTGTATTAAGCCTGGAAGAGGCCTTTTATCACCTCCAGCTGAGCAGGAGTCATCCCTTCTTCCCAGATAAGCAATGGTCACAATGACCCAGGCAGGATCGCTTCTGAGCTCGATTACTGTAATTCGCTCTGCGGAAGGCTGAATGCAGGCAGTGCCAAAACTCTCTTTCTCAGGCGACGGCAAGTAAGCGAAGGCCCTTTTTAGTTTTATCCACTGAACCCCAGTCATTTTCAGAAGATACCTTTTAGCTTTTCTCCTTGTAATCCACACAGATAATGTGTGGACCAAACAATTTGTAGAACAGCCAATATGCCTACAAAACCAGTTTTCAGCCCACTGTCTGCTGAGAGGCTTCCCTGGGGCAACGCAGGTCTAGGACAGCCAAAATCAAGAAAGGTTTTGAGTGAGAAGACCCAGGTTTAGCGCAAAGCGCTATGAAAATGCAGTTAAATTCAGACTCTCACCGCTTTTAGGAAATATTTAGACATTTGTAAAAGAAAACATTTCTCCTCTGGTGGTGAGGGGGATGTTTTGTACAAACGAAAGGTACATTATCCTCACGGGTTTCATAGTCTTTTCTGGAGTTTCTGTGTGGGTTTGCCCATACAGTGGCAGACACTTCTGAACTTGAAAAGGGTATTATTTTGTGCTAGCAACAGAAGAAGGGGAGGAGGGGTGTGTGTGTGGTGTTTTGGTTTGATTTTCTGTGGGTTTTTTTGGTGATTTGGGTTTTTGATTGTTTGTTTTTTGTTTGTTTTTGTTTTTTTTTTAAGAAAGAAAACTTTGCTTTTTGAATCTCCAAAGCAGATTTTCACTAGTGGAAATGTAGCAGCCCGAACTGGGGCCACAGGTCTTTCACACAGCCCAGTATCCGTTGATGGGTGCTGTGATCTGCATCTGACAGGATCTGCATATGACTAGTCCTGGGCTGATGGGCCCATGCAACAGATTCAATGGTTTCTTTGGAACAAGCTCCATTAATTGTATGGTTTATAACTGAGCCAAAAATTTATCCATAAAAATGTATCTCTTGGATACAAAGCACATCTTCTTGTTTGCAAGTAATCAAACACTGCATTATAAGAGTATGGAGCTGGGAATATAACCTGTAAAGGTGTCGCGGATAATTGACAGGAAAAAAAGTCTATTGCTTTCCAAGTCATGGAATTACAGAACCACAGCATGTTAGAGGCTGGAAGGGACCTCCAAAGATCATCTAGTCCAACTCCCCTGCCAGAGCAGGATCTCCTATACCAGATCACACAGGAATGCATCCAGGTGGGCTTTGAATATCTCCAGAGAGGGAGACTCCACAATCCACTCGGGCAGCCTGTTCCAGTGCTCTGTCACCCTCACAGTGAAAAAATTCCTCCTCATGTTTATACGAAAATTCCTATGCCTCAACTTCCTGTTGCCCTTTCTCCTGACATTGGGCATCACTGAGAAGAGCCTGGCTCCATCCTCCTGGCACTTACTCTTTGCATATTTATAAACATTAATGAGGTCATCCCTCACTCTCCTCTTCTCCAAGCTAAAGAGCCCCAGCTTCTCAGTCTCTCCTTGTAAGAGAGAAGCTCCATTGCCTTATCATCCTTGTGGCTCTGCACTGGACTCTGTCAAGCAGCTTCCTGTCCTTCTTGAACTGAGTGGCCCAGAACTGGGCACAGTACTCCAGATGTGGCCTCAGCAGGGCAGAGTAGAGGGGCAGGAGAGCCTCTCTCAACCTACTAGCCACATCCCTTTCAATACACCCCAGAATGGCATTGGCCTTCCATGCCACAAGAGCACATTGCTGGCTCATGGTCAACCTCCCATCATCTAGGACCCCCAAATCCTTTTCCACTTCACTGCCTTCCAGCAGGTCAGTGCCCAACCTATACTGATACCTGGGTCTGTTCTTTCCCAGGTGCAAGAGTCAACACTCGCCCTTGCCAAATTTCATTCAATTATTTCCTGCCCAACCCTCCAGCCTGTCCAAGTCTTGCTGAATGGCAGCACAACCCTCCAATGTGGCAGCCACTCCATCCAGCTGGTGTCATCAGAAACCCTGCTGACAGTGCACTCTGTGCCCTCATCCAGGTCATTCATGAATATATTGAACAGAACTGGTGCCAGTACTGACCCCTTAGGGACTCCACTAGTTACAGGCCTCCAACTGGACTCCATCCCATTGACCACAACTCTCCGACATTTTTCCTTCAATTAGTTCCCAATCCACCTCACTACCTGATCATCCAGAAGACTAACATGGTTTCAAATGTCACCTTTTGCAGAGATGAAGTTAGAGAATTGCAAAAGCATGTCTGCATCAAGCCCTTAATCTTGTATATCACTTATATAGCAGGGTCCTAGGGAAGTGCTTCCAACAGTGTACTCTGAACATATTAATCTTCCATAATTTATTTTCTTTTTTTTTTTTTTTTAATGTACCTGAGCACTTCATCCTGTTGCCTTTACAACTTTCATTTATGCAAGTAATCTATAGGCTTTTCAGGTTTTCCTCTTCTTGCTCTCTCCCTATTCCAACTGTTTTAGACATCTGCCCTGTGAAGGTTCTCCGCATCTTTCAGAAGCAAGGTAAAAACCCTGCTGCAAGTCAACAACAGAGAACACTAAATGAAGATATCTGTTCTACAGAATAATGATAGATTACTAGAAAGCAGCAAAGCTTTTTCCTGTACCCAGTCTCTTACATGGTCTATGTGGCAAAGGTAATTGTTTTGCTGCGCTGTAAGAAGAAAGGTGTGAAATGCACTGGAGATACTACTTCAAGATGCACGATTTTGGAGGAGATATCCCCCGTGCATCTTGCACAATAAACATACCTACTTTATAACTTTCCAGTTATAGAGTCTTTTCCGTACGTCACTCCAACCTAATAATGAATATAAATAATTTTAATCCTTCCATTTAATTAAAAAGGAAGTGGACTTCCAGGCACACTTCCTTCTGTATAGTCTTGAATACTCAACAAACAGAAAATTATTTTGACACATTATCTGCCTAGCAAATTAATTTAGCTATACTAGAAGCAAAGCAGATCTTGCTAGATGTAGCTGAGTTGTAGTCCCTCTACAAGGACATTTGAACCTCGGATATGTTGTTATCCCACTCCCAAAGGAAATGAATAACATTTAGAACTAACCAGTGATATTACTTACATAGTTAGCAAGTAACTTAATGAGCTATAGCTTGAAGAGAATGAACAGCCCAGTTCCCCGAACAGTTTATGTTGAAGTTGCTTGCACAAAGGAGAATAAGAGTCACTTGCTCAGTGTGTCTGGCTTTCATTTCCTTGTCTTTTTTTTTTTTTTTCTTTTAATCTGTGCTATCTTTAACTGTCTGGCACAGATAAAGAAGTACAGTACTGTAAGAGCATCTTCAGCTGCAGGGAGAAACCACTCAATAAGCAGTAAGCATCACCTTTCTTCATTTCCAGAAGTAATAGCAAAGGCCATTTTCAGATTCCTGCTTTTTTTGACACTATCTGTATTCCCCTTCACTGTAACTGAAATCAGAAAGTATCTTTCCTATGAAGAATCAAACCTCTCTAGACAGGGTAAATTTTTTCTTAACAAAGTATATTTTAACTACTGCTGTCGCTACTGTTAAGCAAAACTGCCTCACAAGTTAGTAGCACTTTAAATCCTTAGACAGAAGAGGTCTCAAGTGGCTGAAGGTCTCAGCTGTATAAACTTGTAGGTTGAGGATCCTGATTGCTTAATATGCTAGAAATACCACTTCCCTTTGCAGTATTAGAGGAAGACAAATTAAATTTAAAGACCAAAATACCCACTTAGTAGTGTCTTCTATCAATATTGGCCTTACAGTCTGTCTAAATCAGATATAGGCAAAACTGCTGGCTCCAAAATTTCTTGGATTACTAAGCTCAGTAGCTAGAGAATTTTACACAAGTCCCTAGAAATGGAGGAGAAAGAGAGAAAATGTCATCTGTTTTTTTTTGGTATGTAATGGAGACACATAACAGAAGTGGTATAGGTTAGGCATTGAACCATGTTCTGATTAATCAGAAGTGCCAGTACATGAGCCAAATGCAGACACTATGACTTGACCAGTTCTAATTTGGATCCTGTATTTTTTTTTAATATAAGTAAGCCCATTTGTTCTGGAGAGATACTTTAATTACTAAGTTACTTTTTTTCTAAGAGTTAAAATTATACTACATGCTATCTATGTAATATAAACCTTACAAAATGGAAGCTGAATGACTACATTTTGTCTCACAGTAGCACTAATCATTTTCTGTGACAGCTTTAACAGGATGGCTATCACTAAATAGACTATATGTCACAGCAGAATGATAAACTTATTTGTGGTCTGATTCTTCTCTCAGGTACACTAATAGCTCAGCTGTTGGTACACTTGAGCAGGAATGACCCAGATTCAGCTGTGGTTTCCTTGGCATATCCAAGAGGACAATGGAACAGCAGGATAAAATCCCTCCTCTATTTTATTCCTAGAACCAGATTCTAGTTGAGTTGTCCTTGACTCTTGGCAAAGGTGAGAGAGCCCTAACACTTCCACAGTTTCAGTAGCATCACTTGCTAGCTCTGTGCCATCCAGGTATGCTCTTGTTAAAGGGTCTGCTGTCCTGACGATAGCTGGACCACAAAACAAAACACAAAAGAGAAGTAAAAAAAAAAACCCCAAAACCACTATGTCTTATATCACTTCATGCAGAAGTCATGTTTTCCTACACATTGCAAAGTGATGTGTGCCGTTAGCATAGGTACCTTGCAGGCTTACATTTGACTACTCCTTGCCAAAGACCCTCCTGTATCATTCCAGCTGCTCCTCCTTTATGACACAGAGATAGTCTTCTGCTACTATTGGCATCCCTAATGAGTGCTCCACTGCCCACCCCANATCTGCAGCATATTGCACGTAACATCTGTCTCAGAGTCCTCAAGAAAATAGCTGTAAATAGTACATCTTCCTCGTGGAGTTCTGTGTACAAGTAATGATGATGATGATGATAATGGTAGTAATGATAATAATAACAATGGTTGCTGCAAGATAGGCAAGGATTGAGCCAAGAAAAAGAGACTTTTTGAAACACCTGCGCTGGAAAGTAGGGTTGTGAGGTCATCTCATCATTGCCAGATGAGACTGGCAATATTAGATACAGTATTGCACAGTTATTGTCATGACAAATATCTTGAGACCAGGGGTTAAATACATTTTTTTTTTTAATAATCTTGGCTTCTGGTTGTCTTTGCTTAGTGGCTATTAAAGTGCATTACAATTGCTTGCCAAATATTATAATCTGTCATGAACAGGTTTTGAGAATAGCATGAAACAACATCCGTGACAACGCATCATGAAGAGCATGCTTACAAGTGTCCTCTGTTTTGGACAAGAGCTTTTCCACCACAAAAACTGCAGAAAACTCCACCAAGAAGTACATGTGTAGTTACCTAATTAGACCATGCAGATGGTCTCAAGTCATCCTGTTCTGCATGGGTTGTCTATAAGAGAAACTAGGATTCAGACTTTTATGATGAAGTCACATCCACAGTGGGTAAGGGAAGGGCAACTCATGTCATCTACCTGGGCCTCAGTAAGGCTTTTGACTCTGTCCCACATGACATCTTGGCCACCAAACTGGAAAAACGCAGACTTGATGGGTGGAACACTGCTGGATAAGGAAGTGATTGGATGGTCACACACAAAGAGTTGTGATCAACAGCACAATATTCACCTGAAAACCAGTGACAAGTGGTGTCTCTCAGCAAGTTTGCAGATGACACCAAGCTGTGGCACAGTCAACTTGGTAGAGGGCAGGGATGCCACCCAGATGGACTGGACAGGCCGAAGAGGTGGGCATAAGCCAACCTTGTGAGGTTCAATGAGGTCAAGTGTAAGATCCTGCACCTGAGTCAGTGCAATCCCAAGCACAAATAGAGGCTGGGTGGTGAATGGCTGGAGAGTAGCCCTGAGGAAAAGGACCTGGGAGTCTGGGTTGATGAAAAGCTCAACATGAGCTGGCAGTGTGGATGTGGAGCCCAAAGAGCAACTGTGTCCTGCTCTGCATCAAGAGAAGCATGGCCAGCAGGGCA
>WAAF01000489.1:1736-16194 GCA_013400475.1 Tricholaema leucomelas
GCATTGGAATGGGCTGCTCAGGGAGGTGGTGGAGTCCCCATCACTGGAAGTGTTTAGCAGGAGGCTTCCTGAGGCACTTAGTGCCTTGGGTTAGTTGATTAGTAGGTGTTAGGTGCTAGGTTGGACTGGATGATCTCAGAGGTCTTTTCCAACCTGATTGATTCTGTGTGGTTCTGTGTGTGTGTGAAAGGAGGTTGGAGTGAGGTGGGGGTTGGTCTCCCCAGTAACAAGCAACAGGAGGAAATGGCCTCAAGTGGCACCAGGGGAGATGGAGTTTGGATGTTAGAAAAGTTTCTTCACCAAAAGGATCATCAAATGGGCTGCCCAGGGAGGTGGTGGAGTGGCTGTGCCTGGAGGTGTTGAAGCCAAGCCTGGCTGGGGCACTTAGTGCCATGGTCTGGGTGATTGGGCAGGGCTGGGTGCTAGGTTGGGCTGGCTGAGCTTGGAGCTCTCTTCCAACCTGCTTGATTCCATGATTCTGTGATCATGGAGAGATTGGAAAGGAGAACTAAGTTGGCATCTTGCACTGTCAGACTCCTCTGCAAGGGTTATTTTCTCCTTAGATGCAACTTAAGGGGGAAAAAAACCCCTGCTGCAGTTTTGCACTGCTTGTCAACCTTGGCAGGCTCTGCTCAGCTGCTGCTGGCTGGCTTCAGCCCTGAGGAACAGGCCCTTGGGGTGCTGGTGGGGGAGAAGCTGGACAGCAGCAGGCAGTGTGAGCCTGCAGCACAGAACGCCAAGGGCAGCCTGGGCTGCACCCAAAGCAGCACTGGCAGCAGGTCCAGAGAGGTGATTCTGCCACTCTGCTCTGCTGAGACCTCACCTGGAGAGCTGTGTCCAGCTCTGGAGCCCTCAGTATAGGAAGGACCTGAAGCTGTTGGAGAGGGTCCAGAGGAGGGCATGAAAATGCTCAGGGGGTTGGAGCAGCTCTGCTATGAGGACAGGCTGAGGGAGCTGGGGGTGCTGAGACTGGAGAGGAGAAGGTTCTGGGGAGACCTAACAGTGACCTTCCAGTAAGGGGCTACAAGCAGGCTGCAGAGAGGTTGTTCCCTAAGGCCTGCAGGGACAGGATGAGGGCAATGGCTTCAGATTAGAGCAGAGCAGATGGAGATTGGATGTGAGGAACAAGTTCTGCACCAGGAGGCTGCTGCAACACTGCAACAGGTTGCCCAGGGAGGTGGTTGAGACCCATCCCTGGAGATCCTGAAGGTGAGGCTGGACAGGGCTGTGGGCAACCTGCTCTAGTGGAGGATGGCCCTGCTGAGTGCAGGGGGTTGGACTGGACGACCTCTGGAGGTCCCTTCCAGCCCAGCCCATTCCATGGTTCTAGCCTGGAGCCAATTCTCTCTGTAGCCCCAGGCAAGAGCAGGCAGTGGCATCTCTCTGCAGCTCCAGGACAGGGGTGAAGCAGTCTGCCTGCAGCAGAGACTCCCTCCACAGGCTCAGTTGCTCCTGTCGGCAGCTGGCAGCGAGTTCAGGAGGCAGCTGTGGACCATCTGCTGCCAAAGCAAGGCAGATGTGAGCGAGGGGCAGCAGGAGGCTGGCAGGCTCTCTGCAGTAAGATGATGCTTCCCCCTCCTGGAGCTTTGCTGCTGCTTTGCTCTTCTTCTAGTTAGGAAAGAACACTTCTGAATGACTCACAAAGGTTTGCAGCCCCAAGAGCCCTCACTGGAGGTCAATGGTTTGCCCTTACATGTTGGTTAGGCTCATGAAGAAAGGCTGAAGGGCCTGGGGGTCTTTTTAGCCTGGAGAAGAGAAGCTGAGGGAGGATCTGATCAATGCTGATCAATACTTCCAGGGTGGGTGTCAGGAGGATGGGGTCAGTGTTTTTTCAGTGGTGCCCAGAGACAAGACAAAGGGACAAATGTAAGAAGTTCCACCTAAACATGAAGAGGAACTTCTTGAATTTAAGGGGATGTGGTGGAGTCTCCATCCCTGGAGACTTTCAAAACCTGCTTAGATGCTGCCCTGTGCTGCCTGCTTTAGGTATTCCTGGTTTCTGGTTTGCAGAACAACCTGCAGCTCTCCCAGGCTCCCCCTCTGCCTCACACCCACCTGTAACCCTGACTGCCATTTCAGCCTTCTCTTCTCAACATGTGTGAAGCCACAGCAGTGCATGTTGAAGGGAGAACATTTGCCTTGGGCTCTGAGGCAGTTTGATCTCAGCTACTAGGGCTTGCACAACATGTCACAGGGCATGGATGAGTGTCACACTGCAGCTCTGTGTCACCACAGAAAGAGAGCTATGAGAAGATGGAGCAATTTGAGAGTGATTTGGATTCCCCCAGAACTTGCAGGCGATCCAAAGCTTCTTTCCTCCAGAGACAGGACAAGAGGACACAGCCTCAAGTTGTGCCATGGGAGGTTTAGATGGGAACGTTAGGAACCATTTCTTCCCCCAAAAGATCATCAAACCCTGGATGATGTCAAGCTTAGGGCAGTGGTAGAGTGTTTGTCCCTGTCAGAGCCACGTAGATGTGATGCTGAGGGATGGTTTAGTGTTCACCTGGCAGTGCTGGGTTATTGGTTTGATTGATGACCTGAAAGGTCCCTTCCAACCAAAACAGCTCTGTGATCCTGTGACTTACTGCCCCAGTCTCCACACCAGAAGATTGGGCCATAAAAGTCATGAGACTTTATAATTAAACACCTCTTGTTTGGGTTTGGGTTCTGGAACCCACAGGGTACTCTCCAAAGACCTCCTCAAGCTCTCCCTTCTGCGACCACAGGTGGAAGCAGCTGAGTTCCTCCCACGTTCCCTGCACTCCAGACTCCAGGGCTCAGATGAAAACCTTCACTTCTGCAAATCTTGAGAAGGTCTCCAGGGCTGCCAGCAGTGGCCCTGAAGGGTCCCTCTGACACCACTCCACATCTCCCACAGCCCTACTCCATGTCCCTCCTGTCCCTCCCATTCCCCCAGTCTGTTGGTTACTGTTCCACAGCACAGGTTCCTTTGGGGCTTCCCCATGTCACCTCCTTGCTCCACCTTTCTTTGCTACCCTAAGGCCTTCTCACTTCTTTTTCTTTGCCTCTCATTTTCCTCTTGCCCTTTTCTCCAGGATCATTCCCCAAACTATCCCTGTTCCCTGCTGTCCCCAGCAGCAGCCAGGCTGTGCCCCAGACTGAAGAAGCTGCAGAGGAGTGCTCCTCTTGGGACACCTCTTTCAAGAGCTCTCAGGTGGTTCAAGCAGGTTCTGCCCACCTTTCTCCAGTGATCTCCAGCTCCAGTGCTGCTCAGAGGCTGCACCATGCCTGGGCAGAATCCCTCACCGCTATGGGCGTTGGCTCTGCCCCCACTGCCCCTTGCTGCCTCTCCTCCTGCAACCTAGCACTGAGGGGCACTGCAAAGGCCATGAAGCTCACGGGACAGGCTGGGGTAGGGCACAGGGAGGTCAGGGCAGCAGCCTGGGCAGGGGTGGGCAGCAGGGAGGCAAGCAGCAGCCTGGAGATCTGGCTGCAGACCTACCTGTACAAGGCGGAGGCTGCTCTCTTCAGCCCTTTGGGTCTGTTGGGTTTGGGTTCCCCAGCCATGTTGATATCTGCAACGAAGGGACAGGCAGCTGTGCCAGGGCAGCTGTGCCAGGGCAGCTGTGCCAGGGCAGCTGCACACTCAGCAGCAGCTGCAGCTGAGCACGGAGCGAGGGAGGCTGTGCACAGCCCTGCCGCCGGCAGACGCAAACTCCTCCGCGCCTCCCACCGCGTTCCCACCTGCCTGTGCCGTGCGTGGGGCCCTGCTGGACCTCCACAGGCAGGCAAATGCATCCTTGCTTCTGATCTAAGAGAAACCAAGGAGTGCTGGTAAAGGGCCTTAGAGAGCAGAGGCACATTCTGAGGGGGTCTGTACTGAATCCTAAAACACCAAACGTTGTAGAAATGTTTGCTTCTAGTGGTCAGTTATTAACGCACAGCTGGGCAACAGCTGCAGACCTCTGCCAGGTGAGCTTGTAAAGGGCCAGACCTGCACTGACTAAGGACAGCAGGAAGGAGACAAAGGGGAAGCAGAGATATGGACAGAGTGGCTGAGAGCAGCCAGGCAGAGAGGGCCCTGGGGGTGCTGGGAGAGAGGAGTTGAAGAGGAGGCAGCAGTGCCCAGGTGGGCAGCAGAGCCAATGGCATCCTGGGCTGGCTCAGGAGCAGTGTGGGCAGCAGGACAAGGGAGGTTCTTCTGCCCCTGTGCTCAGCACTGCTCAGGCCACCCCTGGAGTGCTGTGTCCAGTTCTGGGCTCCTCCATTGCAGAGAGATGTTGAGGTGCTGGAAGGTGTTGAGAGAAGGGCAGCAAGGCTGGGGAGGGGCCTGGAGCACAGCCCTGTGAGGAGAGGCTGAGGGAGCTGGGGGTGTGCAGCCTGCAGAAGAGGAGGCTCAGGGCAGAGCTCATTGCTGTCTGCAGCTCCCTGCAGGGAGGCTGTAGCCAGCTGGGGTTGGGCTCTGCTGCCAGGCAGCCAGCACCAGAAGAAGGGGACACAGCCTGAAGCTGTGGCAGGGCAGGTCTAGGCTGGATGTGAGGAGGAAGTTGTTGGCAGAGAGAGTGATTGGCATTGGAATGGGCTGCCCAGGGAGGTGGTGGAGTGGCTGTGCCTGGAGGTGTTGAAGCCAAGCCTGGCTGGGGCACTTAGTGCCATGGTCTGGTTGCTTGGGCAGGGCTGGGTGCTAGGTTGGGCTGGCTGAGCTTGGAGCTCTCTTCCCACCTGCTTGATTCCATGATTCAATGATCAGCAACAAAGCAATACAGAGGAGTCTGCTGAGCAAAACCCTGTGAGGAAGACTGTGCTGGTGCTCATCTCAGGTACCCATCCAAGGCCACTGGGGCAGGCAGGAACAGGGGTGGGGCATGGGATAATACCTCTGTTAATGAACTCCAAGGAGTAATTGCAACTGTTCTACCTCTTATTCTGATGATGTCTGCTCTTGTAACATAAACTGTGGCTGTGCCAGCATGAGGTGTGCAGGATGGATGGAGTGCTCCTGCCTGCACCCAGCACTGCAATGACACATCCTTACTGCAGAACAGCCCACGAGGTTTGGGGTTCAGGTCACAGGTCACCTCTTCCTTTTGCTTTAGAGAGCTGCTAAGCACACCCTGCACGTGGACTAACCACCCCCCCCCCCCCCCCCCTCAGGACAAGCTTCTCAGGAGGGCTCAGCCAACATCTGAACCTGCTGCATGCTGCTAGCTGCCTACAGCTCCTCCCTTGCACCTCCAGAGCAGAAGCGAATCGCCGTGGCCTGGGCTGTGGAAAGCTGCCCAGGGTGCAGGCACACAGCTGCAGCCACCCCAGCTGACCTCAGGAGAGCATGTTCCAGGAGGGGAGGTGAGAATGAGCTCTTCTAATCCACCCAGCAACTTTCTCCCCTCGGCCTGGGTGCCAAACCTGCTTTTGAGGTGAGAATGAAGCACCTCAGGGAGGCTGCCAAGAGTCTCTCCTCTGAGAGTGGCCCTAGGAGTGCAAGGAGGGAGCATGAGGCCTCACCTCCTCTTCATCTCTTGGCCCAGGAATGAGTAAATTCCATGCTGGCTTCTCAGCCCTAAATGTTTTCTGTTCCTGCCTAAGCAGCTGTCAGACCTCTGGGCACAGAGTCACAGAATGGGCTGGGCTGGAAGGGAGCTTCAAAGCTCATTCATTCCAACCCCCTGCACTCAGCAGGGACATCCTCCACTAGAGCAGGTTGCCCACAGCCCTGTCCAGCCTCACCTTCAGGATCTCCAGGGATGGGCCTCAACCACCTCCCTGGGCAACCTGTTGCAGTGCTGCAGCAGCCTCCTGGTGCAGAACTTGTTCCTCACAGCCACTCTCCATCTGCTCTGCTCCAGTTGGCCTTTGTCCTCTCACCACAGGCATGCCAGAGCAGAGCCAAGCCAGGCAGCACTTCCTTTCCTTACACACCCCAAAAGCACCATGTGCATAGGGCTGGACAAGGGCTGCCCCACAGCAGTGGGACAGGTCCTTGTGCCAAGCTGGTGGCACAAGCTACAGCCTCTGAGGTGCAGGGCAACTGGAAAACTTCCATCTGAGGCTCGGGTTCATGAGTCTGTGACTACAAACTGAGGCATTTAGGTTCTCAGCTCTTCAGGGCTCAGCAGGGGTAGGCTTTTTTCACACTGCTGGAAGGGCTCTCATGGAGAAATGTGCCCAGGCAAAGTGATCCCTAGGGAACAGCCTGCATTGTTCACCAAGGCACTCACCTCCAGCAGCAGCAGGCAGCTGCAGCTCTGCTGGGACAACCTGAGCAGCAGCAACAAGGAGCTACAGAACTGCTGGGACAACCTGAGCAGGAGCAGCAGGCAGCTGCAGCACTGCTGAAGGAACCTGAGCAGGAGCTGCAGCACTGCTGGGACAACCTGAGCACCACCAGCAGCAGGGAGCTGCAGCACTGCTGGAACAACCTGAGCAGGAACAGCAGGGAGCTGCAGCATTGCTGAAGGAACCTGAGCAGCAGCAGCAGGGAGCTGCAGCACTGCTGGAACAACCTGAGCAGGAGCTGCAGGGAGCTGCAGCACTGCTGGAACAACCTGAGCAGGAGCTGCAGGGAGCTGCAGCACTGCTGGAACAACCTGAGCAGGAGCTGCAGGGAGCTGCAGCACTGCAGAAACAACCAGAGCAGGGACAGGGCTCTGGAGGAGCATGGACATGCTGAGCTGCACAAATGTCCTGCTGTGCAATTCCTTGGGCTGCCTTTGGCAAGAGAGATAATTTCTGCTGAAGCTGGAGCTTGTCCTGTTCCTATGCTGGCATGAAGAGTGTGGTACCAGGGTGCTGTTCTCTCAGCCATGGAATGTTCCTCTGGAGGCTGAGAGCAGAGCCTGTGTTTTCCTTTTCCTTTCACTCTCCACCCTCCCATACTCATCTGCTAAGTGGAATGCAGAAGAGTGTGGAGCCTGAATGCCAAGAAGGATGGGCATGGCCACAGCAAAGGTCCATGCTGCCAGGTGCTGCATGCAGTTGCCCTTCTGAGGCTGCTCCTGGCAATGCTGTTTGCTATAAAGGAAGAGAGGAACAAATTCTTCCCTTGCTGCACCCCAGAAGGTGCATCCTGCTCAACTCCAGGTCCCTTCTAATGAGTCCCTTTTGCTGTCAGGGTGCATCCTGCCAGCTGCCACTCACTTCTCTTGCAAAATGGAGAGCTAATTCCAGCACCACTGCCACTGCTGAGCCTGCACCTCGAATCCTGGGCTCAGTTTTGAGTCACTCACTCCAAGAAGGACATTGAGGGGCTGAAGCAGGTTCAAAAAAGGGCAAAAGAGGTGGGGAAGGGTCTGGAGAACAGGGCTGGGGAGGAACAGCTGAGGGAGCTGGGGTTGTTTAGTGTGGAGAAGAGGAGGCTGAGGGAGACCTCATTGCTCTCTACAGCTCCCTGAGAGGAGATTACACTGAGGTGGGGTTGGGCTCTTCTGCCTAGGGTCAGGGGATGGAAGGAGAGGAAATGGCCTGAAATTGTGCCAGGAGAGGGTTAGGTTGGAGAGGAGGACAAATGTCTTTGGTGCAAGAGTGGTCAGGGATTGGCACAGGCTGCCCAGGGAGGTGGTGGAGTTCCCATCCCTGGAGGTGTTCCAGAACCACGTGGCCATGGCACTTGGGGCCAGGGTTTAGTGGCCATGGTGGGGCTGGGTTGAGGGTTGGACTGGATGATCTCAGAGGGCACTTCTCAACCCAAACAATTCAGTGATTCCATGACTCCACCATGCTGACTGACACCCTCCATGGGAGGCACAAGGGGTGCCCAAGGGTGGATGACAGCATCTCCATTTGCTGCTGTGCTCTGCATGGGGATGAACCAGAAGGAAATGTGCCCCTTCAGTGGTGCTGAGCAGTCAGGTCCCTCAGGGTTCCCTTGACAATGGACAAGGAAACACAAGAGCTCAGCACAGCAGCCTGGACAGATTCTGCACCTCATTCCCATTTGGGCTCCTTCCTCTGGCACCACTGAATCCATCTGCCCCCTCTGAGGCAGAGCTTTCCCTCCTGCTCCTATCCAGGATGCTCTGTCTAGACAACATGGTAGGGTCAGGGGTGGATCCAGCTTCCAGTGCAGAGCTCCCTGCTGGAATGGTAACTACCTCCTGCAGTGGCTGGGATGTCTGGCAGCCTCTGGAGAAAACACAAAGGTTACCAGGAGCTGCCTGGCAGAGCAGACCCTGCCCCAGCTCAGGATGGGGTTTCAAACAGCCTCATTTTGTGCTGCTGCACAAGGAAAATGCAAGTTCTTGTTTGCATGGCTGGCAGCAATGCAAGAGGGAGCAGCTTGAGAGCTGCCCTTGCCTGGGAGATCCCAGTCAGAAAGCTGCTGCTTGCTGTGCTCATTCATTCTGGATGGAAACTGTCCCCTGCAATCACCACTGGCACTCAGGAGAGCTGAACTCTACTGCTGCCACCACCAGCATGTGTCACTGTCCCATGGCAGCACAGCCACTGAGAGCTGGAGTCACTCCCTGAGGGCCTTCTGCAAGGCTCAGCTTTTCCATGATCCACCAGAAGGACTTGCAAGTGCCTTGGCAGGTGCTGGGGGAGATGCAAGACCTCTACATGCCCACTGAGCTGACAGAGGCTGGCACAGCAGGGGGGTCATACACAGAACTAGGAGTACTTTGCCCTTACACTGGGCACTGCCTTGAGCCATTCTGTGCTGCCGTGTGGATGGTGACTCTCCACGAGCTCCTGCCATGCCAAGCACAGCCCTTTGCCTGCCAAGCTCTTCCACAGGACCATGTCCCTGCACCCTGCTGAAGTTCCTGGCTGCAGCTGCTGGCACAGGGAGCAGCCTCTCTTCCTGCTGTCACCCGGGCAGGGAAGTTCAATCAGCATCTCCAAGGACATCCCTCAAAACCCTGCCCAGGAACAGAAGCTGGGACAATATCTTCAGTGACATGTCCCCTGCCACTCCCATCCTGTCCTTGCTGTCTGTCCTGGCAGGCTAATAGGCCTATTAGATGTCCTGGCTTGCCTCACCCTTCTGCTGATGGGGGAAGCAAAGGCAGGAGGAAAACAAAGGCTTGGGTCATTATGTCCCTCCCAAAGTGCACCCACAGGTGTTCAGGTACTCGTTGGTGTCTTGCCCAAATCAGGGTGAGCAAGCCCTGGGGTCACCCAATATGGTCAGCTTGGCAAATGCCCTCTGATTGGTGATCTCTGTGGCCAAAGGAGCCTTTGCACTCAGGCAGTGTCAGTGGAGCTGAGCTGCAAGCAGCTGAGCTGCTTCTGCCTTGCTGCCTCTGCCTCAGTGTGTGCTGCTCCTGCCCTTCTGCCTCTGCCTCACTGCTCCTGGCCAACGCCTTCTGCTCTGCCTCCTGCTTCAGACCAGCTTAGCCCTGATGTTCTGGGCTCGAACCACCTGGAAACTGAAGTGCCTCAAGGTTCCCAGGAGAAGGCACTGAAGTGCCTCAGGCCCTGGCGAGAAGTGCCACTGCCAAGGTGCTCTCTGCACAGCTGCAGGAGATCTGCCTGCACCTCTGCAAACCTCCGTGCCAAGAGGCACCAGGACCAGGGCAGAGCTCCTCTGCCTCTTGCCCAGCAGCCTGGGAGGATCTGGAAGCCTCTCCAGGGCCGAGCAGCTCCAACCCTGCCACAAAGGAGCCAGGAACTATCTTGACATTCCTCCTCCCCCGCAGTGAGCAGCACAGACTTGCCCCAGGGCTCCAGGCTGCCTGTGTGTCAGTGAGGCAAAGCCATCTGGGGGCTAAACCTTCCCAATGTTCTGATTCTCCTAACTGAATGAACTGCCCACGAGCAGCCTTGGGAAGGTTTTCCTGGCCCAATCAGAACCCAAATGTAACTCATTGGTATAGAGCTGTGGGCAGGGCTTGCTGGAAATCAAATGAACTACATCTTGTATAATTCCTGCCTCGTTAATTGCCCCAATTAAATCACTGTCCACATTCCCATGTGGCAAACACCTTCTCTTTCTTAGGGGGAGACTTTCTACCTTGCTTTATCCAAAGACATTTTCTAACCACATTGTCCAACTCTTCTTCTCTGCTGAAAGCTAATTTCTCCTGCAAGGGAATCATCTCTGTGTTTGCACTTATCCAGCAACAGCCAAGGGAAGTGTTGTGGTAGGCCTGGATAGGCTAAAATAGGCTTATCCATGTCCTGGCTTGCCCAGACATTTTTCTGCTCTCCCTCCTTCTGCTATGGGGAGAAGCAACCACAGGAAAGAGGACAAAGAACCTGGAGCCACTGAGTCCAAGGACTTTGGCCTGCCTAGACATGTTCCCCTGCTCCCCCTCCTGTGCTGGGGGGAAGCAACTATGGAAATGGAAACAAAAGCCCATGGCTTCACCTAATATGGTCAAGCTTGGCTAACTGCCATTCTGGTTGGCTATTCTGTGTCCAGAGGCCCATTAGCCTCGGGCTGTACTGATAAAAGGAGGTGAGCAGGTAACACAACATGCTCCGATGTTGTGTTCATGCTTGCTTGCTGCTTGCTACTGCCTTGCTCACTGCCTCGGTGCATCCTGACCTGCCTGGAAACTCCACTGCCTCCAGTTTACCAGGAACAGCCTCTAAGTGCCTCCATGTGATCAGCCTGCACGATCAGTGTGACACTGTGCTGAGACTGCACCTGGCAAGGCATCCTGCCTACACCTGCCAAGACAAGAAGTCCTGGAGACACACAGATTGTCAGGAGAAGCCAGGAGCAGGTCAGAGATTGTCTGCCTTCTTTCCCCAGAAGCCTGGGAAGAATCAGAAGCCTCAGTGGATGACAAGACAGTAACAGAGATCCCTGAAAGCATTTGGGTACTGCCTGAAGCTGTAGCTAGCCCCAAGAGTCAGGAGACTAATAATTTGTGAGTAATTACTTAAAGCCTCTCATAATTCACTAATTGCCTTCTGCCATAAGCTGAAAGCAGCTTCCTGAGTCCATCCAGGACAAGGAGCAACGGGGGTAAGTTGCAGCAAAAGAGGTTCCACTTCAACACAAGGGGGAACTTCTTGACTGGAAGGGTCCCAGAGCCCTGGCACAGGCTGCCCAGAGAGGTTGTGGAGTCTCCTTCTCTGGAGCCTTTCCAGGCCTGTCTGGATGTGCTCCTCTATGATCTGTGTTAGATAGGATTGTCCTGCTCTGGCAAGAGGGTTGGACTCGATGATCTCCTTGAGTCCCTTCCAAGCCCTGACATCCTGGGATCCTGTGTTCTAGAGGATAAGAGGTATAATTAACTGCAAGTGGTGTACTGACCACAAGAACCTTTTCTTCCAGTACAACATTTGCATTTTTCAGTTATTTCTTGAAGTGTTCTGGTTTTGTCTGCTCCCTGTGTGTGTAAATATCCAAACTGTGCCTTTCAGACCTTGTAAATAGGTTTTCTGGTGAGATTTAATGTTAATAAACTGTGTTCATAGTTATGAACAAACTCCACCTGGACATCAAAATTAACCCAGGTTATTAATTTTGCATAATTAGTAACAGGAAGCCAGCTGAGCCCTCCTGAGGTGAGACTGGCCCACGAAGGGAAGACAGAAGGAGCTGAACTCACACCTTGTCCTTGTCCTGCACCTTGAATTTACACCATGGGCATGGGTCTGCCACAGCCATGGACCTTGCTAGCTATTACACAGCCCTTATTGGCAGGCTAGAGCCCTGAGACCAGCACTGAGAGGAGAGGAAGAGGTTCCCAGCATGGCAAACATCTCATTCCTCTTCAGCTGTATGGGCAAAGCTGTGCCAGCTGCACCTCCTGTATCTGTCTGCACCATCACAACCTGCTCCTCTGCTCTCCAAGGCCCTCTTCATCACACACTCTGCTGATGTGGGCAGAGGCATCCCTGGCACACTGCACTTCACCTTGGTCTGCAGTTCTGCTCTCTTGGACCTTAAGAGAAGTGAAAAGAAGTTTCTTGTCTTTGAGTAAAACACAGATGGAGCCAGCACAGTGTTTTCAACACCAGATCCAGCACACAAGTGCTCATTTCAGGCTGCTGTGCCAGAAGCAGAGTGGGAATGGGCTGCAAATCACTCCCCTGGGGGCCCAATGACCACTGCCTGCAGCAGGTTTGGAAATAACCTTTTTTTCCCCCTTGTTTTTTTTTTTCCCCATTAAAAATATTGTTGGCAGTTCCAATTCTCAGCTCAGAGCTGGTGACAAAAGCTTCTCAGCATGTGACACTTCAGAGCAATCTGTCAGGTCAGGAGGCAGCTGGCAGCAGCAGAGGTGGCTTTGTTTGTTACTTCTCATCACACAGGAGTGCTGAGGAGAGGCTTTTGAGTGCCTAAGGGCTGAAGTTAGTCTGAGCCAGCCTAAGTTAGACTCTCAAGCCTCAGGAGAGACAGAGGTTAAGGCCTGGTTCAGAGAGGGATCCAAATAATATCTTCTCCCAGCCTTGCTCTTCCAGAGCAGCTCAAAGACAAGGACATGGGATGCTGATTCAGAACTGTGCTTTAGCTTCCAGTCACAGCCTGTAGTGTGAGGTTTTGGGCCACAGTGTCGCAGCCCCGAGGGGGCTAAGCTGCATGAATGGCTACATCCAGCCTCACTTCTGACCCCTACCCACAGGGGACCCAGGAGCCTTCAGTCCCTGCTTGAGCTGCTCAAAACTCTTGCTGGACAAACCCCTTTGCCAGGCTGACACTTCTGGGACAAGATGCTTGCTTTTGGGGACAAAACAAGACTGAAATAAAGCCAACATCCAACCCAAAGCTTGAGTGGATACAGCAAAGGCTTCTGCCTCTGAGGCTCAACAGTTCTCTGGGCAACCTGATCCAGTGGAGGATGTCCCTGCTGAGTGCAGGAGGTTGGGCTGGATGAGCTTTGGAGCTCCCTTCCAGCCCAGACCATTCTGTCATTCTCTCTACACTGAACTGCAATTCAAGGGACATCTCTCTACAAACAGCTGCACTGCTGCCCTCCAGCCCTGGCACAGCCATGCCTGTGCCTGCCCATGGACCTTGCTGCTCCTGACTCACTGCCTGGGCCATGGACCTTGCTGATCCTGACCTATTGGCTGGGCCATGGACCCTGCTGACACTTACTCACTGGCTGGACCATGGACCTTGCTGATACTTACTCACTGCCTGGGCCATGGACCCTGCTGATACTTACTCACTGGCTGGTCCATGGACCCTGCTGATCCTGACCTATTGGCTGGACCATGGACCCTGCTGATACTTACTCCCTGGCTGGGCCACAGACCTTGCTGCTTCTGACCCATTTTCTAAGCCATGAACCTTGCTGATTCTTACTCGCTGACCAAGCCATGGACCTTGCTGCTCCCAACCCACAGCCTGAGCCACAAACCTCTCTGCTCCGGCCGCACCGCCTGACTCCCAGCCTGCCCTCAGACCCACTCCGTCGCTACGGCCGCGCTTGGCCGCCGCCGGCTCGCGTCTGCGCCTCCCTTGATCTCCATCCCCGATCTTCTCCCCGACGTAACCTCAGGAGCGGCCATCCCTCGCCCGGGCTTTGCGCGGCAGCCTGCCCGCGGCGGCAGGAGGAGGAGGCTTACCCAGGGTCTGTCCGGCCAGCACGCGGCCGTTCTCGCCCAGCACGGCGGCGCGCGCGTGCCGCTCGTTGGAGTACTGCACGAAGGCGTAGCCCTTGTGGACAGAGCAGCCAACCACTCGCCCATACTTGGAGAAAATGGTCTCCACGTCGGACTTCTTCACCACCGCCGTGTTCAGGTTGCCGATGAAGACTCTGGAGTTGATGGATTTGGGGTCGTTCTTGTTGGTGATGTTGCTCGTCTGTACCTTCAGGGACATCTTGGAACGCCCTAAGGGAACAAAGCAGCGGTCAGGATGGGAGTGAGACATCTTGGAACACCCTAAGGGAACAAAGCAGCGGTCAGGATGGGAGTGAGACACCTTGGAACGCCCTAAGGGAACAAAGCAGTGGTCAGGATGGGAGTGAGACACCTTGGAACGCCCTAAGGGAACAAAGCAGCGGTCAGGATGGGAGTGAGACACCTTGGAACGCCCTAAGGGAACAAAGCAGTGGTCAGGATAGGAGCTGCCAGGGTAGCAAGGGGTTGGGGGGAGGATTAAATCTTGCAGCGAGATTGGAGATGAGGGAATCAGCTTCTCAGCTTCAGCTGGGGATCACAGGCTCACAGGATGGAAGGGAGCCAAAGAGACCATTGAGTCCAACCCCCCTGACAAAGCAGGACCACACAATCTAGCTCAGGTCACACAGGAACACATCCAGACAGGCCTGGAAAGGCTCCACAGAAGGAAACTCCATGACCTCTCTGGGCAGCCTGTGCCAGGGCTCTGGGACCCTTCCAGTCAAGAAGTTCCCCCTTGTGTTGAGCTGGAACCTCCTGTGCTGCAGCTTAGAATCATAGAATCATAGAATCAAGCAGGTTGGAAGAGAGCTCCAAGCTCAGCCAGCCCAACCTAGCACCCAGCCCTGCCCAACCAACCAGACCATGGCACTAAGTGCCCCAGCCAGGTTTGGCTTCAACACCTCCAGGCACAGCCACTCCACCACCTCCCTGGGCAGCCCATTCCAATGCCAATCACTCTCTCTGC
>WAAF01000489.1:22301-55351 GCA_013400475.1 Tricholaema leucomelas
TTCCTAACATCCAACTAAAACCTCAGGAAGTGCTTCCTAACACCCAACCTAACCCTGGGGAAATACTTCCCAACAACCAAGCTAACCCTGGGGAAGTGATTCCAAACATCCAACCTAACCCTGGGGAAGTGCTTCCTAACATCCAACTTAACCCTAGGGAAGTGCTTCCTAACATCCAACTTAACCCTAGGGAAGTGCTTCCTAACATCCAACTTAACCCTAAGGAAGTGCTTCCTAACATCCAACTCAACCCTAGGGAAGTGCTTCCTAACATCCAACTAAAACCTCAGGAATTGCTTCCTAACATCCAACCTAACCCTGGGGAAATACTTCCCAACAACCAAGCTAACCCTAAGGAAGTACTTCCCAACATCCAACCTAACCCTGGGGAAGTGCTTCTTAACATCCAATTAACCCTGGGGAAGTACCCCCCAATATCCAACCTTTCATCCCCCAATCCACCACTGCAGCAAGACTGAGCTGGAAAAGAGAACCAGACCAAAGAGTAGTCCTGGCAAAAGCTGGGCAGAGAGAAACGACTGTGCTTGGCCTGCTGCAGCCCAGAGACCAGCAGGGACAGGGCAGGCTGCTTGTTCTTGCTTTGGACAGGGCAAAGTCTGGTCCTGCCAGGAGAGCTCTGGGCTGGAGGGATGTGAGGGGCACTCCTCTCACCAAAGCTCACAGAAACATCATAAGGACACCTCCCACTCCCAAATGCCCCCCAGGATCTAAGGAGACTTATGCAGAGGTTGTCAGAAGTTCCTCCCTCCCTCCCTCCCTCCCTCCCTCCCTTCCTTCCTTCCTTCCTTCCTTCCTTCCTTCTTTCCTTTTCTCCCTCCCTTCCTTCCTCCCTCCCTCCCTTCCTTCCTTCCTTCCTTCTTCTCACTCCTTCTCTCCCTTTCTTCCTTGCTTTCTTCCTTCCTCCCTCTCACACACCCTTCCTTCCTTCCTTCCTTCCTTCCTTCCTTCCTTCCTTCCTTCCTTCCTTCCCTCATTTCCTCCTGTATTCCTTACCTCCCTTTGCATGAGGAGGGACCCTGTAAGCTCTGAGGGGACACAGCAGTCAAGTCACAGCAGGGTGACCCCAGAAACACATCCATCTGTGCCCAGGCTGTGGATCCCCCAAAGGGATCACTCAGACCAACCCCCTGCCAGAGCAGGACTACACAATCTGGCTCAGGGCACACAGGAACACATCCAGACAGGCCTGGAAAGGCTCCACAGAGGGAAACTCCACAACCTCTCTGGGCAGCCTGTGCCAGGGCTCTGGGACCCTTCCAGTCAAGAAGTTCCCCCTTGTGCTGAGCTGGAACCTCCTGTGCTGCAGCTTCCATCCATTGCTGCTTGTCCTATCCCAGGCAGCAGTGAGCAGAGCCTGTCCCCCCCTCCTGACCTCCAGACCTCAGATAGGTATAAATATATATCAAATCCCCTCTCAATCTTCTCTTCTCCAGACTAAGCAGCCCCAGGTCCCTCAGCCTCTCCTCATCAGGCACTGCTCCAGTCCCCTCATCATCCTCATAGCCCTCCTCTGGACTCTCTCCAGCAGGTCCCCACAAGACATCTTCAGCTGTCATTTAGCTCTCAGTGGAAAGCCACCAAGTTGGCAGAACTTGTTACTGGCTGGGGACAGGGAGAGGATGCCAAACCACATCTGCCCTGCTGTGCCCAGGGCTGATAGAGGCAGCAGAGCAGCCTGGCTGTGGGTGGGTGTCAGGCTGCACTAAAGAGAGCCTTCTGCAGGAGGGACTGGTGGAGCTGGCTGGGCTGGATTTGGGGTTTTGTTTTTCCTTTGCCTCCTTCTTCTTTGACAGTTTGTCACTAAGACTGAGGCCCCTGGGGTTCCCAGACACCTGGCTCTCAATTAAGCAGCTAATCTGTGAAGCAAGGCACTTAAAGCAGGGAGGAAAAATAGCTTATCAAGTACAGCAGCTCTGGCCTTGGGCTAGCACCAGGTTGAACAGCAACATTTGGAAGGGATTCCTGAATGTTAGCAGGAGCTGGGCCACCTTCCCAGCCCTGGGATGGAAGGAGAAGCTCCCCACAGGCAGAGGATTTTGTGAGTGGGTGTCTGTGCACCCCCAGCAGTTTGGAAGTGGCTGAGCTTTGAGGTCCCTTCCAACCTAAACCATTTTATGATTCTGTGATTCCATGATTCTATGATTCCATGATGCTACCATTCCATGATGCTATCATTCTGTGATGCTATGATTCCAAGGTTCTGTGAGTCTATGATTCTATGATTCCATGATGCTATGATTCTGTGATTCCATGCTTCTGTGATGCTATGACTCCATGCTTCTGTGATTCCATGATTCAATGAGTCTATGATTCCATGATTCTGTGATGCTATGATTCCACAAGTCAGTGATTCTGTGATGCTATGATTCTATGATTCCATGATGCTATGATTCTGTGGTTCTGTAATTCCATGCTTCTGTGACTCCATGATTCTCTGATTCCATGATTCAATGAGTCTATGACTCTATGATTCCATGATTCTGTGATGCTATGATTCCATGAGTCTGTGATGCTATGATTCCATGATTCCATGCTTCTGTGATGCTATGATTCCATAAGTCAGTGATTCTGTGATGCTATGATTCTGTGATTCCATGATTCTATGATTCCAAGATTCCATGATTCCATTATTCTGTGATTCCATGCTTCTGTGATTCCATGATTCAATGAGTCTATAATTCCATGATTCCATGCTCCTGTGATCCTATGATTCCATAAGTCAGTGATGCTGTGATGCTATGATTCCATGCTTCTGTGATGCTATGCTTCCATAAGTCAGTGATGCTGTGATGCTATGATTCCATGCTTCTGTGATGCTATGCTTCCATAAGTCAGTGATGCTGTGATGCTATGATTCCATGCTTCTGTGATGCTATGCTTCCATAAGTCAGTGATGCTGTGATGCTATGATTCCATGCTTCTGTGATGCTATGCTTCCATAAGTCAGTGATGCTGTGATGCTATGATTCCATGCTTCTGTGATGCTATGCTTCCATAAGTCAGTGATGCTGTGATGCTATGATTCCATGCTTCTGTGATGCTATGCTTCCATAAGTCAGTGATGCTGTGATGCTATGATTCCATGCTTCTGTGATGCTATGCTTCCATAAGTCAGTGATGCTGTGATGCTATGATTCCATGCTTCTGTGATGCTATGCTTCCATAAGTCAGTGATGCTGTGATGCTATGATTCCATGCTTCTGTGATGCTATGCTTCCATAAGTCAGTGATGCTGTGATGCTATGATTCCATGCTTCTGTGATGCTATGCTTCCATAAGTCAGTGATGCTGTGATGCTATGATTCCATGCTTCTGTGATGCTATGCTTCCATAAGTCAGTGATGCTGTGATGCTATGATTCCATGCTTCTGTGATGCTATGCTTCCATAAGTCAGTGATGCTGTGATGCTATGATTCCATGCTTCTGTGATGCTATGCTTCCATAAGTCAGTGATGCTGTGATGCTATGATTCCATGCTTCTGTGATGCTATGCTTCCATAAGTCAGTGATGCTGTGATGCTATGATTCCATGCTTCTGTGATGCTATGCTTCCATAAGTCAGTGATGCTGTGATGCTATGATTCCATGCTTCTGTGATGCTATGCTTCCATAAGTCAGTGATGCTGTGATGCTATGATTCCATGCTTCTGTGATGCTATGCTTCCATAAGTCAGTGATGCTGTGATGCTATGATTCCATGCTTCTGTGATGCTATGCTTCCATAAGTCAGTGATGCTGTGATGCTATGATTCCATGCTTCTGTGATGCTATGCTTCCATAAGTCAGTGATGCTGTGATGCTATGATTCCATGCTTCTGTGATGCTATGCTTCCATAAGTCAGTGATGCTGTGATGCTATGATTCCATGCTTCTGTGATGCTATGCTTCCATAAGTCAGTGATGCTGTGATGCTATGATTCCATGCTTCTGTGATGCTATGCTTCCATAAGTCAGTGATGCTGTGATGCTATGATTCCATGATTCCAGGGCTCTGTGATTCTCTGCTCCCCTCCCTTGCCCTGCTGCAGCCCCCCTGCCAGCGCAGCAGTGCCCTGCATCTGAAAGCGCAGTCCCTGCCACCCCTGGTGCCAATCATCCCTCCCCTGAGAGCTGCCAGCAATCTGCTGCTGCGTTCCCCAGCCAGCCCAGCCAGGCTCTGAAGCATTGCCCTTAATAACCAGCACAAACCCTGCCAGTTCTTAATAACTTCTGCATCCCCCAACGAGTCCTGCAGAGAAACCCAGAGGGGCTCAGCCCCTCCTGCTGCAGAGCAGCAAGTCCCTGCTCACTGCTGTGTGTTTCAATAAGGAGAAGCAGCTGGAAGGAAACCAGAACCTTGGGTTTTTGGTGGGGGGAACAGCTTTGATTCTTCCCTGATTCTCTCAGGGAGATGGAAGTTATTAAAACCAAGGGACAGGCAAAGATGTCACAATTGTTAGAGAAGTTCTGCAGGACCAGGACTGCCTTCAGGGGAAATCTCTGCTGTGCTGAGAGAGCTGGAAGGGCCTTAGAGATGGAGGTCAGCTCAGCAGCAGCCTGAGGAGCTTGCTGTGAAGCTGTGGTTTGCCTTTGCAGGTGCTTGGCCTGGAGAAGAGGAGGCTCAGGGCAGAGCTCATTGCTGTCTGCAGCTCCCTGCAGGGAGGCTGTAGCCAGGTGGGGTTGGGCTCTGCTGCCAGGCAGCCAGGGACAGAACAAGGGGACACAGTCTCAAGCTGTGCCAGGGCAGGTCTAGGCTGGATGTGAGGAGGTTGTTGGCAGAGAGAGTGACTGGCATTGGAGTCACAGGATCACAGGATCACAGGATCACAGGATCACAGGATATTAGGGGTTGGAAGGGACCCAAGGAGATCATTGAGTCCAACCCCCTGCCACAGCAGGACAATCCTATCTAACACAGATCACAGAAGAACACAGTCAGACAGGCCTGGAAAGGCTCCACAGGAGACTCCACAACATCTCTGGAGAGCTTGTTCCAGTGCTCTGGGACCCTTACAGTAAAGAAGTTTCCCCTTGTGTTGAGGCAGAACCTCTTTTGCTGCAGCTTCCATCCATTGCTCCTTGTCCTGTCCCAGGCAGCAGTGAGCAGAGCCTGTCCCCCACTCCTGGCAGCCTTCAGATACTTCCAAACATTTATCAAATCCCCTCTCAGTCTTCTCTTCTCCAGACTAAGCAGCCCCAGGGCCCTCAGCCTCTCCTTACCAGGCTGTGCCCTCCAGTCCCCTCAGCATCCCTGTAGCCCTCTGCTGGACCCTCTCCAGCAGATCTCTGTCCCTCTCCAACTGGGGAGCCCAGAACTGAACACAGCATTCAAGATGAGAATGAGCTGCCCAGGGAGGTGGTGGAGTGGCTGTGCCTGGAGCTGTTGAAGCCAAGCCTGGCTGGGGCACTTAGTGCCATGGTCTGGGTGATTGGGCAGGGCTGGATGCTAGGTTGGGCTGGGCGAGCTTGGAGCTCTCTTCCAGCCTGCTTGATTCTATGATTCTATTCTATTCTATTCTATTCTATTCTATGCTATGCTATGCTATGCTATGCTATGCTATGCTATTCTGGTTTTCTCCCTGTGAGGTGCAGCTGGGCACAGCCCAGTGAGGAAGGCTACCTCTGCTGCAGGCATTCTATGATTCTAAACAAAGGAAATCACAGAACCTTGGGGGTTGGAAGGGTGACCTCCAGAGATCACCCAGTCCAACCTCCTTGCCAAGGCAGGATCAACCAGGGTAATTAACAGAGGAATGCATCCAGGTGGGTTTGGAAAGTCTCCAGAGAAGAACAAAACAAAACTGCTGGGCAGGAGGCAGAGAAAACATCAGGCAGGGCTGGGTCACTACAGCTCATCTGGTGCAGGACATCAGCAAGCAATGCAGGCTGACACCGGCAGCCCAGTGCTGACCTGTGCAGGGCTCTGGCAGGAGAGGGCTGCTTCTGGCCCCTGGATTGGATGCACAGGTCTGACACATTGAGGTTCTTTCCCTCAGCACAGCCTCTCCCAGAGCTGCTCTGGACTCGGCTGCAGTGCAGCACCACCACTGCACGTGGCCTGCTGTCACCCACAGCTGCAGTGCCAGCACCTCTGAGTGTGGGGGGCAGAGGATGGCTTGGGTTGGCACAATCCTCTCCCTGCTCCTGCTGGGCACAGCATTTCTGATCCCAGCCAGGATGCCATTGGCTTTCTGTGCCACCTGGGCACTGCTGGCTCCTGGTCAGCTGCTTGCCCATTACAGCCCCCAGGTCCCTTTCTGCCAGGCAGTTTGCTAACCCTGTGCAGAGGCAGTGCCAGGAGTCTGACCCACCTCTGGGCACCCTCTTCAGCACACCACCAGCCCTGCAAGCCAGTGCCTGCCCCTAGCACAACATCCCATTCCAGCCACACTGCCCCAAGCCTTGGGGTTGCTGTGAACCAAGAGGAGGACCTGGCACTTGGCCTTGCTGAAGCTGATCCCATTAACAGTGGCCATGGATCCAACCTACCCAAGCTGTCCCTGCTGCCTGCAGGGAGCTTGAACAAGACCTCTGAGGGTCTCTTCCAAGCCAATGCAATCTGTGATGCCTCTGAAGCCTACCAAGCTCCACTTGCTGGCTTTCTCCCCTACAAGAAGGAGCTCCTCAGCAGCTCTCTGCCTGGCTGCTGGCACAGGGGCACTCCATTTGCATCCAATTTTCCTGCCTCCTGCTTTTGCAGGGGAATGTTTTGAGAATGAAAGCAGTTTTCTCCTGAAATCAAACAAATCAGTGCAGCTGGAACCAGCCTCTGATGATGGCAGAATACAGGACAAGCAGACTTCTCCTCAGCAGCCCCTGCCTCTCATCATCTTGGCAATCTCTGGTGAACAGCCCTAACACTCTTTCTGACAGCAGCAAAACACACTGGAAAGGTCAACTGAATCAGATAAAGCCCAGCCTGGCAGCACTTTCAGATGCAGAATTCCATGGATCACATTAAGGTTATGTTTGAGATGAGAAAGAAAAGTCTTTGGAGGAAAGAGAGAGAGGAGGGGGGAGAAAAAAAGAGAAGGAAATGAAAAGGAAAGAGCAATTAAACAGAATTGTCATCTCTAATCCCACTGGGGCCAAACCTGATGATTGCCTACTGGGCCATGGACAATGCTACATCTATTAATCTAATTAAAGTCCTTTCTTACAGGCATCTGAAGCCAGCTCATTAGTGTGTTACTGAGATGCTCATTAATGGCTTTGGCCATGACTAATTCCTTCAGAATCCTTCCTTTAATTCTTTATCATTCACAGCCTGAGAGGAAAACACAAACTCTGCCAGCCCCCTCCCAACCCCTCCCACTCCCAGGCAGTGCAGACAGGTCCCCATCAGCTGCCTGTTGACTTGGTGGTCCTTAATGAACAACCCAACCACTCCTAGGCAGTGCAGACAGGTCCCCATCAGCTGCCTGTTGACTTGGTGGTCCTTAATGAACAACCCAACCACTCCTAGGAGGTGCAGACAGGTCCTCATCAGCTGCCTGTTGACTTGGTGGTCCTTAATGAACCACCCAACCACTCCTAGGCGGTGCAGACAGGTCCCCATCAGCTGCCATTAAGGACCACCAGGTCCTTAATGAACAACCCAAACCACCCACCCCTCGACTCTCCCACTCCTAGGAGGTGCAGACAGGTCCTCATCAGCTGCCTGTTGACTTGGTGGTCCCTAATGAACCACCCAACCACTCCTAGGCAGTGCAGACAGGTCCCCATCAGCTGCCATTAAGGACCACCAGGTCCTTAATGAACAACCCAAACCACCCACCCCTCAACTCTCCCACTCCTAGGAGGTGCAGACAGGTCCTCATCAGCTGCCTATTGACTCGGTGGTCCTTAATGAACCACCCAACCCACCCACCCCCCAACTCTCTCACCTCCAACTCTCCCACTCCTAGGCAGTGCAGACAGGTCCCCATCAGTCCAGGGGCACCATCACTGCCCTGCTCCCACTGCCCACACCACAGCTGATCCAGGCCAGGTTGCTGGTGCCCTTCTTGGCCACCTGGGCACCCTCTGCCTCATGTTCAGCTGAGGATTTGAGTGGCTTCTCCTCGGGTCCCTGGTGAGTGGAAGGTGGCAACTTCCAACACGTAACAGATGAGTCAGTGGCAGGGGGAATTTGTCATCCCTTCACTCCCCTCCAGCAAGAAGGGCTCATAAGTCACAGCTGACAAACCCTTTAATGACTTTTAAACTTCATTTAGAGAAAAGAATGACCACAGGCAGCAAACAGTGGTGGGGAACTGATCTTTCTGTGCTGTTAGAAAAGGGCTCTGTGTCTTTAGCCCCCTCCATGGGAGCTGAAGGCTGCACAGGGCAGGGCCATCCTGTCCCAGAGTGGGAAGGGCTGCAAAGAGCACCTAAGAGTCCCTGCAGTCAAAGAATCACAGACAACAGCCAGCTGAGAAAGACCTCAAAGATGATCCACTCCAACCCTCGACCCAGCACAGAAGGGTCAACATTAAACTATGTCCCTGAGTGCCAGCTCCACAGCTGCTCAAGCACCTCTAGGGGCAATGACTCCAGCACTGCCCTGGGCAGAGAATTCCAGGGTTTGAGAACCCTTCCAGTGAAGAAATATTTCCTCAGATCCAGCCTGAACCATCCCTGGTGCAGCCTGGAACCAGAATCATAGAACCAGTCAGGGTTGGAAGGGACCACAAGGAGCAGCCAGTTCCAACCCCCCTGCCATGCCCAGGGACACCCTACCCTAGAGCAGGCTGCACACAGCCTCAGCCAGCCTGGCCTGAAACACCTCCAGCCATGGGGCCTCAACCACCTCCCTGGGCAACCCATTCCAGCCTCTCACCACTCTCCTGCTCAACAACTTCCTCCTCACCTCCAGCCTGACTCTCCCCACCTCCAGCTTTGCTCCATTCCCCCCACTCCTGCCACTCCCTGACAGCCTCAAAAGTCCCTCCCCAGCTTTTTTGTAGCCCCCTGCAGATCCTGGCAGGCCACAAGAAGGTCACCTGGGAGCCTCCTCCATTTCCTCTGAACCCATCTCTTGCCACCAAGGAGCAGAGGCTGCCCTCTCCTCACCACCGTGCCCTGGACATGCAAGACTCTGCCATGTCCCTCCTGATGGGGCTGGAGAGCAGCAGGAGATGCACTTTTGCCTCTGGCTTTGACCCAGAGTGCCAGGTTCTGCACTTTGGCCACAACAACCCCATGCAGTGCAGAGGGACCTGGAGGGACTGCTTGGCAGCAGCTGAACATGAGCCAGAGGGAACTGAGTGCAGGCTGACTCAGTCTGCAGATGCCACAGAAGTGGGGGGGAGTGGTGATCTGCTTGAGGAAGGAAGGAAGGCTCTGCAGAGAGATCTGGCCAGGCTGAATCAATGGCCTGAGGTCAGCTGCATGAGGTTTAAACAGCTAAGTGCTGGCTCCTGCCAGTGTGTGGGGCAGAAGCAAGGCTGATGCTCACCAGCAGCTTCCAGTGCTTGTCCATTGCTGGGACAGGGCACACAGCTGATGTTAGCAAACTGTGTGGGTGATGCCAAGGGAACAGCACAGAGCTGCTTGTTAAGACAACAGCTCATAAAGCCAGTTAGATGCCATTAAATGGCCATTTGGTCCCCATCACACTTAACCTCCTCTGTGAGGGAGGGAAGGGCCTGTGGATGTTTACTGCCTGTCTGGCTGGAGCTGGGTGCAGAAGCTTTCACTGTGGCAAAGCTCAACTCCCCACCCAACTAAAGCTGTCCCTGACATAGTTGGGATGAGCTTCCTCCCACACCTGTCTCTATCAGAGCCTCTTAGAGGTGTCCTGGAGGAGTCACATCAGAGCAGGGATGTGGCACTGCAGCTATGACTGGGGCTGTCACCATGGAGCAGACCTCTGTGGCAGGAGCTCTGTGTCCTGTGTCTGGCAGAGGTCAGGAACCAATCACTGCCTGCAGCAGCAGCAGAGGGGACCAAAGTGCCTGCTCGGTGCACTGAAGTGCCCTGCAGTCTCCTGCAGTGTGTGGTTGACAGCATGGTTGGAAGGCTCTGCAGGGGACCCTGGACAGCCTGGATGCATAGGTTGAGGTCACTCATAGGAGGTTCAACAAGGTCAAGTGCTGGCTCCTGCCCTTGGGTCACAACAACCCCAAGAAGGCTCCAGGCTTGGGGCAGAGTGGCTGGAAAGTGCCCAGCAGGTGAGGACTGAGGGGTGATGGTTGACAGCGGCTGAACATGAGGCAGAGGGTGCCCAGGTGGCCAAGAAGGGCACCAGCAGCCTGGCCTGGATCAGCAATGGTGTGGGCAGTGGGAGCAGGGCAGTGATGGTGCCTCTGGACTGGGCACTGATGAGGCCACACCTTGGGTGCTGGGTTCAGTTTTGGGCCCCTCACTGCCAGAAGGACATTGAGTTGCTGGAGCAGGGCCAGAGAAGGACAACAAATGTGAGGAAGGGTCTGGAGAACAGGGCTGGGGAAGAGCAGCTCAGGGAGCTGGAAGGGGTCTAGTGTGGAGAAGAGGAGGCTGAGGGCAGAGCTCATTGCTGTCTACAGCTCCCTGAGAGGAGGCTGCAGTGAGCTGGAGTTGGGCTCTGCTCCCTAGGATCAGGTGGAAGGAGAGGAAATGGCCTGAAATTGTGCCAGGGGAGGGATAGGTTGGAGATAAGGAAACATTTCCTTGGTGCAAGAGTGGTCAGGGATTGGCACGGGCTGCCCAGGGAGGTGGTGGAGTCCCCATCCTTGGAGGTGTTGAAGAAGGCTGTGGCCATGGCCCTTGGGGACAGGGTTTGGTGGCCACGGTGGTGCTGGGTTGATGATCTCCAAGGGCTTTTCCACCCAAAGCCACTCCACAGTTCTATGCTCCTCACACCCCAAGGTTGATTGCCCTCACCCTCTGTGCCCAGGCATGGCAGCAGCTGCCCTCTTACTCATATTTTCTCTCATTCATCACTGGCAAATCTCATCTTCTAAAAGCAAGAAGAGCTGCCTGGAATCTGCCTCCTGCCACTGATCCACAGCTCCTTGGAGCCTCCCCCTGAGCCAGCCTGCCTCTCAGCTGCTGTTTGCTCTCCTTGCTGCCTAGGGCACCTCTGGCTATCACCAAGAGCTGTGAGCAGAAGCAGAAGCTGTCTGGGCAGGGCTGCTCCACAATTACTCATTTTAACAGCAGCAGTCACTGGCAAAGCAAAAAAGAAGAATGATTTCATTTTCATAACCTTGAGTTCCCCCTGCCCTGCTTGGAGGAGTTTGCCTGCACCATTGCCAGCCCCCAGGAAGGTGGACACCACACTGCTGGTGCCACACAGCACCCCTGGCATCTGCCACACCTCACAGGGACTTGGGCTTAGCACTCAGGTGGCCAAAGCTTGTTCCAGTCTCAGGGACAATGCAACCCCAACAGAGAACCTGCTGCTCCCCCATGGAGACTGGCTGGGAGAGTTGGGGCTGTTCAGAAGGCTGCAGGGAGGACTTGGAGCAGCCTCCCAGTAGCTGAAGGGGCTCCAGGAGAGCTGGGCAGGGACTTATGCCAAGGGCTGGGAGTGCCAGGATGAGCTAAGGGAAGATGATGAGGGAGCTGCTTCTGCTCCCCCTGCCATGCACTCAGCATCCTCTGGGCTGGGCAGCAGCAGCCTGCAGCAGCCAGGAGTGAAGCCCAGGCCTGTGGAGGCATCACTCAAAACAAGGGGGGTAAGGAAGCTAATTGTGCCTCACACCTCAGTGTGCAAGGGAAGGGATTCTTCCCTCTGCTCTGCTCTCCTGAGGCTCCACCTGCAGCACTGCATCCAGCTCTGGAGCCCCCAGCACCAGAGGGATATGGAGCTGCTGGAGAGAGGCCAGAGGAGGCCATGAAGATGATCAGAGGTTGCAGAACCTCCCCTCTGGGGACAGGCTGAGAAGCCAGGCTGGATGAGGCCTTGAGCAACCTGCTCTAGTGGGAGGTGTCCCTGCCTATGGCAGGGGGTTGGAGCTGGATGATCCTTGAGGTCCCTTCCAACCTAAACCATTCTATGATTCTATGATTCTATTCAGCGTGGAGGAGAGAAGGCTGCAGGGAGACCTTAGAGCAGCCTTCAAGTAGCTGAAGGGGCTGCAGGAAAGCCCATTCCAATGCCAGTCACTCTCTCTGTGAAGAACTTCCTCCTAACACCCAGCCTAGACCTGCCCTGGCACAGAGGAGGAAATTCTTCACAGCAAGATCCCATTGGAATGGGCTGCCCAGGGAGGTGGTGGAGTGGCTGTGGCTGGAGGTGTTGAAGCCAAGCCTGGCTGGGGCACTTAGTGCCATGGTCTGGTTGCTTGGGCAGGGCTGGGTGCTAGGTTGGGCTGGCTGAGCTTGGAGCTCTCTTCCAACCTGCTTGATTCTATGATTAGAGTGGGTTGGGTTGGAAGGGATCTTCAAGATCATCCAGTTCCAACCCCTGTGCCATAGGCATGGACATCTCCCACCAGCACAGGTTGCTCAAGGNCAACTTCTTAAGATCCACTCTAAACCTATTCTCCCTCAGCTCCAAACCATTCCTCCTTGTCCTGTCTCTAGACCCCCCCTTATGAAAAGTCTCTCTGCAGCCTTCCTGTAGGATCCCTTCAGGCTCTGGCAGGCAGCTCTGAGGTCCCCCTGGAACCTTCTCCTCTGCAGGCTGCACCCCCCCCCCAGCTCCCTCAGCCTGTGCTCACATCCAAGGACCCCTGGGCAACCTGTTCCATTGCTCCACCACCTTCATGAGCAGCTTCTAAGAACAGCCTCCCTTCTCCTGCCTCCAGCTGTTGTGTGTTACTGCAGAGCCACCCTCAGCATGAAGCAGGAGGGCATCAGAGAGGAATTGGGGGAGATTTCCACACCCTTTACAACGCTCCCCTGCTGCCTGGACTTCTCCTGGCTAGAAAGATGAAAGGGATTAGGAGCTTAGGGATGATAAAGCTGGGAAGTGAAGGGCTTTAGAACATACCAAGGTCTTAATTTACAAGGGATGCTTAAGGAAAGAAAGAAAGGATGGAGAGAGGATTTTCTCCCACAGGAGAGTGGGAAAATTGATTCTGGAGAAGGTTGTTTGCCCAGTGAAATGCTTGGCTCTGATGTGTACTTCCTCTGGTGCCACCCACACACCACCTGCTGAGGGTGCCCCAGTGCCACTGCCCCTGACAAAGATGGCAAACAGCTCTGCTCCCACTGCTGACCCCACAGCAAATCCAGCCAGAGGAGTGGAGAGGAGATTCTGCCTCCTCACTCTGCTCTGCTCAGACCTCACCTTCAATCCTGCCCCCACTGCTGCTGGCCCCAGCACAAGAAGGACACTGAGCTGCTGGAGAGAGGCCAGAGGAGGCTGCAAAGATGCTGCAAGGGTTGGAGCAGCTCTGCTGAGACCTCACCTTCAATCCTGCCCCCACTGCTGCTGGCCCCAGCACAAGAAGGACACAGAGCTGCTGGAGAGAGGCCAGAGGAGGCTGCAAAGATGCTGCAAGGGTTGGAGCAGCTCTGCTGTGAGCACAGGCTGAGGGAGCTGGGGGGGTGCAGCCTGCAGAGGAGAAGGCTCCAGGGGGACCTGAGAGCTGCTGCCAGAGCCTGAAGGGATCCTGCAGGAAGGCTGCAGAGGGACTTTGGCTGAGGGGCCAAGGGGGAATGGTTTGAGCTGAGGCAGAGCAGGGTTAGAGTGGAGCTGAGGAGGAAGTTCAGTACAAGAGTGGTGAGATTCTGGGATGGATTTCAAAGGGAGGTCATAGCCAGGTCACTGATGACCAACTGGTGGTCACATCTGCCCACTGATGGCCACAACCAGGTCACTGATGGCCACACCTGCCAACTGGTGGTCACATCTGCCCACTGATAGCCATATCTGCCCACTGACGGTCATGGCTGCCCACTGATGGTCACAGCCAGGTCACTGATGGCCACAGCTGCCCACTGGTGGTCACAGCCAGGTCACTGATGGTCACAGCCACCCACTGATGGTCACAGCCACCCACTGATGGTCACAGCTGCCCACTGATGGTCACAGCCAGGTCACTGATGGTCACAGCCACCCACTGATGGCCACAGCTGCCCACTGATGGTCACAGCCAGGTCACTGATGGTCACAGCCACCCACTGATGGCCACAGCTGCCCACTGATGGTCACAGCCAGGTCACTGATGGTCACAGCCAGCACCCATGCTGAAAGCAGCAGCAGAGCTGTGTCCCTCAGCACTCCAAAGGCCCCCTGGCACCCTTGGCTCACAGCTGGGTACCAACATAACCAACCTGCTGCAAAGAGGGAAAGGAGATTTTGTTTCCAATTAGCAGCAGGGCTGCAGGGAGGTACCAACTGTGCCACACATGTTGCTGTAGCTCAGCTTCCCCTGCAGTGTCATAAACCAGAATGGAAACAGGTTCACAGCAGGGGCCTTGAACTGGAGTATTAAACCTCTTATCCTCCCTGGACTTCACTAATGCTATGTAAGGAGAGAGGAAATGAAGGCAGATTGGGGCTGGCAGTGGAATGCAAAGGGTTCAGGAAAGCCTGGAAGGTGGACAGCAGGAGTGTTGCATTGGCACTCCCAGTCCCCAGCAGCCTCCCTGTGGCCTTAAGGTCTTTGCAGCCAGCTTGCCCCTTGGGTCACCTGCACTGTGCCCTGCAGGGAGAGCCTGCAGCTGCTCATCTCAGCTTGCCCCTTGGGCCACCTGCACTGTGCCCTGCAGGGAGAGCCTGCAGCTGCTCATCTCAGCTTGCCCCTTGGGCCACCTGCACTGTGCCCTGCAGAGAGAGCCTGCAGCTGCTCATCTCAGCTTGCCCCTTGGGCCACCTGCACTGTGCCCTGCAGGGAGAGCCTGCAGCTGCTCATCTGACCTGTGGCTCCCTCCTGCAGAGGAATCAGTGCCCTCTGCACTCACAGCCAGCAGGGTTTGCCTCCTGTTCATCCTCCCCGCTGGGGGCTGCTCTCTGTCACTCACTGATTTATCTCCAGGGTTGTCACCAGTGGGACTTGGTGCCAGGCTTTAGTTAATTAGGAGGAGTTAGGTAATAGGTTGGACTCAAAGGTCTTCTCCAACCTGCTTAATTCTGTGTTCCTTTGGCTTTCCAAATGGCTGTTGCAGAGGACTTGGTGGTGGCTGCTGGGGAGGGTGGTGCTGGGAAGGCTGTGGGTCCTTCACCCTGAGTGCTGGAGGGCTCTGGTGCTGGCTTCCTCTACAAGGGAGATCACAGATTCATGAGAGTGGGTTGGGTTGGAAGGGACCTTCAAGATCATTCAGTTCCAACCCTCTGCCATGGGCAGGGACACCACCTGCCAGCACAGATCACTCAAGGTCTCATCCAGCCTGGCTTTGAACTCCTCCAGGGAGGTTGTGGAGCACAGAAGCACCCAATGTGATCTTTGATCACATTGGGTGCTTCTGTGCTCCACACCCTCCCTGGGCAACCTGTGCCAGAGTCTCACCACCCTCATACTGAACAACTTCCTAAGATCCAATCTAACCCTACTCTCTCTCAGCTCCAAACCATTCCCCCTTGGCCTGTCTCTAGACCCCCTCAGCCAAAGTCCCTCTGCAGCCTTCCTGCAGGATCCCTTCAGGCTCTGGCAGCAGCTCTCAGGTCCCCCTGGAGCCTTCTCCTCTGCAGGCTGCACCCCCCCAGCTCCCTCAGTCTGTGCTCACAGCAGAGCTGCTCCAACCCTTGCAGCATCTTTGTGACCTCCTCTGGACTCACTCCAGAGTGTCCTTCTTGTGCTGGGGCCAGCAGCAGTGGGGGCAGTATTGGAGGTGAGGTCTCACAGGAGCAATGCACCTGCTTTGGGCAGGGACTCTGCTGGCTCTGGGCAGTCCCTGCTGGCTCTGAGCACAGTAACTCCTGGCTCTGGGCACAGTATCTCCTGGCTCTGGGCAGGGTCTCTGCTGGCTCTGGGCAGGGTATCTCCTGGCTCTGGGCAAGGTCTCTGCTGGCTCTGGGCAGGGTCTTTACTGGCTCTGGCAGCCTCTGCTGTCTCTGGGCAGCCTCTGCTGGCTCTGGGCAGGGTCTCTGCTGGCTCTGGGCAGGGTCTCTGCTAGCTCTGGGCAGTCCCTGCTGGCTCTGGGCAGGGTATCTCCTGGCTCTGGGCAGGGTCTCTGCTGGCTCTGGGCAAGGTCTCTGCTGGCTCTGGGCAGGGTCTCTGCTGGCTCTGGGCAAGGTCTCTGCTGGCTCTGGGCAGTGCCTGCTGTCTCTGGGCAGGGTCTCTGCTGGCTCTGGGCAGGGTCTCTGCTGGCTCTGGGCAGGGTCTCTGCTGGCTCTGGGCAGTGCCTGCTGTCTCTGGGCAGGGTCTCTGCTGGCTCTGGGCAGGGTCTCTGCTGGCTCTGGGCAGGGTCTCTGCTGGCTCTGGGCAGTGCCTGCTGTCTCTGGGCAGGGTCTCTGCTGGCTCTGGGCAGGGTCTCTGCTGGCTCTGGGCAGGGTCTCTGCTGGCTCTGGGCAGTGCCTGCTGTCTCTGGGCAGGGTCTCTGCTGGCTCTGGGCAGGGTCTCTGCTGGCTCTGGGCAGGGTCTCTGCTGGCTCTGGGCAGTGCCTGCTGTCTCTGGGCAGGGTCTCTGCTGGCTCTGGGCAGGGTCTCTGCTGGCTCTGGGCAGGGTCTCTGCTGGCTCTGGGCAAGGTCTCTACTGGGTCTGGACAAGGTCTCTGCTGGCTTTGGTCAGGGTCTCTGCTGGCTTTGGGCAGTCCCTGCTGGCTCTGGGCAGGGTCTCCACTGGCTTTGGGCAGTCCCTGCTGGCTCCCACAGCAACAGCAGTGTGCCTTGACAGATACCTGGTAAAACTTGCCAGGCCCTGGGTGAGATTTCGAGAGCAGGGAGTGCAGGGAGGCATTTCTGGTGGAGCAGAGGCGAGGGTGAAGCTGGAGCGTGTGGGAGAAGGGGAGGAAGGCAGCACCATCCATCAGCAGGGCAGCAGCAGCACAACTTATCTGTTCCCTGCAATTCCACTTACAGCCAAGAAAAATGAGCCATGGGAGCAGAAATTATGTGTGACAGGGAAGGACAAAGTGCTCTAATCAAAACAAGAGCCGTTCAGATAGCTCCTGGAAGAGCCCTGCCACGGGCACCCAGCTCCATCTGCGGGGTGGTACTGGGCTGGGAGGATGCTCCTGGCAGCGTGAGGATGAGGGGGAGGATGAGGATGAGGGTGAGACTGAGAGTGAGGGTGAGGATGAAGGTGAGGAGGATTAGGGTGAGGATGAGGGTGAAGATGAGGTTGAGGAGGATGAGAGCGAGAATGAGGATGAGGGTAAGAGTGAGGGCAAGGATGAGGGTGAGGGTGAGGAGGGGGAGGGTAAGAGTGAGGGCAAGGATGAGGGTGAGGGTAAGGAGGGGGAGGAGGAGGGTGAGGAGGGTGAGGAGGAGGGTGAGGGGGAGGAGGAGGAGGGGGAGGAGGAGGAGAAGGAGGGTGAGGATTAAGATGAGGGTGAGGAGGATGAGAGCGAGAATGAGGATGAGGGTAAGAGTGAGGGCAAGGATGAGGGTGAGGGTAAGGAGGGTGAGGATGAGGGTGAGGAGGATGAGGATAAGGGTGAGAATGAGGGTGAGGGTGAAGATGAGGGTGAGGGTGAGGAGGATGAGGGTGAGGAGGATGAGAATGAGGGTGAGGATTAAGATGAGGGTGAGGAGGATGAGAGTGAGGGTGAGAATGAGGATGAGAGTAAGAGTGAGGGAGAGGGTGAGGAGGATGAGGGTGAGGATGAGGAGGATGACGATGAGAGTGAGGGTGAGAATAAGGGTGAAGATGAGGATGAGGAGGATGAGGATGTGAGTGAGGGTGAGAATGAGGTGAAGATAAGGGTGAGGAGGATGAGGGTGAGTAGGATGAGAATAACGGTGAGAGTGAGGGTGAGTATGAGGGAGAGTGTGAAGATGAGGGTGAGGAGGATGAGGATGAGGGTGAGGGTGAGTATGAGGGAGAGGGTGAAGATGAGGGTGAGGAGGATGAGGGTGAGGATAAGAATGAGGATGAGAGTGAGGGTGAGTGAGATATGGATGAGGGTGAGGATGAAGATGATGCCTGGGCTGCATGCAAAGCAGCATGGCCAGAGATGGAGAGAGGGGATCCTGCCCCTCGGCTCTGCTCTGCTCAGCCCTCACCTGCAGTGCTGCGTCCAGCTCTGGGATCCCCAACACAAGAGAGATCTGCACCTGCTGGATAGACTCCAGAGGAGGCCACAAAGATGATCCAAGGAATGGAGAATCTCTGCTGTGGGGACAGGCTGACAGTTGGGTCTGATCAGCCTGGAGAAGAGAGGCTGCAGGGAGACCTTAGAGCTGCATGTCAGTATCTGAAGGGGACCTACAGGCAGGCTGGGAAGGGACTGCTTAGAAGGGGCTGTGGGGATAGGATGAGGGCAATGGTTTGCAACTGGAGCAGGAGAGATTAAGTTGGACATTAGGTGGAAGCTCTGAATAATGAGGGTGGTGAAATACTGGAAGAGGTTGCCCAGGGAGGTGGTTGAGGTCCCATCCCAGGAGGCATTCAGGATCAGACTTGATGTGGCCTGGGCAGCCTGATCTAGTTGGAGATGTCCCTGCTGACTGCAGGGGAGTGGACAAGATGACTTCTAGAATAGACTAGAACAGAATAGAATCAAGCAGGCTGGAAGAGAGCTCCAAGCTCAGCCAGCCCAACCTAGCACCCAGCCCTGCCCAAGCAACCAGACCATGGCACTAAGTGCCCCAGCCAGGCTTGGCTTCAACACCTCCAGGCACAGCCACTCCACCACCTCCCTGGGCAGCCCATTCCAATGCCAATCACTCTCTCTGCCAACAACTTCCTCCTCACATCCAGCCTGAACCTGCCCTGGCACAGCTTCAGGCTGTGTCCCCTTCTTCTGTTGCTGGCTGCCTGGCAGCAGAGCCCAACCCCAGCTGGCTACAGCCTCCCTTCAGGGAGCTGCAGACAGCAATGAGCTCTACCCTGAGCCTCCTCTTCTCACCTCCAGCCAGTTCAGACCCATAGCAGAGTGCATCAGTCCAAGCCACCAGCTGCCAGCTGTGCCAGGAGCTCTCCCTGCAGCCCTGCAGGTGCCCAGGGCACCACAAGAGGACTTTCTCATTTGTGTTCCATTTCTTGGTCTCTCGATGGACTCTGTGCTGTATCCTACAGCCAGAGGAGCTCAGCTGCTTGGGCTGGCTGTGTGCTCCAGCCCAGCCCTCTCACACAGCCAGGCTGCAGACTTCTCAGAGCTTAGCTGGGATGGGCAGAAATCCAGACAAGAGCCTATTCCCTTCAGGTTCAGACTTGGGTCCCCCTACCACACAGTCAGAGATGGTGGTGGAAGCAGAAGGGCAGGAGGCTGAGGCTGCAGCATGGGTCTGTTCTTCCCTTTGGGAAATTTATTCTTGGAATTGAAATAAATGATTGATGAAACAAATGTTTCTCCTAGCAGAGCACACTGCTGCCCCACAGATAACCCAGTGCTCACCAGGGCTCCAAGGTCACCCAGTCACAGCACAGCCGTGGTTGGAAGAGAGCTCCAGGCTCATCCTGGCCAACCTTCCACCTAGCACCGAAGGTTCAGCACTAAACCATGTCCCTAAGCAGTGCTACAGGCTGGGGACAGAGTGGCTGAGAGCAGCCAGGCAGAGAGGGCCCTTGGGGTGCTGGCAGAGAGGAGCTGAAGAGGAGGCAGCAGTGCCCAGGTGGGCAGCAGAGCCAATGGCATCCTGGGCTGGCTCAGGAGCAGTGTGGGCAGCAGGACAAGGGAGGTTCTTCTGCCCCTGTGCTCAGCACTGCTCAGGCCACCCCTGGAGTGCTGTGTCCAGTTCTGGGCTCCTCCATTGCAGAGAGATGTTGAGGTGCTGGAAGGTGTTGAGAGAAGGGCAGCAAGGCTGGGGAGGGGCCTGGAGCACAGCCCTGTGAGGAGAGGCTGAGGGAGCTGGGGGTGTGCAGCCTGCAGCAGAGGAGGCTCAGGGCAGAGCTCATTGCTGTCTGCAGCTCCCTGCAGGGAGGCTGTAGCCAGGTGGGGTTGGGCTCTGCTGCCAGGCAGCCAGCACCAGAAGAAGGGGACACAGCCTCAAGCTGTGCCAGGGCAGGTCTAGGCTGGATGTTAGGAGGAAGTTCCTGGCAGAGAGAGTGATTGGCATTGGAATGGGCTGCCCAGGGAGGTGGTGGAGTGGCTGTGCCTGGAGGTGTTGAAGCCAAGCCTGGCTGGGGCACTTAGTGCCATGGTCTGGTTGCTTGGGCAGGGCTGGGTGCTAGGTTGGGCTGGCTGAGCTTGGAGCTCTCTTCCAACCTGCTCAATTCTATGTTCTATGACCTCTCTGAACGGTCACAGAGGGTGAGAATGTCCCAGCTGCCAGACCCCTCCACAGGCTGCAGGTCCTGCTGCAGGCAGTGACAAGCCTTGCTGTCCCCATGGCTCTCCAGCAGCCAGCTGTGGCTCTCCTGTCTGCTGGCCGTGATGCATGAGGCACAGGAGCCAGCAGGGCAGGCTCATCCCTACAGCCTGTGAAAAATGGATGCTTGTATGAAGTGCAATTTGGTGTTGTAGCAGAGGCCTGTCCCCCCCGGGGTGTCAGGGCATTTGATTAAAGCCCTTTTACGGGAAATCAATACTGGTCTCATTATGACTTTCACTCTCAGACCCAACCACTGCCGAGAAGGACTTGTAAGGCGCCGCACGCCGGGCACGCACCCACGGCTCTCTTCATCAGGGCAGCAATCCCTTGGCATTCATTTCTCTCTCCTTAGCACACACAGAGCTAGAGAAGCACTCAGAGGATGTCCTCCTGATGGGCAAGTAACAGGTTGCAGCAGTGACGTTCACGGCCAAGCTAAAGGTTCCTCCTAGGAAACGCTGCCCCAGATCACCCTCAGGTGCCGGTGAGGGCAATCAGCGGTGCCGTGGCCAAAGCTCTGCCAAGGTCTAAACAGCCTAAAGGTTTGAATTACACCCAAGGGTGGGGGTTGGCACAGGAGGCACAGAGTTGAAAGAAGTGAATCATAGAATCAAGCAGGTTGGAAGAGAGCTCCAAGCTCAGCCAGCCCAACCTAGCACCCAGCCCTGCCCAAGCAACCAGACCATGGCACTAAGTGCCCCAGCCAGGCTTGGCTTCAACACCTCCAGCCACGGCCACTCCACCACCTCCCTGGGCAGCCCATTCCAATGCCAATCACTCTCTCTGCCAACAACTTCCTCCTCAGATCCAGCATAGACCTCCCCTGGCACAACTTGAGATGGTGGAGCCACTGTCCCTGGAGCTGTTCAAGAACAGACTGGATGAGGCACTCAGTGCTGTGGTCCAGCTGACTGGATAGTGACAATGGTTAGGGCTGGGTGCTAGGTTGGGCTGGATGAGCTTGGAGGTCTCTTCCAACCTGCTTGGTTCTATGATTCTATGATGTCTTTGGGTCCCTTCCATCTTGTGAGCCTGTGAGCAGCCCTGCCCACAGCCAGCAGGTGCAGGAATGAAACAAGAAGCAACAGGAAGAGAAAAATACTACTTAATCATGCCTTCTCAGAGCAGTGCTGATTTATTTCTCCAAGGGGCTCCTCTGCCTCCTACCACTTGATCTGTTAGTGTTGAAACCATAGCAACAGCCCAGATGGTCCCATCACACAGAAGAAGGGCAGCAGAGCTGGTGAGGGGTTTGGAGAAGGAGTCCTGCTGAGGGAAGTGAGGTTGTTCAGTCAGGAGGAGAGTAAAAATGTCAGGAGTTCAGAATGCAGCCAAGGGGCTTGTGGCCAAGGCACACAGGCAGAATTACCTTCCTGTGCTGTGGGATGTGTGAGAAACCATGGAATGGTAGAGGTTGGAAGGCACCTTTCAGTCCAACCCCCCTGCCAAAGCAGGGTCACCCAGGGCAGGTCACACAGGAATGCACCATCCAGGTGGGGATTGAAAGTCTCTAGAGAAGGAGGCTCCACAACCTCTCTGGGCAGCCTGCTCCAGGGCTCCAGCACCCTCACAGCAAAGAAGTTTCTGCTGAGGCTGAGTTGGAACCTCCTGGGTTCCAGTTTGTGTCCCTTGCTCCCTGTCCTACCCCAGGACACCACTGAAAAGAGCCTGGCCCCTTCTTGACACCCACCCCTCAGGGATTTGTAACCATTGATAGATCTCCTCTCAGCCTTCCCCAGGGCTCTCAGCCTCTCCTCATCACACAGATGTTCCAATCCCTTCATCCTCCTCGTGGCCTCCATTGGACTCTCTCCAGCAGATCCCTGTTCATCTTCACCTAGGGAGCCCAGCACTGGCCACAGCACTCCAGCTATGGTCTCACCAGGGCAGAGTAGAGGGTGAGGAGAACCTCCCTTGACCTGCTGGCCACACTCTTCTTACTGTACCTCAGGATGGCATTGACCTTCTTGGCCACCAGGGCACTTTGCTGTCCCACAGAGAACCTACTGTCCAGCAGGACTCTAAAGTCCTTCTCCATGGAGCTGCTTGCCAGCAGGGAGGTGGAGTTTCTACAGGGTGAGTGGGATCAGCCAAAGGGATTTTTGAAGGGGACCTATCTGGGGACAATCTCCCTCCCAACAAAAGCAGACTGGCAGAGCCCATATCAGCATCAGAGGCTGCAGACAGGCAGCACCAGCCTGAATCTGATCTGGTGTTCATCTGTGCTGTGCTATCTGCCATGGCTCCTTTGCTGAATCAGTCACACTCTTGCAAAGCCAAAAAAGGAACTGATTTGTCTGGATAAAGACATCCAGGCAAGAAATCAGGACCAAAATCAGGCACCACTGCTGCAAGGCAGAACAAACGACTCCCCCAGAGACATTCCTCAGGCCAATCCTACCTCCTTGTCCACATCCAGGGAGAAATCTCTTTGTAACCTTGGGATGGCAAGGGAGCAGCTCTGCCCCTCATACAGAATTAAGCAGGTTGGGAAAGACCTCTGAGATCATCCAGTCCAACCTAGCACCTAACACCTGCTAATGAACTAAACCCTGCCACCAAGTGCCTCTTCCAGCCTCCTTTTAAACACCTCCAGGGATGAGGACTCCACCACCCCCCTGGGCAGCCCATTCCAATGCCAATCACTCTTGTTGGGAAGAATTTCTTCCTAACATCCATCTTGAACCTGCCCTGGCACAGCTTGAGGCACTGCCCTCTTGTTCTGTTGCTGGGTGCTTGGGAGCAGAGCCCAACCCCACTTGGCTACAGCCTCCCTTCAGGTAGTTGTAGACAGCAATGAGGTCTGTCTTGAGCCTCCTCTTCTCCAGGCTGAACATCCTCAGCCCTCCCTTTCAGAGAGCTGTAGGAGCAAGGAGGTCTCCCCTCAGCTTCCTCTTCCCCATAGAATCATAGAACCAATCACTGAGTCCAGCCCCCCTGCCATAGCAGGGCTGTAATCTAATGCAGGTCACACAGGAACACATCCAGACAGGGCTTGAAAGTCTGCAGAACTCTCTGTGGCAGAGGAGCCTCTTACAGTGCTCCATGACCCTTACAGTAAAGAAATCCTCCTGTTGAGGTGGAGCTTCCTGTGCTGCAGTTGTAGAGAGCAATGAGCTCTGCCCTGAGCCTCCACACAGTTCAGTGTGCAGCTTAGTGCTGCAATGACCAGCTGTAAACGACAGCACAGCATCTGCTGACCCCCACGGTGGCTGTGTGAGGAGATAGAGCCTGGGGCTCGTGGAGAGCAGCTCAGTAGTCTCCCAGATTCCTGTGGCTGGGAGCACAGCAGAGCAAGAAGCTGACAATCCACCTCTTAGAATCCCAGAATCAACCAGGTTGGAAGAGACCTCCAAGCTCATCCAGTCCATGCTGGATGCACAGAGACCAGATTCCTGTGGCTGGGAGCACAGCAGAGCAAGAAGCTGACAATCCACCTCTTAGAATCCCAGAATCAACCAGGTTGGAAGAGACCTCGAAGCTCATCCAGTCCATCAGCAGTGCTCTGTGGGGCAGGGGCTACAGCACTTGTCCTCTACAGACCCATTTTGTGTGCTGGGCATTTATTTTATGGCTCACCTGGCTCAAGCTGGCTAACAACTTCTCTTCTTCTCACACAACACAGAACAGCCTGCTTGGAAGAGACCTCAAGCTCATAGAGTTCAGCTACAACCTAAGAGCTCCCTGCACACAGCTGTTAGAGCATGGCCCCCAGCTCCTCACTCAAATGGCTTTTAGACACCTCCAGGGAGGATCATCAAATCACAGAATTGTTCTGGCTGGGAACATCCAGTCCAACCATCCACCCAACACCACTCATGGCCATTCAACCATGGCCCCAAGTGCACATTTTTCCAGGGCTGGGGACTCCATCACCTCCCTGGGCAGCCTGTTCCAAACTTTGACCACTCTTGGGCAAAGAAATGTTTCCTCATCTCCAAATTAACCCTCCCCTGGCATAATTTGAGGCCATTTCCTCTCCTTCCAGCACCTGATCCTAGGCAGAAGAGCCCAACCAGATCTGGCTCCAACCTCCTTTCAGGGAGCTGTAGAGAGGAAGGAGGTCTGCCCTCAGCCTCCTCATCTCCAGACTGCATCACCCCCCCACAAGCTCCCTCATCTGCTCCTCCCCAGCCCTGTTCCCCAGATCCTTCCCCAGCTTTGTTGCCCTTCTCTGGACCTGCTCCAGCCCCTCAATGCCCTTCTGAAGGACCCAAAACTGAGTAGCAACCTTCCCAGCAACCTTAAATGAGTTTTGTTAGCAGCACCATTAGATTTCCTTTGATTAAGTGTCTGGACTAAACTGTAGCTGAATGATGGAGGCTTTTAATGAGTTCAAAGTCCATGAAATAATTTTCTTCCCTGGGTCAATTATAATTTCAAAGCAAAATTCCTAAGAGACCAATTTACTGGGAGTGCAAAGAAGCTTTTGTTCTGCAGCTCCCAACTGCCCTGTGCACAGCTTGACCCTGCCTGTGTTTGCTCAGGTAGGAAGCTGAACGCCCCAGCCAAGAGCTCTGGGGAGCAGCTTTCTGCTGCTGGCTCACAACAGAGGTTGTGGTGTCCTGCACTGTCAACACTTCCCACTGATCCCTGAAACTACCCAGGGAGTTTTGCAGGCCTCTGATGCAGTCTATGGAGAGAGGGATCATAGAATCAAGCAGGTTGGAAGAGAGCTCCAAGCTCAGCCAGCCCAACCTAGCACCCAGCCCTGCCCAACCAACCAGACCATGGCACTAAGTGCCCCAGCCAGGCTTGGCTTCAACACCTCCAGGCACAGCCACTCCACCACCTCCCTGGGCAGCCCATTCCAATGCCAATCACTCTCTCTGACAACAGCTTCCTCCTAACATCCAGCCTGAACCTGCCCTGGCACAGCTTGAGGCTGTGTCCCCTTCTTCTGTTGCTGGCTGCCTGGCAGCAGAGCCCAACCCCACCTGGCTACAGCCTTGATGGAATACCTCAGCAGGAGCTTTGACCAACACAGGACACTGAATCCTGGCCTGGATCAGCAATGGTGTGGGCAGCAGGAACAGGGCAGTGATGGTGCCTCTGGACTGGGCACTGCTGAGGCCACTCCTTGAGTACTGGGTTCAAGTTTGCCTCCTCACTCCAAGGAGGACATTGAGTTGTTGGAGCAAATCCAGAGAAGGGCAACAAAGGTGGGGAAGGGTCTGAAGAACAGGCTGGGGAGGAGCAGTTGAGGGAGCTGAAAGGGGTCTGGTGTGGAGAAGAGGAGGCTGAGGGCAGAGCTCATTGCTCTCTACAGCTCCCTGAGAGGAGGTTGCAGTGAGCTGAGGTTTGGCTCTGCTCCCTAGGATCAGGTGCTAGAAGGAAAGGAAATGGCCTGAAATTGTGCCAGGGGAGGCTTAGGTTGGAGATGAGGAAACATTTCCTTGGTGCAAGAGTGGTCAGGGATTGGCACAGGCTGCCCAGGGAGGTGGTGGAGTGCCCATCCCTGGAGGTGTTGAAGAAAGCTGTGGCCATGGCACTTGGGGACAGGGTTTAGTGGCTTCTACATTGTGCAGGAGCTGAGGAAGGAGATGACTCTGCAGAGCAAAACAGTGAAATGTGCCCTCTGAATATGACTGAACTTTGCAATAAGTCCTTCTCCAAGAGCTGGCACATCTGCAGCAAGGAACACCAGAAGGACATGGAACTGTTAGAGCCAGTCCTGAGGAGGCCACAAAGATGCTGAGAGGGCTGCAGCAGCTCTGCTGTGAGGACAGGCTGAGAGAGTTGGGGCTGTGCAGCCTGGAGAAGAGAAGGCTTGGAGGAGACCTTGGAGTGGCCTTGCAGGATCTGAAGGGGGCTCCAGGAGGGCTGGGGAGGGACTACTGACAAGGTCTGGTGAAGAGGAGGAGGAGGAATGGGTTTGAAGTGGCAGAGGGGAGATTGAAAGTGGATGTTAGGAAAGGGTTCTTTGCAGTGAGGGAGGTGAGAGACTGGCACAGGTTGAGGGTGGTGAGACACTGGCACAGGTTGCCCAGGGAGGCTGTGGAGCACAGAAGCACCCAAAGTGACCAGAGACCACACTGCATGCTTCTGTACTCCACGACCTCCCTGGAGGTGTTCAAGACCAGGTTGGATGAGGCTTTGAGCAACCTGTTCTAGTGGGAGGTGTCCCTGCCTATGGCAGGGGGTTGGAACTGGCTGAGCTCTGAGGTCCCTTCCAACAGAAAGCTTTCTGTGATTCTGTGATTTCCAACCGGGGTCAGGTGTTCAGAAGGAAGCTATGCAGGTGCCAGGCACTAGGTGCAGAAAGCAGAGGTCTAACCAAATCATGAGGCAGCAGTGCCCAGGTGGGCAGCAGAGCCAATGGCAGCCTGGGCTGGCTCAGGAGCAGTGTGGGCAGCAGGACAAGGGAGGTTCTTCTGCCCCTGTGCTCAGCACTGCTCAGGACACACCTGGAGTGCTGTGTCCAGTTCTGGGCTCCTCCACTGCAGAGAGATGTTGAGGTGCTGGAAGGTGTCCAGAGAAGGGCAGCAAGGCTGGGGAGGGGCCTGGAGCACAGCCCTGTGAGGAGAGGCTGAGGGAGCTGGGGGTGTGCAGCCTGCAGAAGAGGAGGCTCAGGGCAGAGCTCATTGCTGTCTGCAGCTCCCTGCAGGGAGGCTGTAGCCAGGTGGGGTTGGGCTCTGCTGCCAGGCAGCCAGCAACAGAAGAAGGGGACACAGCCTCAAGCTGTGCCAGGGCAGGTCTAGGCTGGATGTTAGGAGGAAGTTGTTGGCAGAGAGAGTGATTGGCATTGGAATGGGCTGCCCAGGGAGGTGGTGGAGTGGCTGTGCCTGGAGGTGTTGAAGCCAAGCCTGGCTGGGGCACTTAGTGCCATGGTCTGGTTGGTTGGGCAGGGCTGGGTGCTAGGTTGGGCTGGCTGAGCTTGGAGCTCTCTTCCACCTGCTTGATTCTGTGATTCTGTGATGCAATCCTCACTCCCCAACATGACCAAAGGTCTGTTTGGGAGGTGCTCAGCACTTCAGTGCTGATCCAGGAGACAAATCAGTCCATTCTTTGCTTAACTCCAAGCACAGAAGCAGCCTCATTTCATGCAGCAGGAGACCCCAGCAGCCCAAGGGTTCTGCTGGACCAGTTCCCTGATCTGAAGTCTAAAGCCAGAGGCCCTGTGCAGCATACAGAGGGATTTGATTAAATTCTTGTGCTGGGAAGGAGGGAGGCAGGAATGCAGCCTTGAGTTAATGCCCTTCTCAGTTTACCATCTATATTCCAAACAGCTGTGAGCTATGTTCTCAAGTGAGGAGATTTGCATTGCCCACAGTGTGCCTCCCTCTCTGCCCACCATGCCATGCTGACATGAAAGCTTAAGAGGAACCAACCCTGCCTTATCTTCCCAGGGCAAGAAAGAAAACAAATGAAGGACTGTGCTTGCTCAGAGGAGGGAGCAAGGCTGTGTGATCATGGAATCATGGAATCAGTCAGGGTTGGAAGGGACCACAAGGAGCAGCCAGTTCCAACCCCCCTGCCATGCCCAGGGACACCCTACCCTAGAGCAGGCTGCCCACAGCCTCAGCCAGCCTGGCCTGAAACACCTCCAGCCATGGGGCCTCAACCACCTCCCTGGGCAACCCATTCCAGCCTCTCACCACTCTCCTGCTCAACAACTTCCTCCTCACCTCCAGCCTCACTCTCCCCACCTCCAGCTTTGCTCCATCCCCCCCACTCCTGGCACTCCCTGACAGCCTCAAAAGTCCCTCCCCAGCTTTTTTGTAGCCCCCTGCAGATCCTGGCAGGCCACAAGAAGGTCACCTGGGAGCCTCCTCTTCTCCAGCCTGCACAGCCCCAACTCTTTCAGTCTGTGCTCACAGCAGAGCTGCTGCAGCCCTCTCAGCATCCTCCTGGCCCTGCTCTGGACACTCTCCAGCATCTCCACATCCCTCTTGTCCCAGGGGCTCCAGAACTGGATGCAGTACTCCAGGTGGGGTCTCAGCAGAGCACAGCAGAGGAAGAGAATCACCTCCCTGTCCCTGCTGGCCACACTTCTGCTGCTGCAGCCCAGGCTCTGCTTGGCTTTCTGGGCTGCAAGTGCACACTGCTGGCTCCTGTTGAGCTTCTCCTCCAGCAGCACCCCCAAGTCCCTCTGCTCAGGGCTGTTCTCCTGCCTGGCACTGCCCAGCCTGGATTGGTGCCTGGCATTGCTTGTGATGAGGCTCTGTGATTGATTTTGGATTCCCCAGTAGAACGACACAGTCCTGCACAGAGCTACTCCTTCAGCTGCTGCCTCCCCATTCTGCTCCCTGCAGCTAAGCACAATCACAGAATGGTTTGGGTGGGAAGGGACCCTCAAGATCATCCAGTTCCAACTCCCTTCCACTAGCCCAGGTTGCTCAAGGTCCCATCTAGCCTGGCCTTGAACACCTCCAGGGAGGGGGTATCCACAACCTGCTCCAGTGTCTCCCCATGAGGGTGGTGGAACGTTGGAGCAGGTTGCATGGGGTCCCATGCCTGGTGAGGTGAAGCTCAACAGGGTTCTGGGCTACCTGAGACTTTCAAGAGCCAGGCTCTGCTGGGTGATGCCCAGGCACAGCACAAGGGGCAATGGTGGCAGCTGAGGCAGAGGAAGCTTCATTTAAACACAAGGAAGATTTTTTTTCCCTGTGAGGGTGACAGAGCCTTGGAACAGGCTGCCCAGGGGGGTTGTGGAGTCTTCCTCTCTGGAGATATTCAAAGCCCACCTGGACATGTTCTTGTGTGACCTGCCCTAGGTGATCCTGCTGTGGCATGAGGGTTGGACTGGCTGAGCTTTGGAGGTCCTTTCCAGCCCCTGACCTGCTGTGACAAACAGACTGAGCAGCTTTGCTTACAGAGATGTCTCTGGAGCCCTGAATGCTTTCTTTGCTGAAAGCACCATCTTTGTGTCAAATGCTCTCCTGGCTCCACAGGAGGCCACAGAAATGATCAGGGGGTTGAAGCAGCTCTGCTATGAGGACGGGCTGAGGGAGCTGGGGGTGTTCAGCCTGGGGAGTTCTCCCCAGGCTCCAGGGAGACCTAACAGCAACCTGCCGGGACCTGAAGAGGGCTACAAGAAGGATGGAGAGAGACTCTCTACAAAGGGCTGCAGTGATAGGATGAGTGCAACAGCTTCAAACTAGAGCAGAGCAGATTGAGGTTGGATGTGAGGAACAAGTTCTGCACCAGGAGGCTGCTGGAACGCTGCAACAGGTTGCCCAGGGAGGTGGTTGAAGCCTCAGCCCGGGAGATATTCAAGGTGAGGCTCAGAATCACAGGATATTAGGGGTTGGAAGAGTCCTCTGGAGATCACTGAATCCAACCCATCTGCCAGAGCAGGAGCATCATCTAGTGCAGGTCACACAGAGCTCGACAGGGCTGTGGGCAACCTGCTCTAGTGGAGGATGTCCCTGCTGAGTGCAGAGGAGGTTGGCCTGGATGACCTTTGGAGGTCCCTTCCAACCCAGACCTTGTTGTGCTTCCATGACTCTGCAGCAGTGGGGCAGGGCCATGCCATGTGCAGCTCCCTCCAGCAGCAGAAGCTCTCAGCTGCTCTGCAAGCTCTCAGGGTTTCAGCCTCCACAAGATGGCAACTTCCTCCTGCATCTTTCCAGCAGAACTTCCACAGCTTCCTCAGCAGCAGCTGGGTCAGAGGAGGGTTAAGCTGCTGCCTGCTCTGATCGCACTGTGGCCGGGAGCAGTCGGCACTGCGCTGCAAGCCAAGCTCTGCACATCCATACCACCACGTTTCACCAAAGCCTGCAGCTCTGAATTCAGCTGTCCCCCACTTCTTCACTCATCCCAAGCCACTTTCTGCATCATTTCACCTCCACAAGCCCATCCCTTCCTACGCCAGCCAGACGGCTGCGAGTCGCCACCGCCGTGCTGCAGCACAGGGCTCCTGCCTCACTGCCCACCGAGGTGGCAGCAGCACCCTGGGAGCAGAGCAGGCTCTGGAGGGTAGTGTGGGGGTCTGCATTCAGGTCCTCATGCAGTCTTTGGCCTCATGTGCAACCCTAGGCAGCTAGAGAGATGTTGAGGTGCTGGAAGGTGCCCAGAGAAGGGAGACAAAGCTGGTGAAAGGTCTGGAACACAAACCCTGTGAGGAGAGGCTGAGGGAGCTGGGGGTGTGCAGCCTGCAGCAGAGGAGGCTCAGGGCAGAGCTCATTGCTGTCTGCAGCTCCCTGCAGGGAGGCTGTAGCCAGCTGGGGTTGGGCTCTGCTGCCAGGCAGCCAGCAACAGAAGAAGGGGACACAGCCTCAAGCTGTGCCAGGGCAGGTCTAGGCTGGATGTTAGGAGGAAGTTGTTGGCAGAGAGAGTGATTGGCATTGGAATGGGCTGCCCAGGGAGGTGGTGGAGTGGCTGTGGCTGGAGGTGTTGAAGCCAAGCCTGGCTGGGGCACTTAGTGCCATGGTCTGGTTGGTTGGGCAGGGCTGGGTGCTAGGTTGGGCTGGCTGAGCTTGGAGCTCTCTTCCAACCTGCTTGATTCTGTGATTCTATGATCTGCCAGTGGCCTCCTTGCTGTGCTCACACATGAACTGCTCTGGAGTGCTTCAGAGGTGAAAAAACAACACAACAACCAAGAAAAGTCCAACAACTACTCGAGGATGGCAGACAAAACTCCTGCTGGCCTGATAAATGGCCACAGCCTTCCTCAGCCAACAGCTGCAGCACACAACTCAAGTGACAGCAGAGCTCAAGAGCTAAAACACATCTCAGAGACTCCCTCCTGCCACACGAGGGCTTCCCAGCAACCTGTGCTGCCTGCTTAATAGCAGGGTGATGGATGTTAAGAAAAGAAATTGGCTGGGCAAAGCTTTAACTACACTGAACAGATCACCTTAGGTTAGCAAAGCTGTAGTCAATACCCAAGCCTTCAGATTTAGCCTTTCAATCAAGTGCCTAATTAACAGAGCCTAGGAAAGCAGGGGGCTGGAATTTAATGAGACACTCAAGCCAGAGCTAAGTGCTTCAGATAGCTAAGCTCTCAATAACCATGAGAGAATGATAACCCCTCCCAAAGAAAAGCCTCAAAACTCCAGACCATGCAAATCAAATCCCTCTCTGGGAGCACTGCAAGGTTGGCTGGAAAGAAATGAAGAGGCAGCACTGCTGGAACAGCTCCCAGATGGTGTCAGGAGGAGTTACTAAAGGGCTTGACCCTAAGTGGTTCCACTGTCCCACAGCTCCTCTGGTTTCAAGAGGATGCTTCAGAGGCAGGGGAGTCTGCCACTCTGCTCTGCTGAGACCTCACTGTCCCCAGCACAAGAGGGACATGCAACTGTAGGAGAGAGGCAAGAGGAGGCCATGAAGGTGATCAGAGGGCTGGAGAAGCTCCTCTGTGGGGACAGGCTGAGGGAGTTGGGGCTGTAGGCTCTGGGTAGACCTTAGAGCAGCCTTTCAGTACCAGAGAGGGACTGCCAGAAAGCTGGAGGAAGCAGATTTAGATTGGAGATGAGGGGGAAACAGGAGAGCTGGGGAGGGACTTTGGACAAGGGCTGGGAGTGCCAGGGTGAGGGACAGTGGCTTGGAGCTGGGAGAGCTGAGGTTGAGACTGGGGATGAGGAAGAAATTCTTGAGACTGAAGGTGGGGAGACACTGGCACAGGTTGCCCAGGAAGGTTGTGGATGCTCCCTGCCTGGTAGTGTTTAAGGCCAGGCTGGATGAGGTCTTGAGCAACCTGTTCTAGTGGGAAGAGTCCCTGCCTATGGCAGGGGTTTGGAACTGGATGAGCTTTGACTCATAGAATCATAGAATCAAGCAGGTTGGAAGAGACCCCCAAGCTCATCCAGCAGCCAGTCTCTGTGCCTCTCTAGCCCACTCCAGACTTTAAACCACAGAGATAGGGACAGTGATGCCAATGTGCTCCTCCTGCCCATGGCTGGGGGGTTGGAACTGGATGATCCTGAAAGTCCCTTCCAACCTGAACCATTCAGTGGTATGATTCCCTGATCTCTTCTGACATCCTTTGTTCCAGATGGTGACCAGCAAGAGGATGGGTTTGGTGCTTGCAGCCTTCAGGGCAGGTTGCACATCACTGTGAAGACCATGGTAGGAGTCTGCAGCCTGAAGGTGAACTTCCTTCAGCTTCCTCGTGTGACCTGTTCTAGTGGGAGGTGTCCCTGCCTAGGGCACAGGGTTGGAGCTGGATGAGCTTTAACTCATAGAATCACAGAATCAGCCAGGTTGGAAGAGAGCTCCAAGCTCAGCCAGCACAACCTAGCACCCAGCCCTGCCCAAGCAACCAGACCATGGCACTAAGTGCCCCAGCCAGGCTTGGCTTCAACACCTCCAGGCACAGCGACTCCACCACCTCCCTGGGCAGCCCATTCCAATGCCAATCACTCTCTCTGCCAACAACTTCCTCCTAACATCCAGCCTAGACCTGCCCTGGCACAGCTTGAGGCTGTGTCCCCTTCTTCTGTTGCTGGCTGCCTGGCAGCAGAGCCCAACCCCAGCTGGCTACAGCCTCCCTGCAGGGAGCTGCAGACAGCAATGAGCTCTGCCCTGAGCCTCCTCTTCTGCAGGCTGCACAACCCCAGCTCCCTTCCCTTCCAACCCTAAACCATTCTATCATTCTATGGTTCTATGATTCTATCATTCTGTGGTTCTATGGTTCTATGGTTCTATGGTTCTATGGTTCTGTGGTTCTGTGGTTCTATGGTTCTGTGGTTGATGGTTCTATGGTTCTGTGGTTCTATGGTTCTATGGTTCTGTGGTTCTATGGTTCTATGGTTCTGTGGTTGATGGTTCTATGGTTCTGTGATTCTATGGTTCTATGGTTCTGTGGTTTTGTGGTTCTATGGTTCTTGGTTT
>WAAF01000489.1:63653-75175 GCA_013400475.1 Tricholaema leucomelas
CAGCTCCCTCAGCCTCTCCTCACAGGGCTGTGCTCCAGGCCCCTCCCCAGCCTTGCTGCCCTTCTCCAAACACCTTCCAGCACCTCAACATCTCTCTGCAGTGGTGGAGCCCAGAACTGGACACAGCACTCCAGGTGTGTCCTGAGCAGTGCTGAGCACAGGGGCAGAAGAACCTCCCTTGTCCTGCTGCCCACACTGCTCCTGAGCCAGCCCAGGATGCCATTGGCTCTGCTGCCCACCTGGGCACTGCTGCCTCATCTTCAGCTCCTATCTACCAGCACCCCCAGCTCCCTCTCTGTCTGGCTGCTCTCAGCCACTCTGTCCCCAGCCTGTAGTGCTGCTTTGGGTTGTTGTGGCCAAACTGTAGAACGCTGCACTTGGCCTTGTTCAATCTCATCCCATTGGCCTTTGGAACAGCAGATCAGCCTCTCTTTCTCTGCTTCCAGCATCTAGCATTGACTTATCCACAGCCATGAGCATCTCAGCTGCCTCTGTGACTGCAGTGCAAAGCAAGCAGTGCTCTGAGAAGTCAAAAAGGTCATCACAAGGCAGCCAGCAACATTGTCTGAGCCAGCCCTGGACAATCCCAGTGGAACAGGAGCAGGTTAAATGTCAAAACAGATCCTTTTTTTCAGAAACTGGGGCACTTTCTCCAATCCATTGGCTGGAAAATGCATGTGAAGGCAATGGGAAGAGCACACCGTGCCTGCAAGCCCTGCATGCTGCCCCAGTGGCCCCAGTAAGGTGCACTGGCCAGCTGCTGAGCCTTGGAATCACCTTCCTCAGCTGGATGCCTGCAGGAGCTCCTTCATCACAGAACCCTAAAGCTACAAATCAGAGAATCACAGAAGCCCTCTGGAGGGCTGGAGGGGAACCCTCAAAGGGCATCTTGTCTAACTGCAAGTGGTTGTGGATGTCCCCACCCCAGGGGTGATCAAGGCCAGGCTGGATGAAGCTTTGAGCAACCATGAGAGGTGTCCCTGCCCATGGCAGGGAGGTTGGAGTAGATGATCTGAAGTCTCATCCAACTTGAGCCATTCTATGAGCCTATGTCCCTGCAGGTGGCTGTCAGCAGAGCTTGCACAGCCAGTAAAGGCACCTGCAGCTTCCTTTGCATTTCCCCATTCCCCATGCAGTGTCCTTTGCATTTCCCCATTCCCCATGCAGTGTCCTGTGCATTTCCCCATTCCCCATGCAGTGTCCTGTGCATTTCCCCATTCCCCACTCAGTGCCCTTAGCATTTCCCCATTCCCCATGCAGTGTCCTGTGCATTTCCCCATTCCCCATGCAGTGTCCTTTGCATTTCCCCATTCCCCATGCAGTGTCCTTAGCATTTCCCCATTCCCCATGCAGTGCCCTCAGCATTTCCCCATTCCCTATGCAGTGCCCTCAGCATTTCCCCATTCCCCACAGTGCTGATATCCTCCAGGACTAACAATCTGATGGGCTGGGAGGCAGGAGGTGATATGAATGCCAGGCTGGAAGAGACCCCAAGGATCATCAGCTCCAAGCTCTCCAGGTGCCAGCAGAGTTGCCATGAGCTGCCCCAGCACCCTGCCAAGCTGAGCCTTCCAACTGCCCAGCACAGGGCACTCCACTGCTGCCCCTGGGAGATGATTCCAATCTCTTACTGCAAACATCTCCTTTGCTAGAGACAATTTCAGACTCACCCTTTACACACTCTGCTCCTTTATGAGATGAAATCAGCTCAGCCATACAATGTGCCATGAAAATGGACACCACAAAGACAAGCACAGACCCACCCAGAGGATTCTCTGGTGTGGACAGCTCAGGAGGCTGTGCAGATAAGCACAAGTTTGAGCTCCACCATGTTGATGTCCTTTGCTGTTGCTACCTCTGCAGCTTGCTTTGCTGTGTGTTTTCTAAGCCCATAAGGTTCCCAGCTCTGACCCTCTGCCACTTTGGGGCTCAGCTTGCAAATCCTGTAGTTTGAGATGCCAAAACCAACCTATTTGATCTGCACTAAAGTGCTTTCCAAAGCCATTTTGGTAATGGCAGGAATTGGTCTGTAAGCAAATGGGTCATTTATTTCTGCATCATAACTAAGAGCATTCCACTCTTCAGAACCACAGAGCAAAGCTGAAGGTTTCCCTCTTTGTCTGAGCCTGTGGACACCCAGCTCCTGTGAGCTGTGGCAGGCAGGGAGCAGCTAAAAGGCAGAAGTTATTTAGTCCCTCTCCACTTTTCACAACATGCTCACTATTGAAATGTAGCCCAGGAAAAAGCTTCAGAACAGAAAGAGAGTCAAGCTCTGAGCAGCCAAGGTCTCCCCAGGGCAGCTGCAGCTGCACTTTCTCATCTCCAGCATAATGGCAGGACTAAAGAGATGCTGAGACATGAACATCTCCCCCTGGACAGAGCTGAAAGGCAGTTGAGTCTAACACAAGTCCGTCCCTGCCCCAGGAGTGACTGCCTGCCTGCAGGCATCTCAGCACAGAAGCTGCATCACAGAATGGGTTAGGTTGGAAGGAACCTCAAAGATCATCTCCTTCAACCCCCTGTCATGGGCAGGGACAGCTCCCACCAGCACAGGTTGAACAAATCCTCATCCAAAGTGGTCTCGAACACCTCCAGGGAGGGGACATCCACAGCCTCCCTGGGCAACCTGTGCCAGTGTCTCCCCATCCTTACTCTCAAGGATTTCATCCTCATCTCCAGTTTCAATCTCTCCTCTCCCAGCTCAAAGACATTGTCCCATGGCCTGGCACTTCCAGCCCTTGTAAAAAGTCCCTCCCCAGTTCTTCTGGAGCCCCTTCAGGTGCTGGAAGCCTACTCTAGGGTCTCCTCAGAGCCTTCTCTTCCAGAGCCTGACCAGACCAGACTGTCCTCATAGAAGGAAGCTGTAGCCAGGTGGGGTTGGGCTCTGCTCCCAGCAACAGAACAAGAGGACACAGTCTCAAATTGTGCCAAAGTCTAGGCTGGATGTTAGGAGGAGGTTGTTGGCAGAGAGAGTGATTGGCATTGGAATGGGCTGCCCAGGGAGGTGGTGGAGTGGCTGTGCCTGGAGGTGTTGAAGCCAAGCCTGGCTGGGGCACTTAGTGCCATGGTCTGGTTGCTTGGGCAGGGCTGGGTGCTAGGTTGGGCTGGCTGAGCTTGGAGCTCTCTTCCAACCTGCTTGATCCTCTGATTCTATAAAGAGGTGCTCCAGCACTCTGATTACCTCTGTGACCCTAATTATGAGGTGGAGAAGGAGAGCCTGGAACAACAAACCCCAGAGCCATTGCTTCCAACAGCAAACCCCAGCCAGGCTTAGTAAGAAGCAGTCCCCAGCAGCAAAACCTGAGCTGGCAACCTGCAGGGATATTGCAGCTTGTCAGGAGCAGCACTGGGCAGCAGAATGCAGTCAGTGGCTAGGGCTGCCCCAGGAGATGCCTCCTGTCACTACAAACCCTTGTCAAAATTCCCCTCTCAGCATTCCTGTGACCCCTTCAGGTCCTGGAAGGCTGCTCTAAGGTTATGGCCCTCAAACCACTTAGATTTGGAGGAGGCTTGCTGGAAAAGGACCATTTCATTATCACAGCATCTCAGACAGGAATTACCTAGAGCTAATTTTGAACCACATGGAGGTTAGGGGGGTGGAAACAGCACAAGCAAGGTGAGGACCCAAGAAACAGCAATCTCAGTCCTTGTTGGGCTGGGAATTACAAGGCAGCAAGGTCAGTAGTGGAAGGGGTGGGGGGGAGAAAATTCAGCTGAGCAATTTTGAAGGGGAGGGAAGAGACAACATTTAACAACAGGGTGAAATCAAAGTGGAGAAATCAATAAAGGTAAAGGACAGAGGAGGGTGAGGGGACATAGAAGAGATAAATTAAAGGCTTGGCCAGGGGTTATGATGGCTACTGAGCAATAAATTAAAGAAAAGAGGGCAAGAGAGACAAGCAAGGCAGTGTGAGAAATTAATTAAAAGGAAGGGAGGCATAACCAAGGCATAAAACATGGGGGGCTGGTGGCAAGATCAGAGAGCCCAGGCAATGGGGAGGCTTTGGCAAGTGTAATAGGTGCCAGGGCAGAGGCTGTGAAATCTGTGACTGCATGTGAGGGTCAGGGCAACAAGGCAGAAGCATTTCAAATGCTGTGAGAAGCAGGAAACCATTGGAGAAGAAAGGAAGCATCTTGCAGAAGGAGGTGATGCTGATAATGTGGAGGTGCAGGTGGCACAAGCTCTGCTCCTTGGCTTTTGCTGCCAAAATGCAGCAGGGAATTAACTCCCCCCCTCCATATGCTGGTAAGTGGGGGTTGGGCTCTGCTCCCAGGCAAGCAGCAACAGAACAAGGGGACACAGCCTCAAGCTGTGCCAGGGCAGGTTCAGGCTGGATGTGAGGAGGAAGTTGTTGGGAGACAGAGTGATTGGCATTGGAATGGGCTGCCCAGGGAGGTGGTGGAGTGGCTGTGCCTGGAGGTGTTGAAGCCAAGCCTGGCTGGGGCACTTAGTGCCATGGTCTGGTTGCTTGGCTGGGCTGGGTGCTAGGTTGGGCTGGGTGAGCTTGGAGCTCTCTTCTAACCTCCTTGATTCTGAGTCTCTGTTTCTATGAGTCCTTCCACCATCCCCTCTGTCCCCAAAGCAGAGGGCACAAGGGCAGTGAGGGTGGGGAGGCACTGGCACAGGTTGAGGGTGGTGAGACACTGGCACAGGTTGCCCAGGGAGGTTGTGGAGCACAGAATCACCCAATGCAATCAAAGATCCACGCTGGGTGAGGAGTGGCTCCAGAGTAGTCTGGAGGAGAAGGCCTTGGGGGGAGTGAGTTGGTGCCAAAGTGCCCAGCAGCCAGCACTGGTTACTGCCAGCCCAGAGCCAGCTGTGTGCTGGCTGCAGCCAGAGCAGGGAGAGCAGCAGCACAGGGAGGGGGTTCTGCCCCTCCAATCTGCTCTGCTCTGCTCAGCACTGCCTCCAGCTCTGGGAACACAGCACAAGAAGGACCTGGAACTGCTGCATTGGCCACAAAGGATGAGCCAGAGGAGGGCTACAAAGATTATGTAAGGGCTGGAGCAAGTCCTCTATAGGAATAGGCTGGGGGAGTTGTGGCTGTTGAGCCTGGAGAAGAGAAGGCTGCAGAGAGAGCTTAGAGCAGCCTGCCAGTAGCTGAAGTGGCTCCAGGAGGTGTTGAAGCCAAGCCTGGCTGGGGCACTTAGTGCCATGGTCTGGTTGATTGGCCAGGGCTGGGTGCTAGGTTGGGCTGGCTGAGCCTGGAGCTCTCTTCCTACCTGCTTGATTCTATGATTCTAAGTTCTTTACCTTGAGGGTGGTGGAACACTCCACCAGGTTGCCCATGGAGGGTGCTGAGGCCCTATTCAAAGTCAGGCTTGAGTAGACATCCTCATGAAAAGTCCCTCTGCAGCCCTCCTGTGGGATCTCTCCAGGTATTTCCCCCAAGCAGAGCAGAGGAACTGTGGCTGGCTGCCAGCTGGTGCTTGCAGAAGCAGTGCTTTGGGAGAAGGTTTCCCTTTGCCACCCAGGCACTGCCTTCACCTGAATTAATGTCGGAGCCTCCAGGAGCTGCAAGGAGCTCAGATCACTTCAAAAAGCAAATCCACAAAGAGAGCCCTCCCCAAAACACATCCCTGAAGCTGACACTTTGACTAAGATCAAGCTTTGCAGAGCACTTCAGCCTGGCTTACAGCATTCAGGATGAATCCCTGGCTCAGCTCTTCAAAGAAGCAAACGTTTGGGTTGATTGCAGCAAAGCTGCTCCTGGAAGTCGTCACTGACTCAGGGAAGTGCTCTTAACCCATGGCTTGCTTTGAGGGGCAGAGTTTGGCCTGAACACCAGCTTCAAAGCCAGACACATGCTTGAAGTTCCCTTTGCTTTCTCAAGGTTTTGCATCTCAAAGCAGGTAGAGAACAATCCACTCCTCCAGGTCAAGATGGTGGAGAACAGGGCTGGGGAGGAGCAGGTGAGGGAGCTGGGGGGGTTGAGCCTGGAGAGGAGCAGCTTAAGGGAGACCTCATTGCTCTCTACAGCTCCCTGAGAGGAGGTTGCAGTGAGCTGAGGTTTGGCTCTGCTCCCTAGGATCAGGTGCTAGAAGGAAAGGAAATGGCCTGAAATTGTGCCAGGGCAGGGTTAGGTTGGAGATGAGGAAACATTTCTTTGGTGCCAGAGTGGTCAGGGATTGGCACAGGCTGCCCAGGGAGGTGGTGCAGTCCCCATTCCTGGAGGTGGTGAAGAAAGCTGTGGCCATGGCACTTGGGGACAGGGTTTAGTGGCCACAGAATCACAGAATGGTTTAGGTTGGAAGGGACCTCAAGGATCATCCAGTTCCAACCTCCTGCCCTAAGCAGGGACACCTCCCACTAGAACAGCCACGGTGGTGCTGGGTTGAGGGTTGGACTCCATGGTCTTAGAGGTCTTTTCCAACCCAAATGGGACCCTGATGTGACTCCAGAAGGTGCCTGACTCCCACCCAGCAATCTGCATGCCCATGGCTTCAAATAGCCCCATGGCTTCAAATATCCCCATGCCAGGCAGGTGGAAAGACTGAAGCCTAAACTGCAGTCTCAAGCTGTGCCAGGGCAGGTTCAGGCTGGGTGTTAGGAGGAAGTTCCTGGCAGAGAGAGTGATTGGCATTGGAATGGGCTGCCCAGGGAGGTGGTGGAGTGGCTGTGCCTGGAGGTGTTGAAGCCAAGCCTGGCTGGGGCACTTAGTGCCATGGTCTGGTTGCTTGGGCAGGGCTGGGTGCTAGGTTGGGCTGGCTGAGCTTGGAGCTCTCTTCCATCCTGCTTGATTCTGTGATTCTATGATCTGCCAGTGGCCTCCTTGCTGTGCTCACACATGAACTGCTCTGGAGTGCTTCAGAGGTGAAAAAAGAACCAAGAGAAGTCCATCAGACTACTTGAGGATGGCAGACAAAACTCCTGCTGGCCTGATAAATGGCCACAGCCTTCCTCAGCCAACAGCTGCAGCACACAACCCAAGTGTCAGCAGAGCTCAAGAGCTAAAACACATCTCAGAGACTCCCTCCTGCCACATGAGGTTAGGTTGGAGATGAAGAAAAAACATTGTCTACTGCAAGAGCAGTCTGCAGACCACACTCCTGGTGCTTGCAATCCAGCTCCTAATCATCTTCAATCTAAACAACCCCCAACCTATTCTCATTTCACAACAAACTTTAGTGTCAAGAACCCAACACAGCCCAAAACTCATCTGCTTCCACACAGACAGCAGCCAGGGGCCAGAGGCTCTGCAGGAGGGAAGTGTTCCTCTCACCCTGGCATTTGTCAGGCAGGCTCTGCAGCTCACCAGCTGAGTATGAGCCTACTCCTGACAAAACCTGTGGCTGGGAGCAGCCTCCAGCCAAATAAACACAAAGAGAGGTCCCACCTGAAATATTGCATCCAGTTCTGGGCTCCCCAGTTCAGGAGGGACAGGGATTTGCTGGAGAGAGTCCAAGGGAGGGCTCCAAGGATGCTGAAAGGACTGCAGCACTGCCTGAGGAGGAGAGGCTGAGAGTCCTGGGGCTGAGAGTCTGCAGAGGAGAAGGCTGAGAGGGGACCTGAGCAATGTCTGTAGATAGCTAAGGGCTGGGGGTCAGGAAGGGAGGCACAGGGACAGCCTCTGCTCACTTGTGCCCTGCCACAGGACAAGGGCAAGGGATGGAAACTGCAGCACAGGAAGGTGCAGCTCAACATGGTGAGGAAGAACTTGGCTGGAAGGGTCCCAGAGCCCTGGCACAGGCTGCCCAGAGAGGTTGTGGAGTCTCCTTCTCTGGAGGCTTTCCAGCCCTGTCTGGATGTGTTCCTGAGTGCCCTGTGCTGGATTCTCTGCTCCTGCTCTGGCATGGGTTGGACACAGCTCTGCAGGGGTCCCTTCCAGCCCCCCCTGTGCTCACACATACCACAGAGATGTGGGCAAACCTTTCAGACACTCTACTCAGAGAGGATTTTTAACTGGGTCTTTGCATTTATTTACTGAAGACAAAACCTGGGCAGTGGTAGATTTGGAGGGCATTTCTCTTTGTTTCCCCCACACCTCAGACCCCCATTCTCAGGTGGTTCACAGCTGCCACATCAGCTCTGCCTCCTGAGACAACAATTACGACCCTGCTTCATAGAGGACCTTACTAGATTGACTCAACAGCAAAAGTAAAACTCTTGGGAGGCACCAAGATTCCCAGAACTTCTGAGAGGGAGCCTCAAGACAGATTTGTCCTCTCTGCATGGTCTGAAGGTTCCCTTTGCTGGAGCATGGTAGGGGTGTGAATATCATAACCTGCTTATCCTCACAGTTCCCTTTCTTGTAAGGGGCTACAAGAGAGCAGAGGAAGAACTCCTGACAAGGGCTTGTAGTGCTGGGATGAGAGGCAATGGATTTGAGCTGCAAGAGGGAGATTGAGACTGGAGATGAGGAAGAAATTCTTTAGAGTGAGAGTTGGGAGACATTGGCACAGAACCACAGAATGAACCAGGTTGGAAGAGACCTCTAAGATCACTGAGGCCAACCTATCCCTCAGCACATTCTGATTAACTCAACCCTGGCACCAAGTGCCTCATGCAGTCTCCTTTTAAACACCTCCAGGGACCCCACCACCTCCCTGGGCAGCCCATTCCAATGCCAATCACTCTTGCTGGGAAGAATTTCTTCCTAACATCCAGCCTGAACCTGCCCTGGCACAGCTTGAGGCTGTGTCCTCTTGTTCTGTTCCTGGGAGAAGAGCCCAACCCCATCTGGCTACAACCTCCCCTCAGGTAGTTGTAGAGAGCCCAGAATGTGATTCCCTGGAGGTGTTCAAGGCCAGGCTGGAAGAGGCTTTGAGCAACCTGTGCTGGTGGGAGGTGTCCCTGCCCATGGCAGGGGAGCTGGAACTGGCTGAACTTTCAGGTCCCTTCCAACCAAACCCACTCTGTGATTCTCTACCTCATGAGATCACAGTCTCACAGTCTCACAGTATCACCAAGGTTGGAAGAGACCTCACAGATCATCAAGTCCAAGCTGTTACCACAGAGCTCAAGGCCAGACCATGGCACCAAGTGCCACGTCCAATCCTGCCTTGAACAGCTCCAGGGACGGCGACTCCACCACCTCCCTGGGCAGCCCATTCCAGTGTCCAATGACTCTCTCACTGAAGAACTTTCTCCTCACCTCAAGCCTAAATTTCCCCTGGCACAGCTTGAGGCTGTGTCCTCTTGTTCTGGTGCTGGCTGCCTGAGAGAAGAGAGCAACCTCCTCCTGGCTACAACCACCCCTCAGGTAGCTGTAGACAGCAATAAGGTCTGCCCTGAGCCTCCTCTTCTCCAGGCTAACCAATCCCAGCTCCCTCAGCCTCTCCTCGTAGGGCTGTGCTCGAGGCCTCTCCCCAGCCTCGTTGCCCTTCTCTGGACACCTTCAAGCATCTCAATGTCCCTCTTAAACTGGGGGGTCCAGAACTGGACACAGTACTCAAGGTGTGGTCTAACCAGTGCAGAGTACAGGGGCAGAATGACCTCCCTGCTCCTGCTGGCCACACCATTCCTGATGCAGGCCAGGATGCCACTGGCTCTCTTGGCCACCTGGGCACACTGCTGGCTCATGTTCAGGCGGGTATCGATCAGCATCCCCAGATCCCTCTCTGTCTGGCTGCTCTCCAGCCACTCCGACCCACGAGTTATCCCACTGCCACTCTCCTCCTGGACAGAGGTGTCTCCATGCCAGTTAAGCTTTCCAGACTGGATCATGAGCCCTGTGAATGCACCATTTAGATCCCACAGCCTCCCTCCAGAGCAGCCACTGCAGCCTCAAGCAGAGCCTTGCACCTCCCAGCACCGCGCCGGTGACCGCTCCCTGCCACCTCCTCCTGACCAGGCTAAATTAAGGCACCTCTTACATCCCTTCCTTCCTTGGCCCTCAGGCTGCTAAGAGGGTAGCTTAAAGGGCTACCAAGTGCTGACCTAATCCTTGGGAAGGACAGGAACTGTCAGAGCTGCTGCACGACCTGAGCCGGCGATTAGAGTCAGCCTTTATTTGGAGCCTGCTCCCACACTCTGCTGCTTCGAAGAGGAGAGAGAGACAATTCCAACCCCCCCAGGCTCTGCTGAGCTTCCTAAGGCTGCTCTGGGAACTTTCACTGTGGGACATTTCCAACCCTCTATGGGTGAGACTCAGTAACAGGTATTGTTAGGAGCATTTTCATCTCCCTTCCCTCTTCTCCAGAGTTCAACGTTGAGCATTTTCAGCCCCGTTCTCCAGAGTACAAAAATGAGCATTTTTATTCCCCCCTTCTCCCTTCTCCAGAGCACAAAATTGAGCATTTTCATCCCCATTCTCCAGAGTACAAAAATGAGCACTTTCATCCCTTCCCAGCTCTCCAGAGTACCAAAATGAGCATTTTTATTCCCCTTCTCTAGAGGAAAAAGAGAGCATTTTTCATTCCCATTCTCCAGAGTACAAAATTGAGCACTTTTATCCCCATTCCCCATTCTCCAGAGTACAAAATGGAGCATTTTTATCCCCATTCCCCATTCTCCAGAGTACAAAATGGAGCATTTTTATCCCCATTCCCCATTCTCCAGAGTACAAAATGGAGCATTTTGATGCCCATTCTCCAGAGTACCAAAATGTGCATTTTCATCTCCCTTCCCTGTTCTCCAGAGTACAAAAGTTGAGCATTTTCATCCCCCTTCTCCATTCTGCAGAGTACAAAAATGAGCATCTTTATCCCCCTTCTCTGGAGTACAAAACTGAGCATTTTCATTCCCCTTCCACATCCTCCAGAGTTCAAAAATGGGCATTTTGATTCCCCTTCTCTAGAGTACAAAATTGAGCATTTTCATCTTCCTTCCTTCTTCTCCAGAGTTCAAAAATGAGCATTTTTATCCCCATTCTCCAGAGTACCAAAATGAGCATCTTTATCCCCTTTCTCTAGAGTATCAAAATGAGCATTTTCATCCCCCTTCCCCCTTCTCCAGAGCTCTAAAATGAGCATTTTCATCCCCCTTCCCCCTTCTCCAGAACTCTAAAATGAGCATTTTCATCCCCCTTCTCCATTCTGCAGAGTACAAACATGAGCATCTTTATCCCCCTTCTCTGGAGTACAAAAATGAGCACTTTCATTCCCCTTCCACATTCTCCAGAGTTGAATAATGAGCATTTTCCTCTCCCTTCCCAGTTCTCCAGAGTACCAAAATGAGTATTTCCTTTCCCCTTCTCCAGAGTACCAAAATGAGCATTTTCAGCCCTCTTCTCCCTTCTCCAGAGTACCAAAATGAGCATTTTCATCCCCATTCTCCCTTCTCCAGAGTACCAAAATGAGCATTTTCATTCCAATTCTCCAGAGTAAAAAATGAGCATTTTCACCTCCCTTCCCTCATCTCCAGAGCAAAAAAATGAGCATTTTCATTTCCATTCTCCAGAGTACAAAATTGAGCATTTTCATCCCCATTCCCCATTCTCCAGAGCACCAAAAGGAGCACTTTCATCTCCCTTCCCCATTCTCCAGAGTACCAAAATGAGCATTTTCATCTCCTTTCCTCATTCTCCAGAGTACCAAACTGAGCATTTTCATCTCCTTTCCTCATTCTCCAGAGTACCAAA
>WAAF01000489.1:75593-86543 GCA_013400475.1 Tricholaema leucomelas
TGGATGGACTTTGGGACATGGTTTAATGGTGGTGTTGGGTTGATGGTTGGACTGGGTGACCTGATAGCAGGTTGCAGTGAGGTGGGGGCTGAGCTCTTCTAACATGCAACAAGTGACAGGACAAGAAGAAAGAGCCTCAAGTTGTGCTGAGGGAGGTTCAGGTTGGATATCAGGAATCCATTCTCCACAGGAAGGATTCCCAGGCAGTGTCTCAGGCTGCCCAGGGAGGTGGTGGAGTCCCCATCCCTGTGGACTTCAGGAGAGGGTTCAATGGCCATGGTGGTGTGGGGCTGATGGTTGGACTGGGTGACCTTAGAGAGCTTTTCCAACCCAAACAACTCTGTGGCTCTATGGACAACTTCTGGCAGTTTTCTTCCTGAAAAAGTCTCAGCCCTTAGGGGAAAGAACTAGAGGAGATCTCTTCAGTGCTGCTGAACCTCAGCACTTCAATTGCTGAGTTAGAAGCTGCTGGATGGAATTAGGGCATAGCACTGCTCTTCTCCATGCAGAAGAAGGTTTTCAGCCAGCTCATCTGCTGAACACAGCTGCATGGCAGCACTCCTCAGGCCTATTCTGAGGCACTACCAAGGGGAAGAGCATTAATCTGGAGGCAGAAATTAGGTCTAGACAACTCCAAGGGAAACCCAAATTGCCTTTCTCCTCCACCTGCCTTATTTAGGTTAGAAAATGCTCAGGTGAGTCTTGACCCCTCTGTTATTTGGAGCTTCCTCAATTACATATGCCCAAATAAAAATGTTTGGCTCCTTAGTCCCTGGTATCTCCTGAGGTCCACCAAGCTACAGCAAAGCTCCTACCTGCATGATACAAACTTCCACCTGATCACATTTCTTTTTTTCTACCTCCTACATAAGTCCCCAGGTTAAAACCCAACCCATAATAGCAACTAAATCAAATGGCAGAGGGACCTGGGCAGGCTGCACAGATGGGCACAGTCCAATGCCAAGAGTTTTAACAAGTCCCAGTGCCAGGTTCTGCAGACTTCATTGCTCTCTGCAGCTCCTGAAAGGAGGTTGCAAGTCAGGAGTGACTCCACCACCTCCCTGGGCAGCCTGTGCCAGTGCCTGACCACTCTTGCTGCCAAAGGACTTCTCCTCATGGCCAGCCTAAGCCTGCCCTGCTGCAGCTTGAGGCCATTCCCTCTTCTTCTCTCACTAAGTACCTGTGAGAAGAGACCAGCACCAACCTCTGCACAGCCTCCTCTCAGGTAGCTGTAGGCAGTGATGAGCTCTGCCCTCAGCCTCCTCCTCCTCCTCCTCACACCAACCATCCCCAGCTCCCTCAGTCTCTCCTCAGCAGATCTCTTCTCCAGCCCTTCCCCAGCTTCCCTGCCCTCCTCTGCACTGCCTCCAGCACCTCCACATCTCTCTTGTACTGAGGTGCCCCAAACTGGGCACAGCTCCTGAGCTGTGGCCTCACCAGAGCCCAGTGCCAGGGGACAATCCCCTCCCTGCTCCTGCTGGGCACAGCATTCCTGATCCCAGCCAGGATGCCATTGGCTTTCTGTGCCACCTGGGCACTGCTGGCTCCTGGTCAGCTGCTTGCCCATTAGAGTCCCCAGGTCCCCTTCTGCCAGGCAGTTTGCAGCCGCACTGCTAACCCTGTGCAGAGGCAGTGCCAGGGGTCTGACCCACCTCTGGGCACCCTCTTCAGCACACCACCAGCCCTGCAAGGCAGTGTCTGCCCCCAGCACAACGTCCCCTTGGGTGCAGCACTTCTGCCCAGCGTTTCTTTGCCACCTCTCATGCTGAGAAGTGTGCACCAGGAAAGTCAAGAGCAGAGTCCACCTTCACATCACCCAGAAGTGTCACTTACAGTCACATCCACTCAGCCAACTGCAAACTGTGAGAAGCCAAACAAGCAAGGAACCAAGAGTGAAGATGTGCCCAAAGCCACCGCGTCCAAACCGCTGTCGCCCTGCCCAGCAGGGTGCAGCTGGGGCGATCCTGCTGCCACCACCGGAAGCCCTGGCAGGTTCTCAGCACATCCACCAGCCTTGCACTCCTTTAATGCTTACAGTAGGCCAGGATAAGGCCACTTCCAGCAGGCTCAAGCAGAGAACACCTTCAGCCTACATCCAGCTTGAAGCCCACGCAGACAATCCAGCGTCTCAAGCGAGGTGCCTCGAATCTCACTGTTGAGTCCCACCTGCAGCAGCAGAACCTCAGCAGCTGGGCACTGTAGGGCTCTCTCCCTCCATCCCTCACGTCTAAGGGTGCCTCCAGGCACAACTACTTACCAGGGCTGGTGTGGGCACTTGGGGTTTGTCAGTCCTTGCCCTCACTGCTCCGGGAGCAGGCGCAGCACCCCCTCTGTGCTCGGCTCAGCTTCACCCTGCAACAGTCAGGACACAGAAGGGGTTTTTGCCAGTGGTGGTAAGCAGATAATCCAGTTACCTTCTGACCCCCAGCAGAGAAGGAAAGAAAAGCTGCTGGCTGCTTGTCTGCAAGGATCAGGACCAGGACTCTCCAAGCTAAGAGTCTGAGCTGCTTAGCAAGGAGCTCAGAGCAGACAGCCAAGGTTGTGCTCACAGGGCTGAGCCCTTGGGTAGCTGCTGGGCAACTGGGTCAGGCTGCTTGGGGAAGTCACACAGGAACTGCTACATCAGCAGGAGCAGGGAAGAGACTGTGCCCCTGTACTGTGCCACTGGTGAAGCTGGCACAGAATCACAGAGCTATTGAGGCTGGAGAAGACCTCTGAGACCATCAAGTCCAGCCTCTAACCTAACCCCCTCACATCAGCTCAGCCATGCCACCGAGTGCCACAGCCAAGCTTTCCTTACAGACCTCCAGGGATGGTGACTCCAGCACCTCCCTGGGCAGCTCATTCCAGTGCCTAATCACCATTTCCCTGGAGCTGTTCAAGGCAGGATTGGACGTGGCACTTGGTGCCATGGTCTAGCCTTGAGCTCTGTGGTAAAAGGTTGGACTTGATGACCTGTGAGGTCTCTTCCAACCCTGATGATACTGTGAGACTGTGAAATGCTTCCTAAAATCCAACCTAAAACTCCCCTGGCACAGCTCCAGGCTATGCCCTCTTGTCCTGTCACAAGTTTCCCGAGAGCAGAGCCTGACCCTCACCTGACTACAAGGCAGGAGAACCTCTCTGGATCTGCTGGCCACACTCTTCCTAATACCCCCCAGGACCCCATTGCCCTTCTTGCTGCCCATGCAGAACTTGCTCTCCACCAGCACTCCCAGGTCCCTCTCTACAGGGCTGCTCTCCAGCAGGTCACCTCCCAGCCTGTACTGCTGCAGTTTATTGCTCCTGCTCAAGAATGCTTCCCAGATGAATGGTTACAGTTCATTCCCCAACCTGCCAGGAGAGACCTCCTCTACTCAGAGGCTCAATTCAGTCTCAGTTATGCCAGAGCATTGCAAAAGGTCAAACTGCACTGAAGCTCTTAATTAAACCAGAGAAAGCACTAAAGAGGCAGAGCCCTGAAGCCCTGGGGGCTGCAACCACCTGCCAGGTCACACCTAGCTGATGAGCTGATCAGAGATGATGTGCTGGCTGCAACAGAAGCCTCTGCACTCCTCTGAAGGATAGCTTTCAGTTTAGTGAGCCTCTCCAGAAAGCTGGTAGCACCTCTTAGAAGTTCAACTGAATCAGTAAAGTGCTGCAATGAAAGCATCAGAAGCTCTGAGCTCTGCTCTTGGCTCCACTGCGCACTGCAGAGACCCAGGGCCAGGTTACTGCACCTCTCTGAGACCCAGGGCCAGGTTACTGCACCTCTCTGAGACACAGAGCCTAATTACTGCTACTCTCTGAGACCCAGGGACAGGTTACTGCACCTCTCTGAGACCCAGGGACAGGTTACTGCACCTCTCTGAGACCCAGGGCCAGGTTACTGCACCCCTCTGAGACACAGAGCCAGGTTACTGCACCTCTCTGAGACCCAGGGCCAGGTTACTGCACCTCTCTGAGACACAGAGCCAGGTTACTGCACCTCTCTGAGACCCAGGGCCAGATTACTGCACCTCTCTGAGACACAGGACCAGGTTACTGCACCTCTCTGTGTCCTTATGATGGGAAGTTCAGGCTCAGATGAAGGCTACAGAGTTGCCTGACAGCTTGGGAGGAGAAGCAGTGCTGGAGGTGGCATAGACAAACCTCCCCAGGAGCACTCAAGAGAAACAAGTCCACCTCTGCTGCTGCATCATCTCTCACCTGCCAGAGGTAGAGCTACCTGGAATCGGAGAATCATAGAACCAGGTTAGAGGAGACCATGCTCATAGCTCCACCTCAAGCAGGAATGAAGACCCTGACAGAAATACTTTCCCATTCCCACAAAGCCACGTTTCAGGCCTGGTTGCTAACTGTGGTGCTCAGAAGACCTGCAAACAGGTTCTGGGGGGTTCCTAATTAAGAGAACATCACAGAATCATAGAATCAAGCAGGTTGGAAGAGAGCTCCAAGCTCAGCCAGCCCAACCTAGCACCCAGCCCTGCCCAATCAACCAGACCATGGCACTAAGTGCCCCAGCCAGGCTTGGCTTCAACAGCTCCAGGGATGGCAATTCCACCACCTCCCTGGGCAGCCCATTCCCAGGCAAGAGTCCTGATGGATTCCAGCAGCAGAAGCAGCAGCCTCCAGCCCTTGCAAGGCTGGAGTCAAGCAGTGCAAGTTCATCATCCTGTGATTGTTCTAGAACCACTTCCACCCACGATGGGTAAGTGAAGGAGGAAGGAGCTAAGTACCCTGCCAAAATACAACAACATCTTTCAGACTAAGTAATTGCACTCAAATGTGCTGTTTTGTTTCCACTCTGGGCTCCCAAAGCCTTTCCCTTCTATCCCTGAAACATCAAGGGCATAAAAATTAAATACAAACTCTCCAACAAATAAAAAAGCAAACCTCACTGAAGGGTAATAAATCCCAGAGGCTGGATGGCACTGGGAGGAGGCTGGGGAATGGGATCAAGGATGAGACAGCAGAGATACCGACTAGGATGTAGCACAGACCCTTAAAAGCCATTAAAGACTCATCCTCAGAGCACAGGACTCACAATGCACTGAATGGCAAAGAGAATTTGCCCTGCCAGGAGGTGAGGTTGGTGTATGGTGCCCACAGCCCTGGCTGGAGGTCACAGGATCACAGCTCACAGAATGTTAGGGGTTGGAAGGGACCCAAAGAGATCATGGAGTCCAACCCCCCTGCCTGAGCAGGACGATCCTACAGAATCATAGACTCATAGAATCAAGCAGGCTGGAAGAGAGCTCCAAGCTCAGCCAGCCCTGCCCATGCAACCAGACCATGGCACTAAGTGCCCCAGCCAGGCTTGGCTTCAACACCTCCAGGCACAGCCACTCCACCACCTCCCTGGGCAGCCCATTCCAGTGCCAATCACTCTCTCTGCCAGGAACTTCCTCCTAACATCCAGCCTGAACCTGCCCTGGCACAGCTTGAGGCTGTGTNGGGGGGGGAGAGGAGAAGGGGAGGTGGGAGAGAAGGGTGGGGAGGGCAGGGCATAGAGGAGAGGAGCCAGTGTCTCCCAAGCCGCTGTGCAGGCTTCTCTGGTTCGCTGCAGCCTGCTCACAGCTGGCGACCCGAGATGCTCAGAGGAACACTCGCAGGCAGCTGAGCCCCTCCCCAGGGTAGCAGCCAGAGGCACAGCACTCAGCAGCTCCGATTTGCTGCCCGTAAACAACAGCACCTTGCATTTTGCAGGCACCTCCCTCTTCATTAAGCTTACAGCCCTGGCTCCCCAGGGGTTTGCTCCTCAGCTGGGGCAGGAAATGAAAGCAGAGAACAGGCAATTGAATCGGAGCTGAAGCTCCATCTTCTCCTCTGCCTGTCATAATTAGGTGTCATTGAAACCCAAGTGTGGAGCAGGTGTGAAATGGCAGCAGCTCCGGAGAGGCATAAAAGAGGATGAGACCAGCAGCAGCTCTCAGATGGTGCAGCTTGGAAACTTCCCTTTGTCTTTTGCTTGCTTTCTTCCTTTGTGTGTGTGTGTCCCCCCAAAACTTGTCTGGAAAACAAATCCATTGGGATGCAAGAGAAGAACTGGAGACTTTGTGAAGCCAAGAGGTTTGGAAGGAAAAATGCAGCTCACTTCAGAGTCCTGTTGGAGCAGGACTGGTGCTGGGGTAGAGGATGGGTGAGTGGAGGTGCTCCAGTGCAGCCAAGCACCTTCAGAGATCATAAAGGCTGGAAAAGACCTTTAAGGTCATCGAGCCCAACCATAACCCAACTGCCATGACCTCTAAACTGCAGCCTGAAGCACCACATTCACAGCTTCTGGGGCACCTCCAGGGATGGAGACTCCACCACCTCCCTGAGCAGCCTGTTCCAAACCCCTGACCACTTTTGCAGCAAAGAAAATGTTCCTCACCTGCAACCTGGACCTCCCCTGGCACAACATGAGGAAATTTCCTCTCATCCTGTTACTTGTTGCATGTTAGAAGAGACCAATCCCCACCTGGCTCAAACTTCCTTTCATGGAGGAAGTTCTTCACAGAGTGATTGGCATTGGAATGGGCTGCCCAGGGAGGTGGTGGAGTGGCTGTGCCTGGAGGTGTTGAAGCCAAGCCTGGCTGGGGCACTTAGTGCCATGGTCTGGTTGGTTGGGCAGGGCTGGGTGCTAGGTTGGGCTGGCTGAGCTTGGAGCTCTCTTCCAACCTGCTTGATTCTATGATTCTATGCAGCTGGAGAGAGCAATGAGGTCTGCCCTCAGCCTCCTCCATACTGAACAGCCCCAGCTGCCTCAGCTCTTCCTCACAGGATTTGTGTTCAAGGCTCTTCCCCAGCCTGGCTGCCCCTCTCTGAACAGGCTCCAGCCTCTCAGTGGCTGTGAGGAGCCAAGCAGACAAGAGCTGGGGGTGCTGGGAGAGAGGAGCTGAAGAGGAGGCAGCAGTGCCCAGGTGGGCAGCAGAGCCAATGGCATCCTGGGCTGGCTCAGGAGCAGTGTGGGCAGCAGGACAAGGGAGGTTCTTCTGCCCCTCTGCTCAGCACTGCTCAGGACACACCTGGAGTGCTGAGGTTGGAAGAGAGCTCCAAGCTAATACAGCCCAACCTAGCACCCAGCCCTGCCCAATCACCCAGACCATGGCACTAAGTGCCCCAGCCAGGCTTGGCTTCAACACCTCCAGGCACAGCAACCTCTGAGATCATTGAGTCCAACCTATCACCTAACACCTTCCCTTCCAGTTCTGAGAGCCTTAGTTTCTAGCCTGCCAGGGTCTAGGGTCCTGTAAGAACCCTGTAAGAGTCCTGTAAGAATCACAGAATTAATCAGGTTGGAAAAGACTTCCAATATCATCAAGCCCAACTTAGCACCCAGCACCTTCTAATTAACTCAACCCTGGCACCAAGTGCCTCATGCAGCCTCCTTCTAAACACCTCCAGGCACAGCCACTCCACCACCTCCCTGGGCAGCCCATTCCAATGCCAATCACTCTCTCTGCCAGGAACTTCCTCCTAACATCCAGCCTAGACCTGCCCTGGCACAGCTTCAGGCTGTGTCCCCTTCTGTCCCTGGCTGCCTGGCAGCAGAGCCCAACCCCACTTGGCTACAGCCTCCCTTCAGGGAGCTGCAGACAGCAATGTGGCCACCCAAAGAGACCTCCAAGTTCATCCAGCCCAACCTATCCCCCAGCCCTACCCAGTCATCTAGACCATGGCACCAAGTGCCTCATTCAGGCTTCTCCTGAACACCTTTAGGGATGGGGACTCCACCACCTCCCTGGGCAGCCCATTCCAATGCCAATCACTCTCTCTGTGTAGAACAGTTTTAAGCTGGAGCAGGGAGGATTTCTATTGCACACTAGGATGAAATTCTTTACCATGAGGGTTGTAAAATACTGGCAGAGATTGTCCAGACAGGTTGTGGATTCTCCTCCCTGGAAGCATTGAAGACCAGGTTGGATGAGGCTCTGAGCACCCTGGGCTTTGCAGGAGGTGGCCCTGCCCATGACTGGGGTGTTGGAACTGGATGATTTTGAAGGTCCCTTCCAACCCAACCCATTGTGACATCCATCAGCCCTGCAGCTCCCCAGCTGGAGGTGGCTGGGAGCAATCTTGCCTTGCCCTGAGGCAGCCCAGGGAGCTTTGTGCAATGGAGATATGAAACTCTAAACATGCCCCGACCTGGGCTGGCATCGAGGACCAGGTCAGTTTTCCTGTTCCACATCAAGGGGCAAAGCTACAGCTCCCCAGTCCTTTCTAAATTTAGATCACAACAGCTCCATCTCCTGCCTGCAAGCTCTCTCCTGCTGCCCAAAGGTCAGCAGGCCAGCTGGAAAGCTATTTTTCACTCCTTTGCTGCTCTAGAGGCACCTTGCTGCCTCCTCCCACCAGCAAAACGCTGACAATAAAACTAATGAGTGGGCAGCAGGGCTGCAGGTTGGGAAAGGCACTGCAGACAGCACTGCCCTTTAAGGCAGCAGCCAGAAATGCAAGAGATTCCAGGAGACAGCAGCTCCTGGCTCTTCCCCAGACTCCCCTCCTGACCTTGGGCTCCTGCTCTGTGCTTCAACCTCTCCATTTACTAATGAAAGCCAAAAGCCCTTCCACAGCTGGGCATGGGGGTAAGGAAACCTCTCAGGATGGGCACAGGAGCCCTTCTGGAATCAAGTTTACATCTCTCTTGTGTTGAGGTTTTAACAGAAGGCTCAGATCAAGAGATGTTGAGGTGCTGGAAGGTGTTTGGAGAAGGGCAGCAAGGCTGGGGAGGGGCCTGGAGCACAGCCCTGTGAGGAGAGGCTGAGGGAGCTGGGGGTGTGCAGCCTGCAGAAGAGGAGGCTCAGGGCAGAGCTCATTGCTGTCTGCAGCTGCCTGCAGGGAGGCTGTAGCCAGCTGGGGTTGGGCTCTGCTGCCAGGATTAGGTGATCAAGCTGTGCCAGGGCAGGTCTAGGCTGGATGTTAGGAGGAAGTTGTTGGCAGAGAGAGTGATTGGCATTGGAATGGGCTGCCCAGGGAGGTGGTGGAGTGGCTGTGCCTGGAGGTGTTGAAGCCAAGCCTGGCTGGGGCACTTAGTGCCATGGTCTGGTTGCTTGGGCAGGGCTGGGTGCTAGGTTTGGCTGGCTGAGCTTGGAGCTCTCTACCAACCTGATTGATTCTATGATTCAAGGGTTAAATCCCTCCACATTCCCAGGGGCTCCTGCCATCCATCCAGACCATCTCTGGACTCTGCCCTCTCACTCCTTTGCTTGCTGATGTGGAGTGCTGCAAATCCTGAGCCATTTCTGCAGCTACACTTCATCAAGGAAGGCTTCTTGATGATAAAGATGCCAGAGCAATGTTTTAATGTACTTGATTAGTGTTTTAATAGAATAATAATGGCAATGAAGCTGGAGAAGTGCCTGGGGAACAGGGCTGGGGAGGAGCAGCTGAGGGAGCTGGGAGTGTTCAGTCTGGGCATGAGGAGGCTGAGGGTAGACCTCATTGCTCTCTATAGCTCCTGAAAAGAGGCTGCAGTGAGGTGGGGTTGGGCTCCTCTTGACATTGGAATGGGCTACCCAAGAAGGTGGTGGAGTCCCCATCCCTGGAGGCACTTAGTGCCATGATCTGGCTGGGTGCTAGGTTGGGCTGGATGAGCTTGGAGCTCTCTTCCAACCTGTTTGATTCTATGATTCCATGATTCAAGGTGCAGTGACAAAAGGAGATGCCTCTGCTTAGAAACACAGAACTGCTGAGGTTGGAAGAGACCTTTGAGCTCAGCAAGTTCAAGCACTCACCAAGAGCTCAGAACTCTGCTAAGCCACTGCCACTTACTCATCTCCCTCAGCACCATCTCCAGGCAGCTTTTAAACCCCTCCAGGGATGGAGACTCCACCACCTCTCTGGGCAGACTGAGACACTGCCTGGGAATCCTTCCTGTGGGGACTTTTCTCCTAATACCCAACCTGAACCTCCCTCAGCACAACTTGAGGCTCTTTCTTCTTGTCCTGTCACTTCTTGCATGTTAGAAGAGCTCAGCCCCCACCTCACTGCAACCTGCTATCAGGTCACCCAGTCCAACCATCAACCCAACACCACCATTAAACCATGTCCCAAAGTCCATCCACAGGTTTCTTGAACACCTCCAGGGATGGGGACTCCACCACCTCCCTGGGCAGCCTGTGTCAACCCTTGGCCACTCTTGCAGCAAACACATTTTTCTCATCTCCAACCTAAGCCTCCCCTGGCACAATTTCAGGATGTTTCCTCTCCTTCTATCACCTGATCCTATGGAGCAGAGCTCAGCTCCAACTCACTGCAACCTTCTATCAGGGAGCTGTAGAGAGCAGTGAGGTCTGCCCTCAGCCTCCTCTTCTCCAGACTAACAAACTCCAGTTCCCCCTTAAGCCCTGTTCTCCAGACCCTTCCCCAGCTTCATTGCCTTTCTGGTTGGTTCTTCCATCATTTTTCTTCTCCATCACATTGAATGGCTTCTTTACTCACATGCCCTCCTGTCTGATGCCAGCCCCAGCAGCAGCAGGCAGGTGGCAGACACCAAGAGGCTGACATTTCTCTTCAGAGCAATTTGCAGTGGATTTCTTGCCTGTCTAATGCCATTTTGTTCTCCCTGCTGCTGAGACATTGCTTATTGTTAAATATTCTTATCTGTTACACACAGTTCTGGGCAGGGAAAGGTCAGGCCAGGAACCCCTGGCAGTGCTTCTTGCTGCCAATTTGTCACTCCCTCCCTTCAATACCCTTAGCTGAGCTTCCTTCCATTCCCCCCTACCCACATCCATTCAGGAGCCATTCAAAACTGCACAATCTCTCAAGCTGTTGAGATTGATACCTGGATGGGAAAGGAACTTGGGTGGCCTCAGCTGCACAAGGAGGTCAGCTAAGGGTGCCCATGCAAATCCAGCTACAGCCTCTCATTAAGGAACTCTGCTGTTGTGTGTCCCCCCCCAAACAGGTAGATTACTGCACCTGTCTGAGACCCAGGGCCAGGTTACTGCACCTCTCTGAGACCCAGGGCCAGGTTACTGCACC
>WAAF01000490.1:0-15941 GCA_013400475.1 Tricholaema leucomelas
ATATCATAGTCACCCTGGTGGACCAGGACTTGCAGTCCCTCCTGCTTGTTCCCCATGCTGCGTGCATTGGCGTACCTGCACTTCAGCTGGGCTCTCGAGTCCTCAATTGACCCTGGTGTTCAAGGCCAGGCTGGATGAGGCTGTGAGCAGCCGAGTCTAGTTGAAAGGCATCCATCCCCATGGCAGGGGGTTGCAGTAGATGATCTCTGAGGTCCCCTCCAGCCTCAGCCAGTCTGTGATTCAGCTCAACACAAGACAGTGGAGATCAGCTGAGCAGCTCTTGGAGGCAGGCAGAAAGCCAAGAGCTGAAGCGGAGTGCTGAGCAGGAGGGGCTTGGAGAAACCTACCCCAGAGGGACTCTGGAGGTGCTCTGACATCACTGTTCAGTCTGAAGAGCCACAGCAGCACTCATTTGGGAACCTGAGCTGCAAGAGCTGGAGCATTAAGAAATGTGACAGGGAAAGGAGTGAAACGCTTCAGTCACAATGAAGACCTAAATGGCCTCGGGGTCCACATCCTCCCTGCCCTGCCCCTGTGCAAATCTGGGTCTGTGGCTTCTGCAGCTGAAACTGCTCAGTGTGACATCAGCAAAACCCCCATAGCAAAGGAGCCTTCTGCTTGCTGAATCACCAACTCAGAGCAGGGCACTCAACTGGCTGCTCTCTGGGGAGTGTCTGACCTGATGCTCTTCTGCATCCCATTCCTCATACCAAAACTGTCACAGGCTGTGCTCCTGGTAGCACCATGGAATGGTTTGGGTTGGAAGGGAACTTTTAAGCTCAGCCAGTTCCAACCCCCTGCCATGGACAGGGACACCTCTCACCAGCACAGGTTGCTCAAGGCCTCATCCAGCCTGGCCTGGAACACCTCCAGGCAAGGGACAGCCACAGCCTCCCTGGGCAGCCTGTGCCACTGCCAGTGTCTCCCCACCTTCACTCTCAAGAATTCTTCCTCCTCTCCAGTCTCAATCTCCCCTCTCCCAGTTCAAAGCCATTGTCCTTCATCCTGTCACTCCCAGCCCTTGTCTAAATCCCTCCCCAGCTCTTCTGGAGCACCTTCAGGTCCTGGAAGGCTGCTCTAAGATCTTCCTGGAGCCTTTTCTTCTCCAGGCTGAACAGCCCTAGAAGGGTCTCCTTCTGCATTGACTCCCCAATCCTCTACCCTTCCTTCGGAGGGGAACAGAGATACAGAGATCTTTCAAACAGTCTTTTAGAATGCTCCTCCTTGCTGCTGGCTAAGTCCCCAGGCGGTGAATAACTGAGCCATCTTCCTCCTCTTTTGCACACAGCTACACTGACAGCTCATTAAGACACTCTGTGGAGCTACTCCTATGCCAGAAACCAGTTTGCTGGTGCCATGTCAGCACATTTCTAGCTAATAAAAGCTGTGGCATGGGAAGGGAGAGAAAAGAAAGGAAACTGATTGTCCTAGAGCCTGGAATGGATTTCACAGCAGAGAGTGTTTCAGACTAAGGAAACTTTTATTCATACCTAAATAGTACGGAATATTGCTGGCTCTGGAAGTTTCCTTTTCTCCACAAGGACTCTAAACACTATCCAGTAACCACACCAGACCCTCCATGAATCCAAGTGTTTTAATCCAGCTCAGAAACATGCTGGCATTGAGACCCTGCCAGCAACAGGAGGCTGGGGCACCCACTGCCAGCAGCCAGCGAGGGCAAGCAGCCCCCAAGGGCAGCGAGGGCCAGGGGCTATTGGGAACGAGAGGAGGGGGCTTGCCCAGGGCAGGCACTGCCCCAAGGCAGACCAGTAACACACTGCAGTCAAACCAGGGACAGTACTTTCAGCAACAGCCCCTGGGGTTGGCAGCTATGTTTCTCTGGCTCAGAGCTAGAGCCTTGTTTGCCGTTGCTGTGGTGCTCCGGGCAGTGATCATCTGGGCTGGTGCTGTGCCCTGCTCTCAGCTTCGTGCTCTTGGAGTCACAGAATCGTTTTAGTTAGAAAAGAGCCACGACTGAGGCCAGCCATGAAGCCAGCACTGACAGGGCACCACCAAACCAGGTCCCTCAGCACCACATCTCCACAGCTCAGAAACCCCTCCAGGGATAAGGACTTCACCACTGCACTGGGCAGGCTGGGCCAGGCCTTGACAGCCCTTAAGGGGAATAAATTGTTCCTCATGTCCCACGTGGAGGCCATTTCCTCTCATCCTGCCACTTATTAGTAGGGAGCAGAGCCCAACCCCCACCTGGCTGCAGGCTCCTCTCTGGGAGCTGCAGACAGCAATGAGCTCTGCCCTCAGCCTCCTCTTTTCCAGCCTCACCACCCCCAGCTCCCTCAGCTGCTCCTCCCCAGCCCTGCTCTCCAGACCCTTCTCCAGCTTTGTTGCCTTTCTCTGGCCCTGCCCTAGTCCCTCAATGTCCTTCTTGTAATGAGAGGCCCAAAACTGACCCCAGGATTTGAGCTGTGGCCCCACCAGTGCTGAGCACAGGAGGATGATCCCTGCCCTGCTCCTCTGGCCACAGTATTTAACATGAGAAGCAATGAGGCAGGTAGATGTTTGCAAGAGCATGGGGAAAGTCAGGCTGGTTCTGTTCATTCATTCATTTGGTGGCTGTGAGGACATGCCACAGAACAGTCTGGGTTGAAAGGAACCTCCAAAGCTCATCCAGTCCAACCCCCTGCACTCAGCAGGGACATCCTCCACTAGAGCAGGGTGCCCACAGCCTTGTCCAGCCTCACCCTGAGTATCCCCAGGGACGAGCCCAAACTACCTCCCTGGGCAACCTGTTTCAGTGTTCCACTACCTTATGGTGCAGAACTTGTTCCTAACATCCAATCTAAATCTGCTCTGCTCTAGTTTGAAGCCATTGCCCTCGTCCTGTCACTGCAGGCTTTAGCAAACAGTCTCTCTCCAAGCAAACTACTTCCCACAAGGGAGGCATAATCTGGTACTGCCCTTTTGCATCTGTGACAGTTGCCCTGCCCAGCAGACAGGCAGTGGCTGTCAAGTGGAACACAGCCACTTATTGACTCCTTGTAAACAGCCAACTTTGAGAATTAACACGAGAGCCCAAAAAAAGCAGTTCTCTGCTGCAGCCTGTCTCCAGTCCATCCACCTCCCTGGCATTAAGGAAGAGACTGCAGCACCTGCCATGCACAAGCCCTGCCCCTGCCCAGCTGCTGCGCTGCACACTGCAGCGCCGCTGGAGACACTGCGTGGGCAAGGAGAGAGCAGCAGTCTGAGCAGCGTGGGAACATGCTGCAAGAGATGCCTGATGGCTCCAGCATGCAAGTGCAGAGCAGCAAGCTGGCCTGACTTGTCAGCTGAGAGCTCTGAAGTTCACAACCACTACTAGAGGACAGAGGGGCAAAGCCTTTCACACCGCCCCAGCCTCCCTTGCTCTCACCGTGCCAACAAATGACAGAAGACAGAAGGGACCTCCAGAGATCACCGAGTGCAAACCTCTGCCAGAGCAGGATCTCCCAGGGCAGGTCACACAGGAACACATCCAGGTGGGTCTTGAAAACCCACCAGAGAAGGAGACTCCACAACCTCTCTGGGCAGCCTGCTCCAGCACCCTGACAGTGAAATTTTCCTCACCCCTTCCCAGGCAGTAACCCCACAGCCCAGACCTGAGCTTCTGGCCCCTCTCTCCTCAGAAGGGCTGTCTGACAAGCAGCACTTGGACAGCCTCCACTTCTCCAGCCCGGGGATAAGGTGCTGACACAGCAAGGCCAGAAGCCTCCCCGCAGCTGTTTTACACTCTGCCTTGCAGAGCTGGGAGCCTGAGATCTCATTAACCTCTGTCAGTGAAGCTACAGAAGGGTCAGCTGGAATCCAGCATCAAAGCATCCCAGCAGTAAGAGGTCAGTGGTGAATATTCTGTCCTCATGCTGCCACCTGAGGCACAAGGCATTAGCACAAAGAGGTCCAAACCCTTGGCTTCACCACAAGTGTTCTCAAAGAGCAGCACTGCCCAGACAGCAGCTCCAGAGAGAGGGGTTAGGAAGGGCCCAAATGCAGCCTTAACTTGTCCCCGTGGCTGTCCTGCACATATGTACTCCAATTTGTCATCACAGGATCTCTGCAGGTCCTGCTGCCTTTCAAGAATCTGGAGTTCTTTGGCTGCAATGGTCTCTCTCACCAGTATCCAAAACCAGTTCTCTCTCCTTCAATCCTAGTTTTTCCACACTGCTTTGTAACCATTCATAAAACACAGAGAGGGAAAAGAAGCAGAACAGACCTTTCCAAGACTCCCTTCAGGGGCAAATCATTCTCTCTTTGATATTACCATCAATCAGTTCTCACATCCTGCAGAATGGAAGCCTCCTGGATCTGCAAATCATCCCCAAATCCCATCCATTCCAGGCTCCACATATGCAGGCAGCTTGTTCCAGCCAGCTTTTCGTCCGCGTGCTGAGGCTGTATGAGGGGAAGCGAGTCTGGAGCAGACTCCCAGCATGAAGCAACAGCTACAGACCCTCCACTAGCAGGAGATCTTTGGAGCATCCCATTTTTTTCCAAACACCCACAGCAGAGCATATCTGACTCAGAACAGCAGCTGTAGCCAGCACACAAGGGAAGGCAGAGGCAGGAGAACAGCTCCAGAGCCTTGGTGGCAGCACTGTGAGGAAGCACAAAGGCAGGAGCTGCCTGAGTACACTCTGCCAGGGCTGGATGCAGCACAGAGCAGCATGAGAGCTGGTGATGAGACCCTTCTCATGTAGGGGTGCCACACTTCTACCATTCCATGAAAGTCTCTCATGACTGCAAAGGTTCAATAGACTGCAAGACCGACTCTGAGGTGGCTAACCCAAGCTTGGCTGCACTCAAGACCACAAGATAAAACTGGATAGGGACAGCTGAGAAACGCAAGGCACCAGGAGGAGGACAGCAGCAGCTGAGTGCAGAGCCCTGCTGGCACAGCAGCAGACTGCAATGGAGGCACCACGGGCCAGGATGATCTCGCACTCCTTGGTGTGACCGATTCACCCACAGCAGCTTGCCCAGCAGCACAATGCCCAGGGGGGTTTGGAAGCTCTTCACACAAGGACACTCCACAGCCTCTCTGGGCAGCCTGCTCCAGGCCTCCAGCACCCTCACAACAAACAACTTTCTCCTCCTCTTCACATGCAACCTCCTGGGTTCCAGTTTGCACCCACTGCCCCTTGTGCTGTCCCTGGGCACCACTGTCAAGAGACTGCCAGTCAGAAAGATGAGATCTAGTACTCCCCAATTATACTTGTGAAGAGTACTGGAGCCAGGAAAATACAGAGGGTAGCAATAAATAGAGAGGCTGAACTTGGCTCCACCAACATCTGGGGAGCAGCTGCCATTCAGTGCCACCATCAGCAGAAAGCTACCTGGACTCCCACAGCTTTCCTGCTTGTCTAAGGCACAGCCATAGCAGCTCTGCAGACAGCAGTGTGGACAGAGGGACAAGGGGAAGCAGATGATCTGCACCTTGGCACATGGCAGCCTCACTGCCTGCACTCACACCAGAATAATTAGAGCTGTGACTGCTAATAAGATAACGACTTCCCCAGAAACTCTGAACAGGACTGAAGAACTCATCACAACATTGCCCAGTCTGCCCTGAGTGCAGCCTCCAGACTGCAGAGTAACTGAAGCCACCCCAGAGACAAAAAGGCAAAAGAAATCCCACAGAACTCCTGGTGGAAGGAATTGCAACTGTTTCAGAGGTTCTTGCCTTAAAATGATGCCTGCCAGGGGAGCAACCAAAGAGAAACAAGTCCTCACCACACCTCTATCCACCAGGCATGACTCAGCTCTTACACTGGGTGCCACCAAGAAATAAAGCACATGATTTCGTGTCCAGCCAGCCTCACCCCCTGAAACAGCTCCCAGCTGCCACAGGACAACCTTCCTCTTCAGCTGCCAGGCTTGGCCCACTGAGACGCTGAGCTCACAGGACTGGCTCTTTCAGGAGAACCTTCCCCATCCAGGGAAGCTCTCCACACAAGGACACTGCACCACCTCTCTGGGCAGCCTGCTCCAGGCCTCCAGCACCCTCTCATCAAACAACCTTCTCCTCCTCTTCAGATGGAACCTCCTGGGTTCTAGTTTGTGCCCACTGCCCCTTGCCCTGTCACTGGGCACCACTGACAAGAGTCTGCCAAGCAAAGTGGAGAACCTCCCCACCCAGAGATACCCACACATAAAAGCTACAGGAAAAGCTTCTGCAGTGCCATGGACTCAACACTCCGGACAAATGTTCCTCCTTCTGCTTCTGTCCATATCTGACAGCTGCAACGGCACAGGCAGGAGTTTCTGAAGTCCTCAGTGACCAACAGATGCAGGCTGCAAACTCCTAAGCAGGTTAAAACTGCAAGAGGGGCAATGCCAGCCTGCACCCCATGGCTGGTGCCTCAAGTGACCACGGGTCTGTAGGGCACAGGGAAAACAGACTGGAAAGAAACACAGCAGCTGGAAAACAGGAAAGGTTGAGTCAGGCTTTCAGAGGGAATTTTTTTGACAGTCCTGATGTTTGATTCTAGGGAAAGCAAACAAATTGAAAGCTGCACTTGCTGCTTCACAGCAACCTGAGAAGCAAGGCACAAGCCTTCCCCAGGCACCCACAGCAGGCCTCCTCGTGTCACCACCACTCTGGTTTCATTCCTTCTCCTCTGTGCCACTGCTTCCCCAGGCTGAGGCCAAGGGCCCCATCTGTAATGCAGGAGCTATGGGTCTGAGGGACCCCGCACACAGGGCTGCAGGGGTGACACTTGGGGCCTAAGCACTGCCACTGATTGACAGTGCTGCAACACACCCCAGGGAAAGGTGCAGCCTCCTGGGCTGCAGCAGCACCCCTCACTGAGCAGGTTTGGCTGTGACCGTGGCCCCCACCTGAGCACAGCTAAAGGCTGGGACACATCTCCAGTGCTGCAAAGCTGCAGCCATGCCTGTACACTTACATCTCACCCACCTGCAGCCACTCTCCCACACAGCCAGGCAGTCACTACTGCAGCTTCAGCCCACAAGTAACTGTCAGATCAGTGCCCTGACGCCAGCACGGGAAGGACTTTGGGGTGCCGGGAGTGCAAAACTGGCCAGGAGCTGGCACTGAGCACTGCCAGCCCAGCCCCAGCACGTCCTGGGCTGATCCCCATCAGTGCGCCCAGCAGGGGCAGGGAGGAGATTCTGCCCCTCTGCTGTGCTTGGCTGAGACCCTCCCTGCAGTGCTGGGGCAGCTCTGGAGTGCTCAGCACAGCACAGGCAGGGACCTGCTGGAGAATGGTCCAGAGGCCACAGCAATGCTGGCAGGGCTGGAAGGGCTCTGCTGTGAGCCAGGCTGGGAGAGTTGGGGGTGTTCAGCCTGGAGAAGCAAAGGGTCACGGAGACCTTCTGGTGGCCTTTCAGGGCTGAAAAGGGAGATCAAAAAGCTGTGGACAGACCTTTTCTCAGGGCCTGTTGTGCCAGGCCAAAGGGGGGCTGGTTTGGACTGAAAGAGGGAGATTGAGAGTGGAGAGAAGGGAGAAATGTTTGACACTGAGGGTGGGGAGAGCCTGGCCCAGGCTGCCCGGAGAGGTGGGAGCTGCCCCATGGCTGGCACCAGTGCAGGTCAGGTTGTTTGGGGCTGTGAGCAACCTGCTCTAGCTGGGGCTGTCCCTGCTGGCTGGAGGTTGGACTGGATGGCCTGGAAAGGTCCCTTCCACCCAAATCAAATTCTACAACTCTCTTCACCTCTACTCACTTTAGCCCTACTCAATGATCAGGATCTCTTCTCTTTACAAGAGTCTAGTAATTTTTCTCCATCCAGGCTAAGCTCAACCCCTGCTGGAATTCAAACAAGGTGTCTCACTACACAACACCATTTGGTATCATTATCTGCTGCACCCAACGCCTTGGTGCTTTATCCCATCACAAACATCACTAACCTTCAGATGGTGACAGGCTGGAAGAGTTGGGGCTGTTCATTGTGGAGAAGAGAAGGCTCCAGGGAGACCTCAGAGCAGCCTTCCAGTACCCGAAAGGGCTGCAGCAGAGCTGGGGAGGGACTTTGGACAAGGGATGGGAGTGACAGGAGGAGGGACAATGAATGGCTTTGAGCTGGGAGAGGGGAGAGCAAGAGTGGAGATGAGGAGGAAATTCTTGAGAGTGAGGGTGGGGAGAGACTGGTACAGGTTGCCCAGGGAGGCTGTGGCTGTCCTCTCCCTAAAGGTATTGAAGGCCAGGCTGGATGAGGCTTTGAGCAACCTGTGCTGGTGGGAGGTGTCCCTGGCCATGGCAGGGGGTTGGAGCTGGATGAGCTTTAAAATCCCTTCTAAAACAAACCCTTCTATGATTCCATGCCACTCTGACACTGCCATGCCAGCAGGTGCCTCTGTACACTTCAGTCATACCCACCACTGCCAGAGCCAGCTCCCCACACCCTTTTCTTCAGCCACAGGTTTTCTAATGACTGTCTCCCCTCCCTGCATGCTGAATGCTTACTTCTCAAGGCAAGTAACATCCCATGCCAAGAGATAAAGCACTGAAGATCAGAGAAGAGAGACCATAAAGACAAAGCCCTAAGAGGGTTACTGCACAGCCAGCTCTCCCCACAGTGCTGCTTTCCCAGGTTTTGAGGCACAAGCCAGTACCATTTACCTCATGCCAACCTCATTCCTGGCTTTTACACTGACACTCTGCTTTCATCTAAAGCTGAAGGGGTAACTTAGGGACACTTTAGAACATGGGCTATTATTGGTCATGGAGGTGTTGGATAGAAGGTTGCTTCTGATCTTGGAGGCCTTTCCCAATCTTCAGGATTCCATGATACTAAATTGCCTCTGCACTGGGCAAGTGCAGAGAGACAGGCTCACCTCCTGCCTTCTCCACCTGCCAAGCTTCAGCAGCAGTGGCTGGGCTGAGCAGCAGAAAGCATCTGTCAGAAGCTGTGCAGCAGAAAGTCTTCCCTCTCCCAAAACTACAAGTGGGTAAAAACTCACCTAGCAGCCTTGTTTGCCCACCCTCTTTCACACATGGGTGTCAGGAGACTTCCTACTGATGCTGCCCAGAGCAGGGCTGTGCTGCAGACCTCACACAAACCACTTCCCTCCCCCATCTTTCACCAGCCTACATTGCCCAACAGAGAGTGTTCAGCACCCATGGAGCCCTGGAGCCAGCTGTGATCTCCCTGATAAATGCAGATCCGGCCTCCTCCTCCACTCAGTGCTGCGCAGACCCATCCACACTCCCCTGCAGTGCTGGGCAGTAACCGGGACGATCTCTCCAGGCAGCTTCCCAAGGTGCAGTGAACCACACACAGGGGTTTCAGAGGTTGCCAAACTCCTCCACAGCCCCAGCACGGCCATCCTCACACTGAGCTCCCACCAGCACCCAGCCCTTGCCCTCTTTGCCTGGTAGCTCCAGACCGAAGTCACTTCATGCCAATGAATGCAGCTTGCCTTCAAAAACGCTCCAGTTGCTTATTCTTGCTGTTTAGGATATGCCTTGTGGGTTGGAGTGACCCTGCCTGGAGTAGGACATGTGTGGGTGCTTGTGCTCCCAGGACAGCTCCAGGCCCAGAGTGGGTGGGCAGAGCTGCTCTCATACAACTGCTCCTGCAGCCAAGCTGCAAGAGGTCCTCACCTGAGCTACTGCTCAGCATGCCTTTGATACATCAGCTGTATCTTCTCTGCCCCTCAGCCAGGCATCTCCTCTAGAGACTCAAACCACCCTGCTAAATGGTCCACAGAAGCCATCCAGCACCACCAGCCTTTCCCTGAAGCCTCTTACAAAAGGAGTTTATCCTTCCTCCACTTTCAGGTAGCAAAGACCCCACAGGACTTTATGGCATCGTGACAGCTACATAAAGGCTCATCTGACCCAGCAGAAGAATTGCCTGTCAGCCAGCACTCCCCATCCAAGAGAAGCACCTCTCAGAAAGTTCAGAGGTGCTGCACCCTGGCAAGCAGGGCCCTGGCTGAAGCACAGGGTGACATGCTCAGCACAGTGCCACCTCTTCAAACCCAGCCAAGGTCCAAAGCACATCACTGCTGGTGGTTACTGCTGCCTAGGCAGTGCTGCTTCCTCCAGCGAGCACAGCACAGCTGCACTGTCCAGCCAGCCAGGTCCTCTGCTGCGGCCTGGGGACATTCCCACTGCAGCCACCCCACAAGAGCCCAAAAGGAAATTAAAATCCCACAATGTCTTCCCAGCCAAAAAAAAGCTGGGCCTTGGAAGTCTGGTTATTGCAAGGACAATTAATTATATCAAGCAAAGACATTTAGGGCTTAATGAACACCTTAATTAGGAGGCACAAATGCCCAGCAGCACAGGCTTTGAAAGCATGCCAGAAGTAATGCACGGACAGCAATGGCAGTACCTCACTGCTTTGTGGGGCAGTGCTGCAAGAGATGAGGTCCTCTTGCAGCTCAGCTGCGGGAGCAGTTGCACGAGAGCAGCTCTGCCCACCCACTCTGTGCCTGGAGCTGTCCTAGGAGCGCAAGTACTCAAGCATGGCCACTCCAACACACAAGGCATATCCCAAACAGCAAGAATAAGCAACTGGAGAGTTTCTGAAGGCAAGCTGGCTTCACACTGGAACTACCAGGACCCAGTGGTCCAGCACCTGCAGTGACTTCAAGCCCAGCCTCCATATCACATGAAGCAATGACATGCCTGAACTCCTCGCTGGAATGATAAGAGGCTGGTGCTTACGCTCCTGGTTGCTAAGATCTGCCCTCCTCCAGGCAAAAGCCAAGGAAGCAAGCTCAGGAAATGGAAAGTATTGCTTTGCCTAGAGATGAGTCCTGCTCACAGCACACACCCCAGCACCGGTTGCATGCAGCACAGAAGCTGTGCCATGCGCAGGGACATGTCAGAGCGTGGCTCCAGCATGCTGCCTTCGGCTCTTCTCTTCAGGCAGCTGAGATAAGGACTCTCCTCTTGCCTTATCCAGTTTCAAAAGCAACACTTCAAAGCCATCCCATGTCAAACGCCAGAACAGATTGAAGCTGCCCAAGATGCTTCACAGGGAGGAAATCAACACCTGATGGGAAATGGTCTTGTGATCTTCACTCAGAACCACGGACTGTTGTAAACAGAAAAGCAACAGTTTCCTATTAAACTACGCCTTTGTCTATGAGCAGAAAGGTAACTTTAGCTGCCCCAGAGCAGAAGCAAGTGAGATCCCTGCAGGATCAGCACTTGTCCTCGCTTCACGGCATGCAGGCCTCTGAGAGCTGCAGCTGAGCTTCCCCCAGAGCCAGGGCAAGCACCAAGGGAGATAACGACTGTGCAGGCCAGGCTGCCGGCAAGGTGTGTGCCGAGACACGGCCATGGCAGCACTGCTCAGCACAAAGCACTGACCCCTGAGGAAACCCAAGCTGAGGAGCTCAGACTGATCCCAAGGGCAGCACAGGATTAGGAGGCAGGGACAAGCCTGCACGGAGCTCACCACACTTTTCACCTTCTCGTCCTTATCTTCTCTCCCTTGAGAAAAGGGTGAGAGATGATGATGAGAGCGATAAACTGGCCAAAAGCCGAGTTTTCAGAAGGGTTTTTACTTTACCATTAATATTTAAGCTCGACGAAGCTCTGAAGCAGGGACTGCCTGCCACCACGGCGCATCCCCATCACCGCTGCGGCGGAGCTCAGCTCCCGCAGCCCGTGGCGGGGGGGGGCGATGAAGCAGCTTCCCGAACACAGCAGCCTGGGGGAGCCCACCCGCTCCAGCGAGCGCACTTCTCCGACAATCGGAGCTCGGATCCCACCCGCGTCCTGCCAACCGGTCCCTCCACAGCCGCCGGGAGCAAAGCCGCGTGCGTGTGTCTCCTCCGCAGTGCACCTGCCTCAAACCAGGGAAACGCCGGCTAAGGCAGGCGACCCGCGCAGCGGGCAGCGCGGCCTAGGCGGCCCTTCCTCCGGAGCGGGTTGGACGCGGCCCCGCAGCCCGCCCGCGACGAGGCCCCCACTGAGGCGACAGCCGGCGCCGGAGCCCCGCGGGCGCGGAACGGAACTCTCCTCGGGCGGGTCAGGGCGCGCGCGAGTCCCGCCGCGTCGTCGTCGTCGTCGCCGCCGCCCCGCGCTCACCTGCGCTCGGCTGCTGTCGGCCGCGTTCGGCCGCGCTCGGCACCGCTCGGCTCCAACGTGCCGCTGTTTGCAGCGCCCAGACACACTCCTCGGCCCGCGCCCTATCAGAGCGCTCCGCCCCCGCGCCGCCGCCGCCCGAACGCCTGCCATTGGCTGACGCCGACCGCGCCTTCCGGGCCCGCTCGGCGCCCACTGGCCCCTGCCCAGCCCCTGACCGTGAGAGGAGGAGCGGGTCCGGCCCTGTGGTGGGCGCACTGCACCGCGGCTGCGGCAGTAGCGGCTTGAGGCGTGAGAAGGGATACCCAGTAGGTGAGGGTGGGTCTCCTTCACCGCTACTCTGCCCTAGGCAGCCACACCTAGAGTCCTGGGTGCAGTTCTGGGCTCCCCAGTTACAGAGAGCCAGAGAACTGCTGGAGAGAGTCCAGGGCAGGCTGCAAAGCTGCTGAGGGGCCTGGAGCAGCTCTGTGAGGAACAAAGGCTGAGAGCCCTGGGGCTGAGAGCCTGCAGAAGAGCAGCCCCAGAGGGCAGCTGAGCAATGCTCAGCAAAAGCTAAAGGAGGTGTAGGGAGCAAGAGGCTGGAGCCAGACTCTTGTCAGTGGTGCCCAGGGACAGGACAAAGGGCAGCAAGGGGCACAAAGTGGAGCCCAGGAGGTTCCACCTGAAGAGGAGGAGAAAGTTGTTTGTTGTGAGGGTGCTGGAGGCCTGCAGCAGGCTGCCCAGAGAGGTTGTGGAGTGTCCTTGTGTGCAGAGCTTCCAAACCTCCCATAGCATTGTGCTGCTGGGCAAGCTGCTGTGGGTGCCCTGCTTAAGCAGGAGGTTGGACTGGGTGATCCCCAGAGGTCCCTTCTCACCTCACTGTGCTGGAGTTCTGTGTAGCCAGAAGCACAGGTAGGCTGGGGTGAAAATGGGGATTTTTGTTAATCAGGTGATGTGGACAGGGTGATGCTGGACCCAGGATGCTGTTCTAGGCAGAGAACTGGGGTGCGAGGGACGTGATGTGGTGCAGGCAGTGGAGGAGCCCAGTGGTGAGGGCGCAGACTCAGGGTGGCTGCTTCCTCGGTCCTTGATGGTTGGGCTGTCAGTGGGGTGAGTTTCCCTGTGCTGCAGCACGGTGCCTGTGTGTGCTCCTCAGGCACCATGGAGGCACAGCTGAGGGCAGGACCTCGTTGTTCTCAAATTTGCTCTCTCTTCATGAGGCCAATGCCTTCTCTTCTGTTCTCCATCTCTAGGTTAACAGTCAGCCTTGATCATGTGCACACACATTTGGTGAAGTCTTAGAGCAGCTGGAGGAAGTGCTGCACATCAACTAATTCCACTGTCATCAGCCAAGGGATTCCTGCAAGCCAACGCCCTCTGTCTTTCGTGACTCATGTTTTGCCTTTTAGTTTTACCCTGCTCTCTTTTACCTACTTGGCTCAGGGTTGCCCATGCCTCTGGTTCCCACTGCAGCCCCACAGGCAGCTCTAAAGTGTGTTTCTTGTGGGACTGGTGAGGATGTTTGTTTTGTGACCAGTGACTTGAAGCCAGGCAAGCTGGGCCCTGCTGTGACCCCACTTGCTGTCAGGATCCCCACCAGGGAATCTCAGCTGTGGCTGGAGAGCAAGAATTGGATTAAATCCACATTGCTGCCTCAACCCACTGCTGGCTGCTGCTCCTTCCTGCTGTGACAGCAGGCAGACAGAAATGCTTGTTGCCTACTTCCAGTGGATCTCAAATAATCTCCTGTTTTGGAAACAAAACAGCACAGAACAACTCAACAGTAATGATGCCACTTGAGGTTTGCTACCAGCTTTGGTTCCCATCCCAAAAGCCTTGCTTGAGATGTCACTGTGTTTAGAGGAGTACTGAAAGGTAATGAGGGGACACTGCTGATGCAGTGAAGCTGTGTTGTGAGCCTTGTGGAGACCACCAACTTACCCACTCTGTGGGTACCTCTCCTATAGGCAAACCTTGCTGCAATTCACTGTGGGGCCAAGTCTGGTTGCCTGCAGAGATGTGCTTTGTCACCTCTGTTGGCCACAGGCAGCTGAGCATCTCTCTGCAGATGAACAGGTTTATCCAGAGCCTTGTCAGCTCCACCTAAGATGTTGCTCCATCCAGTCAAATTTCAGTCAAAAATACTTTGAACTGAAATGTTTTGACTTTTGCTTGAAATCTGTGAGACCTCATTCTCCTACTGTTAATTCTTACATTGGCTGACAAAAGAACAGATCCAGCTACATGACCACAGTGTTCTCTCTCCCCTAATTTTGCAGGGAAGAAAAACTCCCCAGGAGCCAGCACTGGTCACTGGCAGATGTGTGATGGCTGCATGCAAAGCAGGGAGAGCAGCAGCACAGGGAGGGGATTCTGCCTGTCTACTCTGCTCTGCTGAGATCTCACCTGCAGCACTGCTTCCAGATCTTGTGAGTCCAGCACAAGAAGGACATGGAGCTGCTGGAGAGGGTCCAGAGGAGGCCATGAAGATGCTCAGAGGTCTGGAGAAGCTCCCCTGTGGAGACAGGCTGGGAGAATCGGAGCTGCTCAGCCTGATGAAGGTGCCAGGGAGACCTTAGAGCAGCCTTCCAGTACCTGAAAGGGCTGCAGGAGAGCTGGGGAGGGACTTGGGACAAGGACTGGGAGTGACAGGAGGAGAGACAATGGCTTTGAGCTGGGAGAGGGAGAGTGGAAATGAGGAGGAAATTCTTGAGAGTGAGGGTGGGGAGAGACTGGCACAGGTTGCCCAGGGAGGCTGTGGCTGTCCCCTCCCTGGAGGTATTGAAGGCCAGGCTGGATGAGGCCTTGGGCAACCTGTGCTGGTGAGAGGTGTCCCTGCCCATGGCAGGGGGTTGGGACTGGATGGTCTTTGAGGTCCCTTCCAGCCCAACCCAGTCTGTGATTCTGTGGCTGTTAAAGAGTTGCGGCAGTCAGTGATCTCTATTAGAGTGCTGGAAGGAATTGGTCTGTCAGCTCTGCATGGAAAATCCAGCAGAGAGGATCCTCCACTAGCAGAAAACACTGGGACAGAGAAGAGCTCTTGGAGCAGGTCAACAACAGTGCGATGAGAAACAGGGGGAAGGTGGCAGAGCCTCCCAGTGCTGAGGGTGCCCAGCAAACAGGTTCTCTAGTCTCCACTCTTGGCAGTTTGTTGATCTCCTTGGATGTGTTTTATCTGTAATCCTGGCAGTGTTTCCATGGTTTCCTGCCTTTAACTGGTACTGGGTCCAGTTTTACCCCTCAGATACACAATTCCTTCCTGCAGCAGCCAGAACAAAGAAACCAGGACAGAAATAGAAATGATGTGCTGAGGGCCTGTGGTATCTGAAGGAGGACAGCTGGGACAGCATTTCTCCTCCAGCAGCTGGAAATACTTCTCGTTGCTCTTTCCATGCAGAAGATCTGACAGAAAGAAGACAGCAAGGAGATGCTGGGCTGTCATTTCAACACAGGAAAAGCTTCCAGCATCTCACATTGCCCAGGTTTGCTGGGACCGCTCCCTTCCAGCCCATATTGGGCTCAAGGCAGTGAAGCTTCATTTCTCTAAATTCCAGGGCATTTAGGAGCAGGGATGTGCCTGCTCTTTCTGTACAAGTTTTCTGGTTCTTTTGCTTGTCCAGAGAAGGGCAACAAAGCTGGGGAGGGGCTGGAGAACAGGGCTGAGGAGTAGCAGGTGAGGGAGATGGGGGTGTTCAGCCTGGAGAAGAGGAGGCTGAGAGTAGAGCTCATTGCTCTCTGCAGCTCCCTGAGAAGAAGCTGTGCCAGATGGGGGTTGGGCTCTGATCCCTAGGAACAAGCAACAGAACAAGAGGAAACAGAATCACAGAATTAACCAGGTTGGAAAAGACCTCTGAGATCATAAAGTCCAGCACTCTCAGCCTGTCTGCACAGGGGAGGTTCTCCAACTCTGATTGTCTTTGTGGCTTCCTCCAAGAACAATCAAGGAGTGCTGGTAAAAGGCC
>WAAF01000491.1:0-20135 GCA_013400475.1 Tricholaema leucomelas
CCACTGTGAGCTTGCATTAGGGATCAAGGTACAGTCAGTACAGTTTCCAGCTCTACCACATCTCTGTCTCCTGGGAGTTCCAGTCATTGGGAATCCTCTCTAGGTGTTGCCAGGTGAGGCAGTACTGCTGTCTGTGAGGGTATTAGGCAGCACCTGGTGGGATCCATTCCACTTCTCTTCCCATGGATGACCTGAAAAGCTCTGAACACAATGCTCCTGGGTTAGAAGGATGCATCTTATGCTCCAAGGCCTTCTGTCTGGTTTCCAAAGCCCTCTGGCTTGCTTCTTCCAGCTGTTTTTCTTAAAGGCAGGAAATAATCCTACAAATAAGAGTTTCCCAACTGGGCCAAATCCTCTCCAGAGAGCAAAGGCTGTTGTGGGCATCTGTGCAAGACTTCAAACAGGCTTTAGATATGTTTTATGCTGGATTTTACTCCACTTCTGAGCTGAGCTTGAGACCAATCTGAAGTGGTTTCCTCACAGAGCTTTAGCTGTCTGCTGCTTAATGAAACCATTTGTGGGAGGGAGTCTGTTTGGAGGCCTGTGACTAGTGGAGTCCCTCAGGTGTCTGCAGTGGGAGCAGGACTGTTGACTGTGTTCATCAATCCCCTGGATGTGGGCACAGAGGGCACTGCCATTGGGTTTGCTGATGGCACCCTGCTGGATGGAGTGGCTGAGACCCAGAGGAGGGTTGAAACTGAGACAGGCTGCAGGGCTGGGCAGGGAGAAATGGAATGAAGCTCAACAGGGCCAAGAGGAGACTCTTGCAACCCCATTCTACTTCACTTCCCATGAGTGACCTGGGGAACTCTGAACACAGACCCAACTGTAACAGTTCTTGGCAGGATTTATTCCCAAACCAATGTAGTTTATTAATTTTGATACCCAAAATCTCACCAGAACACTTATTTTTGATTAGTAGTTTCTTTGCACAGAGGAAAAGTATCATCCAGAGGGGAGGGCAGGGAATCTGGGACACTTGAGAAACAACCAGCAATAAAATAACAAACATCAATTCAACTGTTAGAAATTGGAAGGAGAATCTTGCAGTCAGCAAATCTTGTCACTGAAACTTAGAGGTTGGCATATGTTGTGGTAGGCCTGACAGGCCCCAAATAGGCTTATCCATGTCCTGCCTTGTCTGGACATGTTTTTCATGGAGCAGGATAGGTTGAGACTGACCTGCTGGAGAGCAGCAAAGGGGAAAAGGCCCTGGGAGTGCTGGTGGGTGGAAGGTTGATCCTGAGCCAGCCAAGAGCATCCTGAGCTGGATGAGATGGGCTGTGGTGAGGAGGCCCAGAGAGGTTCTCCTCCTGCTCTACTTTGCTGAAGCCACATCTGGAATATTGTGTCCAGGTCTGGGCCCCTCGGTTCAGGAAGGACTTCAGGGAATTGCTTGAGGAAGTCCCATCAGAAGCCACAAAAATGCTGTAGGGAGTGGAAGATCCTCCTGTGAGGAGCTGCTTGGAGGAGCCTGAGATGAGTCCATAAATCACATACTGATGTGCAGGCTGAGTGCCCAGAGGCTGCAGCCAGGCTTTGCTGGGTAATGCCCAGTGCCAGGACAAGGGGCACTGGGGGCAAGTTGAGGAACAGGAAGTTCCATGGAAACATGAGGAGGAATTTTGTTCCCTGTGAGTGTGACAGAACCCTGGAGCAGGCTGCCCATGGGGGGATTGTGGAGTCTCCCTCTCTGCAGATATTCAAAACCCACCTGGATGTGTTCCTGTGTGATCTGCTTTGAGTGATCCTGCTCTGGCAGCAGGGTTGGAGGGATGAGCTTTGGAGATTCCTCCCAGCCCATAACCTGTGATGTATTTTTTTTTCCACTTGTGCCTGCTGGAGAGCTCTTTGGTGTCTGCCAGTCAATTCGAAGCCCTTGGGCACAGAAATGAGTGCTTGGATCAGAAGCTGTGGCTGAGGACACACCAAAGCAAGGTCTTCATTTAGTACCACCCAAGTCCCTTCTCTGGCTTTGTTCATTCCACAAGGAAATGCTTCTGCCCAACCTGGAAAGCATCAGGCACCAGTACAGGTTAGGAGTTGCCCTGCTGGAGAGCAGCTCAGTGAAAAAAGGCCTTGAAGTGCTGGTGGGCAGTGAGTCCTGCATGGCACAGCAATGTGCCCTTGTGGCCTAAGAGAGACAGTGGCATCCTGGGAGGCATCAGGATACATGTGGCCAGCAGGGCTAGAGAGGTTGTTCTTCCCCTCTGCTCTGCTCTGCCTGAGACCACACCTGGGATACTGTGCCCAGTTTGGGGCTCCTCGGTTCAGGAGACACAGGGACCTGCTGGAAGGAGTCCAACTGAGAGCTGTGAGGGTGACTGTGGGACTTGAGCATCTCATAGAATCAGAATGGTTTAGGTTGGAAGGGACCTCAGGGATCATCCAGCTCCAACCCCTGCCATAGGCAGGGACACCTCCCACTAGAGCAGGCTGCTCAAGGCCTCATCCAGCCTGGCCTTAAACGCCTCTAGGGAGGAAGTATCCACAACCTCCCTGGGCAACCTGTGCCAGTGTCTTACCACCCTCACTGTAAANAGCCCTCCTGGATGGACTACTCTGGGGGATGCTGCTTTGGCAGGGGGGGGCTTGGACTGGATGATCTCTGGAGGTCCTTTCCAACCTTTAAGATTCTGTCATTCTGCAGGCTCCTAAAATCTGAGCAAAGGTTCCCAGAGCAGTTCTCTGCTTTTCACATGAGAAAGCTTTGGTCACATTTGGCAAACCCAGAGCTGAAGCTTGCACAAGTTCTTTCTTCAGGGGCTCAGAGCTTCAGGATTCCACATGAATGGGACAGATTCCTTCTTCAGAGCTCACATAAAGGTTTAGCTGTTAGCCTATAGCTGTGTAGCCACTGTCTGCAGAGTGGTAGAGGTTGGAAAGGACCTCAAGAAATTGAGTCCTCTGCCCTGGCAGCGCTTTCTGCTCTCCCTCTTCCACCTTTCCTTAGCCCTGGTAGTGCTGCCTGCCCTCCTTTCCTGGCAGTGCTGCACTCCTTCCCTGCTGCCCTCCTTCCCTCCCTTGGGCTTTGTGCTGTGACACTCAGTGTCCACTCACACCCAGGAGTTGCAGAACCTTAGAGGCTGGAAGGGACCTCCAGAGATTATCCAGTCCAACCTCCCTGCCAGAGCAGGTCACACAGGAATGCATCCAGGAAGGTTTGGATAGTCTCCAGAGCAGGAGACTCCACAACCTCTCTGGGCAGTCTGCTCCAGGGCTCTGCCACCCTCACTGTAAAGAAGTTTCTCCTCTTGTTGAGCTGAGACCTTCTCTGTTCCAGTTTGTATCTATTGCTCCTTGGCTCGTTGCTGTGCACCACGCAAAAGAGCCTGGCCCCAGCCCCCTTCCTCCTGAGGAAACCAAACAGGCTTAGAGTCCCCTGCATGCAGTCTGTCTTGGTCTCAGTGACTGTCAGCAACTCAGCCACCCCCTGCAGCAGTGCTGCTGCCCCAGGAGCTGGCAGCCAGCTTCTCAAGGGGGGGATCATGGTGCTGCCATGGTCCAAAGAGTGCCCTTGCAGTGGTTTGTCAGTGTGAGGCCAGAGTGCAAACCACAGGTGACCCACACCAAGGGGGTGCAGTAAAACTGTATTGTTTGGCCATGAGAGGTAGAGAAGAGTGAGAGGAGGAAGGGAAAAGGTAAAGAGGGAAAGGAGGAAGAGGCTTGCAGCTATCAACAATGTGAGGGTCTCAAAAGTTGTCTCTGGTCCCAGGGTCCAGTCCTGCTGGGCCTCTTGTTCTTGTTCTTGTTGTAGCCTTTTGCTGATCCTGCTGTGCTGGGGGCCCCTTCTCCCCTCTGGATACTGGAAGTCCACAAAAAGGTCTCCTGGGAGCTTTCTCCAGACTGAACAGCCCCAACTCTCTCAGCCTGTCCTCATAACAGGGGAGGTCCAGATCCCTCTGCTCATCCTTGTGGCCCTTCTCTGGACACCTTCCAGCACCTCCAGATATTTCCTGTCCCAGGGGCTCCAGAACTGGACACAGTGCCCCAGGTGTGGTCTCACCAGAGCGGTGCAGAGGGGCAGAATCCCCTCCCTTACCCTGCTGCCCACACTGCTCTTGCTGCAGCCCAGCCTCTGCTTGGCTCTCTGGGCTGCCAGTGCACACTGCTGGCTCTCACTGACCTTCTCATCCACCAGCACCTTCAGGTCCCTCTCCACAGGGCTGCTCTCAAGCCAGGCACTGCCCAGCCTTTATCAGCGCTTGGCATTGCCCTGACCCAGCTGCAGGACCTTGCACTTGGTCCTGTTGAACTTCATAAGATTGCCTTGGGGCCACCTCTGTAACCTGTCCAGGTCCCTCTGGATGGATCCTTCCCTCCAGCCTCTCCGTGAAGCTCAGCAGGCCCTGCTGAGATGTTGTCTTGGGCTGGAGCAAAGGCTAAAGCTGCCTCAGTGCAGAGGAGAGGGAGGCTCCAGAGCTGTCTGTTTTCTCTCAGCAGCCTGCAGGTGCTCCAAAACCTTAGCAGGGGATTCTTTCAGGCCTTATTTCATGGTGTGTAGGGCTGAGCAATTCACAGCTTTTGGCACTGCCTTTTCCAAGCCAATTTTAATCCATGATCTGCATTGGAATAGCAGTTCATAGTGATCTGGATTGCCTGTGTCCCAGTTAGGGTTGGACACCCCTTTCACTGCCCATCATTCCAGTTCCCTAAGTGCTGAAGGGCACCTTCACCTCTGCAGGTTTCCCCCTTGGTCCCATTACTTCCTTTAAAGGAGCTAAACCTTCTGCTTTAACTGATGTAGATTTAGCCTTGTCCTCAGTCTCATTATTTGGTTTTCTCTTCAGCTTGAATTTTATTTCTAATCTGAGGTTTACTTCTGGTTTGAATTCCTGCCCAGGATGGTGGACTGGAGGTTGCTTCATCCTGATCACAGAACCACAGAAACATTCTGGTTGGAAAAGCTCCTCAGGATCACCAAGGCCAACCCAGAACCCTACTCTGCGAGGCTCACCCTAAACCATAGCCTCAAGCACCACATTCAGACAGCTTTTAAATCCTTCCAGGGTTGGTGACTCCATCACCTCTCTGGGCAGCACATCCCAGTGCCTGACCACTCCTGCTGGGAAAGAACTGTTCCTCATGTCCAGTCTAAACCTACCTACTGGCAGCTTGAGGCCGTTGCCTCTTGTTCTGTCACTAACGACCTGTGAGAAGAGACCAGCACCAACCTCTCCATAACCTCCATTCAGGCAGCTGTAGACAGCCATTAAGTGTCTCCTCAGCCTGCTCTGTTTCACATTAACCATCCTCAGTTCCCTCAATTGCTGATACCACTAATAAGTGCCTCCAGGGGAAGGGAGAGCATCAGTTCCTCTGGGAGTATCACTTTGTGCTCCTAGGGCATACTACCACCACCTCCTTTCTCCTTTCCATTACCCCAAGACACCTTTGACCACTCCAGCCTTTGACCAATACTTGCAGTCCTGTGGAGAGGAACTTGGCAGTGCTGATGGATGAGAAGCTCCACATGAGCCAGCAGTGTGCACTTGCAGCCTGGAGGGCCAACCAGATCCTGGGCTGCAGCAGGAGAAGTGTGGCCAGCAGGTTGAGGGAGGTGATTCTCCCCCTCTGCTCTGCTGAGACCCCACCTGGAGTACTGCATCCAGTTCTGGAGCTCCTATTACAAGAAGGGTGTGGAGATGTTGGAGCATGGCCAGAGAAGGGCCATGAGGATGGTCAGAGGGCTGGAGAACTTCTCCTATGAGGACAGGCTGAAAGAGTTGGAGCAGTTCAGTCTGGAGAAGAGGAGGCTTCAAGGTGACCTTATTGTGGCCTTCCAGTATCTAAAGGGGGCCTACAAAAAAGCTGGGGAGGGACTTTTTAGGCTATCAGGCAGTGACAGGACTGAGGGGAATGCAAAAGCTTAACCACCTCCAGCAAAGCTGGAGGTGGTTAAGTTCAGACTGGATGTGAGGAAGAAGTCATTCACCATGAGAGTGGTGAGAGCCTGGAAGGGTTGCCCAGGGAGGTGGTTAAGGCCCCATCCTTGGAGGTATTTAAGGCCAGGCTGGATGAGGCTCTGGCCAGCCTGATCTCGGGTAGGATGTTCCTGCCTATGGCAGGGGGATTGGAACTGAGTGATCCTTGTGGTCCCTTCCAGCCCTGACTGATTCTATGATTCCATACTGAACAGGACTGTTCGTTCCCCTTCCTCCTCTTCTTGCCACTCTTTGCTTTTCTAAAGTAAGAACAAAAGGGTCACGTGGGGCCAGGTGGATTCCACAACCTCTCTGTGCCACTCAGGAGCTTCTCTCAGGACAGGCAGGAGCCACCATGTCACAGCAGGTAGCCTCATCAAATTTTTCCTCTCAAAAAAAAAAGCTTCAACTGCACTGAGCTGTCCTGATGTAAAGCTCCATTCTTGGGCTGTTAACTGCACTGAGGTGTCCTGATGTAAAGCTCCATTCTTGGTCCACTTTATCCTCCTGTCCAATTTCTAGAGACTCCACCACCAGCTACTGCAGCATTTAAGTCTCCTCATCCACACTTCCCCCTGCTGGACTCCCTAGGACTTCCCAGTGTGCCACAATTCATCCCAGTTGGGCTCTTCAGCACTCCCCTACTCTGTTGTCCCCCCATATTTATTACATAAGACATCTGGTTGCAGGAGACCTCAAAGCTTGTCCAGTCCAACCTTTGAGCCATCACTCAAAGGGTCAGTACTGAACCATGTCCCTAAGGCCCAGGCCTGCACCCTGCCTAAAACTCTCCAGGGGTGGCAACTTCACCATGTGCTTAAATTCACTACCAGAAGTGAGGTCAAGAGAGAGTGGAATCTTCCCCCCAGATTTCCCTGGGGGGGTGTGGAATGGTTGCCAAGGGTCTGCAGGGATGGGTAGCAGCACTCAGTGCTGGCTCATGCCCTCTGGGAGCTGGAGCTGGGCACCTTCAATATAGAGCCAGGCCTGTTACAGACCTCCCTGGAGAGGTCTTTAAGGCCATGCTGGATGTGGCTCTGAGCAGCCTGCTCTGGTGTGAGGTGTCCTTATCCATGGCAGGTGGGGGTGGAACTGGATGATCCTTGAGGGTCCTTTCCAGCTCTGGCAGTTCTGTGGTTCTATGGAGCTCAGGTAGAGCTCATTGCAAAGTGCTCATCAGGACCCTCGGTGAGCTGTTGGCAGCCTTTGGCACAAGCAGGAGGGGCTGGAAGCCATTGGTGCTGAAAGTCAACTGTGGCACAGCAGCCACAGCAGAGATGTGGAGGGGGCACAGCTGGCATGGCTGGATGGGTGCCAGCTCTTCAGAAGGGGCAGGCAGGGGATGAGAGGCTGTGGGGTGGGGAGGGGGTGGGGTGTGGTTGACTTGGTGATGGTGATAGCGTTGAGGTCCAAGAGGTAGGCCAGAAGGGCAGACAGAGTGGTGGGAGTCTGCCGTGGAGCACCCAGGCATGATGCTGAGGCCGATTGAGGCACTCAGAGGCGACTGCTGGAGGTCTCCCCAGTGGTTGCCTCTTGTTCTGGTGGGGTCTGGACTCAATGATGGTTCTGGGATTTCAGCTTCCCAGAGGTCTGCTGGGAATGCAGCTCTGCAGAGAGGGATCCATCCTGGAGAGCTCTGGGGTGTGTGGGAGAGAACTTCCCAGACAGGAGTGAAAATGAGGTGGGGCAGGAGGGCATCCCCTTAGCTGTGGTGGGGGTGGGCAGGAGGTTCCAAAGGATCCCAAACTGGCTTCTGGAACCACAGAATGCTGCTTCCAAGATGCCAAAATAGCCCCACCCCAGGACCCAAAGCCACCACTCTGAAATCATCAAGCAGCCCCCACATCTCCAAAATGTCCCTGGGGGGATCCCCCAGATGGGGAGCTGGAGCTGCTCTGCTATGGGGACAGGCTGAGTTGGGGAGGTTCAGCCTGGAGAAGAGAAGGCTCTGAGGAGACCTCATTGTGGCCTTCCAGTATTTGCAGGGGGCTACAGGAAATCTGGGGAGGGACTTTTTAGGCTGTCAAGACTGGGGGGGTGGAGCAAAACTAGAAGTGGTCAGGTTTGGATTGGATGTTAGGAAGATGTTCATCAGCATGAGGGTGGTGAGAGACTGACACAGGTTGCCCAAGGAGGTGGTGGAGGCCTCATCCCTGGAGAGGTCTTTAAGGCCAGGCTGGATGTGGCTGTGAGCAACCTGCTCTGGTGTGGGGTGTCCCTGCCCATGGCAGGGAGTTGGTGCCCCAGGACCAGTTGTGTCTGAACATCTGGAGGAGGGGATCAAGTGCACCCCCAGTTGACAGGTGACACCAAGTTGGGTGGCAGTGCCCATCTGCTGGAGGGCATCTTGGGGATGAAGGGTACCTGGGGACCTGGAGGGAAGAGACATGACAAAGGCCAACAGATCCCAGCCTGCCCATCAGATCCTAGGCATCAGGTAAACTTGGGGACCTCCTAGAGGGCAGGGTGGTGACATGGGGCAGAAGATCCATGGAATCAGGTGTACCTGGGGACCTCCCAGAGAGCAGGGAGGCGACAAGAGGCAGCAGATCCCAGCCTGCCTAGCAGATCTCAGGTATCAGATAAACTTGGGGACCTCCTGGAGGGCAGGGAGGTGACAAAAGACAGCAGATCCCAGCTTGCCCAGGGGATCCTGGGGACAAGGGGTGCCTAGGGACCTCCTGGAGGGCAGAGAGGTAACATGGGGCAGTAGATCCTAGAGATCGAGTGAACCTGGGGACCTAGAGGGAAGGGAGGTGACATGGGGCAGTTGATCCCAGGGATCAGGTATATCTGGGGACATCCTAGAGGGCAGGAGGTGACAAGAAGCAGCAGATCCCAGGGTGCCCAGTGGCTTCTGGGCAGTGGGAGGCTGTGCAGAGGGATCTGACCAGGCCGAGGCTCAGAAAGGCCAAATGCTGTCTGCTGCCCTTGGGCCACAGCACCCCCAGGCAGCGCTGGAGCTGAGTGCCTGCAGAGCTGCTCAGGAGAGAAGGAGCTCAGTGCTGATTGACAGCAGCAAGAGCAGGAGCCTGGGCCCAGGTGCCTGCAGAGGCCAGCAGCAGCCTGGCTGGCATCAGGAGTGGTGAGGCCCAGCAGGGGGCCCTTGTGTTGTCCCCTCCCAGAGGCACCAAATCTGTGACATCAGTGCTAGGGCCAAGGGCACTGTGGCACCATGAGCCCTGTGGGCACTGTAGCAGCTGCTGCTCTGCCAGTGCCCTGCCCTCGGTTACTGCAGCGTCCACATGCCCCTGGCATCAAGGACTGTGCTGCCCCCTCCTGGTTCTGCTGGCCCTGTGCTGGCTTATGCATGGCACATGGGCACCTGTGGGTGAGTGGCACCAGGCTGTGGGTGCCCAGATAAGGGTTCCTGGGGGTGAGTCTTTTTTCCCCCATGATGCCACCACAGCTCACTGAAACCCTGCAGGGGGCTCAGCTGCTGGGCACCTCTGCTGTCTTCAGAGAAGGATCAGTTTGGTCAGAGCTTAACCTGGCTCTGGAAGGTCAGAGAGGCTTGGGGTGGCTGTGCCTGGTTCTTAGCCATGGGATCATGGAACAGCAGGAGCTGGGAAAGATCTCGAGGTCATCAGGGATCAGTGCTGGGTCTGGTCCTGCTCAACGTCTTCATGGATGTCTTTGATGAGGGCACAGGACAGAGTCTGCTCACAAGTTTGGTGACAATGCCAAGCTGGGAGGCTTGGCTGAGATCCCTGGAGGCTGTGAGGCTGTGCAGACTTGGGCAGGCTGAGAGCTGTGCAGAGAGGACCCTGATGAGGGTCAACAGGACCAGTGCAGAGTCCTGCACCTGGGAAGGAAGAATAAACTGCAGCAGTAGAGGCTGGGAGGTGATCTTCTGGAGAGCAGCCCTGTGGAGAGGGACCTGAGAGTGCTGGTGGGCAAGAAGCTCTCCATAGGCAGCAGTGTGCCCTGGTGGGCAAGAAGGCCAAGGGGGCCTGGGAGGGCATTCAGAGGAGTGTTAGCAGCAGATGGAGGGAGCTTCTCCTTCCCCTCTGCTCTAACCTGAGCTGAGAGCTCACCTGGAATAGTGCTTCCAGCTCTGGGCTCCCTAGTTCAGGAGGGACAGAGATCTGCTGGAGACAGCCCAAGGGAGGGCTACAAAGACGCTGAAGGGGCTGGAGCAGTGCCCTGTGAGGAGAGGCTGAGGGACCTGAGGCTGCTTGGTCTGGTGAAGAGAAGACTGAGGGGACCTGGTCAATGTCTTTAAATACCTGTGGGCTGAGGGTCAGGAGGGAGGGGACAGGGACAGGCTGTGCTCAGTTGTGCTCTGGAATAGGACAAGGAGCAATGGATGGGAACTGAACCCCAGGAAGTTCCACCTCAACATGAGGAAGAAGAACCTGGGAGATGGGAAAGATCTCTGAGCACTGGCACAGGCTTCCCAGAGAGATTGTGGAGTCTCCTTGTCTGGAGCCTTTCCAGCCCTGTCTGAATGTGTTCCTGTGCCACCTGTGCTGGATTCTGTGGCGCTGCGCTGTCAGGGATTTGACTGGAAGATGTCCAGAGGTCACTCCCAACCCCTAATATGATCCTGTGGTAAGAGCCATCGACATGACCCCAGCACAGCCATCAAACCGTGTCCCAGAGGGCTATGCACAGGCATTGTGTGAGCACCTCTAGGGGTGGTGACTTCCACTGAGTGCCCAACAGGATCTGCAATGCAGCTGGAAGGTGGCAGAGCCTCGAGTCAGGGAGTCCTGGGATCAGAGTGGGGTGGGTTGGAAGTGACCTCAAAGTTCGTCCAGTTCCAGACTCCTGCCATGGGCAGGGACACCTCCCACCAGCACAGGTTCCCCAAGGGCTCCTCCAGCCTGGCCTTGAACACCTCCAGGGAGGGAGCATCCACAGCCTCCCTGGGCAGCCTGTGCCAGTGTCTCTCCACCCTCACTCTAAAGAGCTTCTTCCTGATCATCTCCAGTCTCAATCTGTCCTCAAGCTTCAACCAGTTGCCTTTTGTCCTGTCACTCCCAGTCCCTGTCCAAAGTCCCTCCCTGGCTCTTCTTTAGGCCCCTCTCAGGTGCTGCATGGTTGCTGTGAGGTCCCCTTAGAGTCTTCTTTTCTCAGCAGAGCAGAGGGGTGAGAATCCTCTCCCTGTGCTGCTGCTTTCCCTGCTCTGGATGGGCTGCCAGGGACCATTGCTGGCTCCCTGTTGCTCATTTTCAGGCTGGAGTTCATGTCCACACATGGGTTGGACCCATCCAGTCCTCAGACACCTCCCCTGTCCTCTGGGACCTTTCAGAGGTGTTGCAGAGTAGCTTAGCAATAACCTCAGCAGCTCCCTCAGCACTCCTGGGGGCAGCCCATCAGGGCCCATGGATTTGTGGGTGTCCAACTTCTCTGGGTGCACTCTAACCCTGTCCTTCTTGGCTAAGGAGGAGTCTTCCAGACTTCCTCTCTGTGCCTTAGCAGCACAGAGGAGCTCCACCTTCTCTGTCTCCTGTCACCTGTTCAGCAACAGGGCCACTTCTTGCCTGCTTTTCTGTTTCCTGCTGATGACCTCGACCTAGCCCTTGTTATTTCTTGCATCCTTTGCTGGGTTTAATTCCAAGAGGGCCTTAGATTGCCTTGTGGCATCCCTGCATGCTCTGGCAACCTTCCTATATTCTTCCCAAGTGTCCAGGTCAAAGTTGGCTCTCCCAAAATTCCAGGGTTGCTAATCCTACTTACTTCTACCCTGTTGCTTCCTCACATGATCCTGAGCTCCACCATCTCATGGCCAAGGCTGCCTCCAACCCCCACATCCGTTCTTTGTTCATCAGTACAAGGATCCTCCACCACTTGTGTCAAAAAGTCATCCTCAGAGCTTTGCAGGACCTTTCTGGCCTGTTTGTGCCTCTCTGTGTTGTCTTTCCAAGCAAGTACTGGGGTAGTTAAGTCCCCCATGTGAATCAGGGTGTGTGCTGGTGAAGCTGCTTTCAGTTGTCTGTAGAAGGCCTCCTGGATTTCCTCTTGCTGAGCAGGTGGCCTCTAGTAAACACCCACTGCAGCATCTCCCACATCAGCCTGTGCCTCAGTTCTTCCCCACACACTTCCAACTCTTTCTTCCCTCCTCCTAGGCAGAGCTCAGTCCATTCCATTTGCTCTCTCCCATCAAGGAGAGCTCCACCCCTGGCCTTACTGGGATGTCTCCCAGAGCCTGTGGCCATCCCTTGCAGCTCCAGCCATGAAGACAGTGTCCAAATCAGAGCTGTGCTGCTGCACAATGGCTTCCAGCTCCTGCTGCTTGCCCACACTGTGCATTGGTGCAGATGCACTTGAGCTGGGTTATTGGTTCCACCCCAACACTGCCATGCCTCACCTGGGCCTGTCTCTGGTGAGCCTGTGTCTGTTCCCTTCCCCCTTTGAACCCGATTTAAAGCCTCTGGGGGGGCCTCACCAACTCCTGGATGAGAATCCTTTTGAGAGTAAAGGAAGCTGAATGGGGTGAAAGGGATCCTGGATGTCCTGGAGGATTCTGGAACAGTCCAGGACTGGGGAGGGGGAGCCAAGTGTGCACTTTAGAATCCTCTGATCCAAGCCTGGGGCTGGACCCACCACAAAAAGCTCCACAAAACTGAAAAGATTGAGGAAAGGTGTCTGGTTTTGCTAGGGCTGAGGGGTGCAGCCCCAACACAATGGTTCTGTCCCTGCTGGACAAAGCCTCCCACACCCAGAGTCAAGATCTTGGCTTTATTTGGGTGATGCAGCATCAGGGTTGGGTGAGAAACCCCAAAGGACAGAGACACAGACTGGATTTGGGAACAGAGGCTGACGTCACATCAGCTTTCGTGCCCATGCTCCAGCCATGCCCTCACTCCTCACACTGAGGGGTCCCACAGTGGCACTGAAATTCTGACTGCAGTGGAGGTGTGGGTGACAGGGTTATGGGACAGCAAAGGTGCCAAGGGACATTGATGGGTTGGGAACGAGGGATGTGCCTGGGAATAGTTGGGTAGGAATTAGGCCTTGTCTCCTGAAAAAGGGATCAAGGGCCCAGGTGGAAAATGTGTGTGCAAGAAATGCTAGAAGCTGTCAGCACTTCAGGAAGTTAAAGGAATGAATTCTTCTGCACTTTGGCATGTGCCAGATGGGAGATGACCACCAGACCGTGGGCACTGTGCCCTCCCAGCAAACCTCATTTTCTCTTGGGAGTTTCGAGCAGCACCTTGAGGAGAACTCCAAAGAGAAAGCTCAGAAAAATTGGCTATGAAGAGAAGGATCAAATCAAAATCAACTTTAAAATGAAGCTCTTTAGCCTGCACCTGTATGTGAGTGGTGCTGGAGGTGCCAGGTTTGCCCAGGATACAGAGACTCCTCCGGCATCACAGTGATGGTTTTACGGGAACCTAATCAGAGTCCATTCCCCCTCTTCCCACAGCTCCTGGAAGTGTGAACATCCTTTTCTTGGTGTCCTCAGGACTTTTCTGACTCTTGAGGAGTGGCCAGCACAGAGATGCTCCTGGATGGAGGTGTGTGCAGAGCAGAGCACACAGGCTGTGAAGTGGGGGCTGTGAGCAGAGGGCCACGGAGGAGCCCTGGGACCAGAGCAGCAGCTCCTGGGAAATGCAGCTGCAAGTCCCTGTCTTGTGGTGCTGCCCTGCAGATGTTTGCTGGGCAAGGATCTGAGTCTCTACTGTAGACCTCACATCTTCAGGGACCCTGTTTGTCCACTGTGTCTGTGCTGCTGGGCTCAGGAGCTGCCACCCAATGAGGCCCAACTCTCCTGCAGGGTCCCGAGTAGTGCTGAGTCATCCCTTGCAGTTCAGTCCTCTTGTCTGAGCCCTTTGTTTCTCTCTGGCAGGGGCTGTGTCCTCTCTCCGTCATCCCTGCCCCCCTGGGCTGGGCAAGAGAAGAGTTTGGAGATCTGCCTCTTGGAACCCAGGTAAGGAACCCATTTCTGGGACAACAGCAGGACCCCAGCCCCCTTCTGGTTTTTGGGGCACCTCACAACTCCCTCCAATCCCTACTTCCCACCACATTTCACCCCTCCCAAGGCTTTGAAGGGTGTTGGTTGTAATACAAGTTTGGGGCCCAGCCCCCTGCTCCTTGGGTCAGCAGAGTCTGGGCTTCCTGGGAAGGAATGCTGCCTCCATTTTCTGAGCCAGGAGGGCAGGGACCAGGCCAGTAACCTACCAGTGCTGCTGGGCACAGGAATGGAGGCTGAGCCCCTGCCATAAGCACCAGTTCTAACCCCTTTCAGCACAGGAACCAGGGGTCTCAGGAAGTAGGGGGTCCTGACCCACCCCTCTCACCAGCAGTCTACTGGCCTGTCTCCATTCCTTGCCTCAGAGACCCACTGTTTGGTGTTGGCAGGTGCTGGGTTTCAAGAGTGGTTTGTCCCTAGAGCCTCACCCAGGAGCACAGAGGTGATCACTGCCCACCAGCATGGCTCCCCACAAGGACCCAGACCACAGCCCAAAGAGGAAGCAATGCCCAGAGAAGAAGCAGCGCCCAGAGAAGAAGCAGCGCCCGAAGAAGCGGCGCCCAAAGAAGAAGTTGGAGGAACCAAAGAGCAACTTGGAGGAAGAGAAGGAGGAGGGGGAGGAAATAGAGGGTAACAAAGCTATGGTTGAGAAGGACAGTGAGGAGGAACTACATATGGAGGAGGATGGTGATGGCAGCCACGTGGAGGAGGGGCATGATGAGGAAGAGAAGAATGGAGAGAAAGGCAATGCCTCTGTGCCACCCACGCATACAAATCAGTGCCTCAAGGGTGGGCAGAGCTTCCCACCCAGCTCGAAGCCAGCGGAACACCCCCGCCCCAACCCCAACAGTGAGCCCTCCACCTCTGGTAACAGCAGTGAGAGCTTCAACCTCAGCTCCAGCCTCAGCCAGCACTGCCACATCACCCCTAAGAAGAAGCCCTACATCTGTGCTGGCTGTGGCAAGACCTTCACCCGAAGCCTGAACCTCATCGCCCACTGGCACAGCCACGCTGGGACTAAGCCCTTCGCCTGCACTGACTGTGGCAAGAGCTTCCGCTACGGCTCCAGCTTCTTCCAGCACCGCCACGTCCACACCGAGGAGAAGTCACATATCTGTGGTGACTGCGGCAGGAGCTTCCAGGAGAACTCGATGCTCATCGCCCACTGGCACGTCCATGCTGGCGACAAACCTTTCACCTGCAGCGACTGCGGCAAAAGCTTCAGTGTGAGCTGCCACTTTTTCCGGCACTGCCGCGTCCACACCGGCGAGAAGCCCTTCTGCTGTGCTGGCTGTGGCAAGAGGTTCCGCTGGAGCAAGACCCTCATCTCCCACTGGCGTGTCCACAGTGGCGAGAAGCCCTTTGCCTGTGACGATTGCTGCGAGACTTTCTGCCACATCTCGCACTTCGAGGAACACCGCTGCGTCCAGGCTGCCAAGAAGCCCTACAGCTGCAGAGACTGTGGCAAGAGCTTCAGCCACAGCTCTGACTTCAAGCAGCACATCTGCAGCTCCCACTCCAAGGACCACAGGCAAGACAGAAGCAAGGAGAAGCCACCAGCCACAGAAGTCATTGAGGAGCAGGAGAGCTTTGAGCAGGACTCGGACACAGTGCAGCCCAAGCGAACTAGCACCAGCAAGAGGCCAGAAACCCGCATCAAGAGCTTAATCAAGCACCTCCGCATCCATGTGACCAAGAGGTCCTTGACCTGCCCTGAGTGTGGCAAGAGCTTCAAACAGAAGTCCCATCTCACCCAGCACTCCCGCACCCACACCAGCGAGAAGCCCTTCGAGTGTGAGGCCTGCCAGAGGTGTTTCACTGACAAGTCCTCCCTCACCCAGCACTATCGCACCCACACAGGTGAGAAGCCCTTCACCTGCTCTGACTGTGGCAAGAGCTTCCGCCAGGCCTCCACGCTTGCCCAGCATCGCCCTGTCCACACCGGCGAGAAGCCGTACCGCTGCACCACGTGCGACAAGAGCTTCAGCTCCAGCTCCAACCTCAGCCAGCACCTCCGTGTCCACACTGGTCAGAAGCCCTTCTCCTGCACCATCTGCGAGAAGAGCTTCACCCGCAAGTTTGACCTCATCAAGCACTCTCGCATCCACACGGGCGAGCAGCCTGAGAAGACTTACGTCTGCCCTGACTGCAGCAGGAGGTTCCTCCACAAGTCCTCCCTCACCCAGCACCGTCGTGTCCACACGGGGGAGAAGCCTGTCTTCACCTGCCCCCGCTGTGCCAAGAAATTCAGCAGCAGGTCCACCCTCAATCGGCACCACCGCACCCAGGCCTGTGAGAAGGCTGAGGAAGAGAAGTCATAACTGTGCTGATGGACGCCGCTGGGGTAAACCTGATCCCCCTGGGAAGCCTTTGGCCGTCAAACTGAACCCAAATCACCTCATTTCCACTATTTCCTTACAGGCTGGAGGGCTCCAGCAGCAACAACCCCACCCCACCCCTGCCCTGCCTTTTTCCAGTTAGTGATGATGGCAATAATTAAGTGGTGAGTAGGCACAGGTGGTGCCACCACAGGAGCTGCTCCAGACTTTGCTGGGGTTTGACTGTGTTTTTTCCCCTCCCTGGCAAATCTTTTGGTTTCCCAGGGGTAAACCCAACCTCCTCATCTCCTGTTGCAGTGGTTTGGCCCTGGCTGGGGTGGGGGCTGCCCACCAAAGCCACTCTGACACTCTCTCATCCTAGATGGACAAATGAGGGTGAAAAGTGTAACAAGAGGCCTGTGGCCCAAGACAGGAGCAGACCAATATAGCAAAAGTGAAAGCCAAGGCTGCCTGCAGAAGTGGAAGCAGAGCAAATACAGATCCTCTTCTCTGTTCCCCACCAGCAGATGGTGTCCAGCTGCTCCCTGGGAAGCTCCCTGGGCCTCCAACATGCACAGCAGCTGGTCTGGAGGGCAGACCACCAATGGAAGCCTCTGTCTTCTCCTTGCTAGATGTGGAGATGTCATTACTGTCTTATAGACCACAGGCACATGATGGTGTCCATCCTGTTGTTTTATTCCCAGGAACTGTGTCTCTTGAGCAGGTCCTTTGACCTTGCTGCTTTCTTTTTTTCATGGCAAATTTAATCTTCAAAATCATCTGAAGGATTTATTTTTTTCCACTTCCTGAACACTCTTTCTGCCTTGGTGCCCCACAGAATGGTGCCGTCAGCGTACTGCTGATGTTCAGGGGCAGCATCCTTTTTCCAATGCTGGAGCTGTGCTCTCACACCTGGGGCAGTCAGTCCCAGGTGTACTGCACACCCTTCCAGCTGACAGCAAGCAGTGCCCTGCACTCTGCTGCCAACAGAATCAAGAAGAACACATTTGCAACATTGATCATAGCTTCTCCCTTGTCTGCCTTCAACTCCAGCTCACACTGGAGCTTCACTGTGCCTGGCACAGCCACCCTGAGTGGCATCGCCTCGCTCAGGCCACAATGGTCTGCTGTTAATCTTCACTTGCCATCAGATGTTTGCAATGGGGGACTATTAAAAGGTGACTGCATCTTGCTGCTCACCCCTTGGGTCTCCAGTTGATGAATTTTAACTGCTTCACATAGGTTTGGTATTTAGGGTTGGGGAGGGGTGGGTGTGGGGGCATTTGAGGCCTGGATTTATGGCCTGGGTTAGATTTGTGTGAAGCTTTAGGCTAAGGAGGTTCTTGGAGAGCCATGGCCAAGGTGNTTTGCATAATGCTGCCATTGGTGTGCTGTCCTGGTAGCAGTTGGCACCTGTTGTTGCACCTCAGCCTGCAGCAGTCTCACAATGAAGAGATCTTCTGAAAGGCCAAGCAGGGTAAGAGAGTTCTCTGATCTCTGTATTTACCAGGGCCATGCTAAAAGCCTGTCAGTAGGCCTTTGGGTCCTTGAACTACCCAAGGGGCCTCTGGGCTGGTCAAAATGGGAAGTTTTCCCCCACTTTTTCCCTGTTACATTTACATTAAGCCTTTAATACTGTTATGGTTTGAGGCTGGGGGCCTTGAAGAACCATACAGTCGAAGGCTTCCAGAGGCAAGACAGGGCCAGGAGGTGGACCAGAAAGTGTAACTTTTCTGTTATTTCATTCCCATAAATCCTGCATCCCTATAGAGTTGGTTTGCAGAGTCAGTTTCCTCCCTCTTCTCTCCCTCTCTGTTGCTGGGGGAGGCCTCATAGGCTGTTACCTCTTTGCAGAGGAGTGAGGTCTGGTTCAGCCTCAGCAATGCTGCCAGTTGGGGCCCAGAAAGGCCTGACTGGGGCCTGGAGCTGCCAAGCTGAATTTTAACTGCTTCACATAGGTTTGGTATTTAGGGTTGGGGAGGGGTGGGTGTGGGGGCATTTGAGGCCTGGATTTATGGCCTGGGTTAGATTTGTGTGAAGCTTTAGGCTAAGGAGGTTCTTGGAGAGCCATGGCCAAGGTGGACTATGGATTTGGTGTATTTTCTATGCTGTGGTGCTGTCATGTAGCCACGAAGAGCACTTCCATTTACCCTTCCCAGTCGTATCCAATCACATTACCCCTTTTGGAAGAGGTGTAAAAGAGCTTCTGGCCTCCCAAAATCAAGACACAGATAGTTCTTGACGTCCCCCCCCATGTCACTCCAGAGATCCAGATGGGTGCCCTGGTTGCACCAATATATGTTGTGCACTGGTGTCTGCCAACACCACCTTACACTTCTGTGAGTCATGTGCCAGGCCATGAAATCCACACAGATGAGTCCACACTCATCCCTTACCTCCTCCTGGCTGAAGGCTCCTCATCAGAACATCCACTGAACTTGGTGGTGCCAGACCAGAGGTCCCCTCATCAGGATCAAGGGATGTAGACTCAGTTCTTCTCTAACTGGCAGGTGGTTGATTGCCTCCTCGAGTCTCCACAGCAGCTACCTTGGCTGCCTTCTTTATGTGACCCTCTTCTTAAGTGCTGTTATTCCTCTCAGCACACACACAGGAGCCTCCAGTTTAGGAGTGGCTTTGCCATGCCACCTCTTTCTGTCCCCACCCATGGTCATGCAGCAGTAAACCAGAGTGCTCCACCTGCCATGCACCTGAGGCTCTCCTTCCATCTGCCTGGTGCAGGAGAGAATTTGTGTTCTTCAGGGTCCTCCTGATAAATGAGGCACTGGCTCATGGGGATGAGGAGGCACAGAGGTTGCATCATGGATGCAACAGCCTGCTGCTGTCACTCACACCATGAAAGTGCTGACTGGAGCAGAGTCTGATGGGGTCTGAAGTTCAGATTGATGCATGGGAGGCTTCCTCTTCTGCTTGCTGCTTCTGATTCTTGGGTGCTGGCTCCGTGCTGCAGGCCTGGCATCAGAAGGGGTGGGAATTGGGTAGCTGCTGGGTTTGGTTTCCTGTTTTAGGCAGATTTCCCCCACCCTGCCCCACTCTGTGTATTTCAGTGCACTGCTTCTGCAAGTAGCCTAAGCTAAGGTAATCATGGATGGTATCATTAGATTAATTAGGTGATTAGTAAATTATGCATTGTGATTCTGACATCTTCTGTTATATTAAACTCTTTTCTCTTTACCTTGACCCTGAGTTGTGTGCGTTCCTTTTCCCCTCGCTTGTGTGCTGGGGGAGCAGTGCTAAACCACTGCATTTCTTTTTGGCACTGCAGTCTGAGGCAGTGAAAGCAGCTGTCTGAGGCAGGAGAGATAAAAGGCTTGAGATAAATGAGAAGAGGATTTACTTAAGGTTTGCAGTTTAAGAGGACCTTGCCAAGCTGAATGGGTGGACAGAAGCTGATAGGATGAGATTTAACAGGGCTGAGTTCTGCACTTTGGCCACAACAACCCCAAGCAGCACTACAGGCTGGGGACAGAGTGGCTGGAGATCAGCCAGGCAGAAAGACAGCTGGGGGTACTGGTAGAGAGTGATTGAACCTTGTCTCAAAAAGTCAATTCCCAGAATGCAAGGCGCATCAGGACCAGTTACAATAGTGTGCTTCTTCCACTCTTTACCAGTTAAACTTATCTCAGCCTGCAACTTAGTTAACTCTTGAGATCCACCAGTGATTGCAGAAATGGTGATAGACTCTGTCCCTTTGCAGTACTGACGCTGAGCTCCTGTGTCAGCTAAAGCCCTGCGTTGCCCAACTTTTGACCTGCCAGGCCACCTAATGGATACATTCCAATAGATTGGGTTCTCTCCACTATCCCTTTCCTCCTCCTGGCTGGAGGCAGGGCACCCCTAATGCTGAACATGGCATGTGGGGTGTGCACAGTGATTGGTGTTGTTGTGAGAGAAACTGCAATTGTTGGAATGATTGCAGTTGCTCTGGGGAGCTGAAGAAGTGACAGCTACTTT